>OX369282.1:7596200-8066811 GCA_947284805.1 Coleophora flavipennella | reverse complement strand
TGAGTTTTTCAAAAACTTATATACGTACATATCATTACCGATTGCTTTAACGGTGAAGGAAAACATCGTGAGGAAACCTGCACAGGCCTGCGAAGAAACTTGAAGGTTGTGTGTGAAGTCGACCAACCCGCACTGGGCCCGCGTGGTCGACTAAGGCCTAATCGCCCTGATTCATGGTAGGCTCGAGCCCTCGGTGGGGACGTATATGAGCTGATATAATAATAATAATAATAAAGAATAAAGAATGGAAATAAAATTTGAAGGTATGGATGTTAATGTGAGTGAAGGTTAATAAATGTTAAACGTCTCAAGTTACAAAAATTTGTTATTTGAATAAAACTTGGAAGGCTGCCTACATATGGATGATTTTCCCTAGTAGCGATCGCCAAGCCGAAAGACGTAATGATGATAGCACTCCATCAGGTGAACTAAAGATCTGTTGCACCATCATGGGAGATGATGCGAAGGGCATAGCAATTGTGGATAAAAAATAAAAAATCCAGGATCGAACGTGGTGGACGATACAAAACCTTTGTTGAATAATGTTTATTTGAGGAAACACGGTAATAATGATCGTAAGTTTTAAACAATAATCTATAGTCATTGCTGACTCAGTCAGAAAGCCCCCCCCCCCCCCAGCGCCGCCCGCCCAAAAGTGCCCATAACACTAGCGGCGTTCCCCCGTTTGATGGCCAGCGAGATGCACTGGACCAAATAGGAGCCTGACTGAGGGTCCATGCCCTTATCCCTCATACGGCGTCCTAGGTCAAAAGCGACAATAATGATTATGATGATGAAGGTAATAAAGGTCTTCCACAGTTTGACCCCAACGGCCTCCAATTGACTCGCAGACAACAGAACAGCGAGGAAGACGAAGCGAGTACCGGGTGCGGGATATTTAACGTCACCGACGATTTCGCTAAGACGGACTGTTCACCCGGGAGCATGTACATTATTAGGTAGGTACGTTCACCCGGCAGCATGTACATAATTAGCTAGGTACGTTCACCCGGCAGCATGTACATTAATAAGTAGGTGCTTTCACCCGGCAGCATGTACATTATTAGGTAGGTCCTTCACCCGGCAGCATGTACATTAATAAGTAGGTGCTTTCACCGGCAGCATGTACATTAATAGGTAGCCTCCACCAATTGCAACGTCGTCTACGTAATGCTGTGGGGGTTTTAGAAAATGCGCGATATTTTGAATACAATTGTACGATTGCGACATCTAGCGCCATCTATTAGCGGGTAGATGTATTATTTACAAAGACAATCGAGTGAATTAGTTCGGTCACTAAAACTGTGATTTCTGAGATCAGTTCAAGTCATGACTCGTTTTGAGTTGGCAAAAAAGTGTGTCCTCGCTGAGAAAAATGTAAGTATTTTTTTTTCCTGAGTATTACACCTGTTACGTTGGTTTTGTAATGAAAGTAGATATATTACTTATCTACCAACAAAGACCTGTTTGCAAGTTTGTATTTTTAACACTGTGACAGGTTTCAAAACTTTTGTGGTTCGGAAACGACCCTTCGGGTAACTGTTACATTAGCTTTATTTCATTTCTAGGTACAAAAAGCCGCTAACTACGAACGATATCATAGAGTTGTTAGATAATTTGGAATCTGGCGATAAGGTGCAAGGTGCTGATGTATTTATTGAGCCTCCTGGCGACGGCCGGGTATCTGATGGTGATTCGGGCAACGAAGAAGAGATATATTTTCATCATTTGTCCCGACGACAGCTACTCGCGCCCGCAAGTCTTACGCTGAGACGTCCTTCTGCTGCGGAATCTTCGTGTAGTGACGACGAAGAACCTATTGGTGTACCACCGCCACCAGCCGAACGAGAGATTCGTGGAAGAGCACGCGGAAGAGAGAGAGAAGGGACGCAGAAGCAGATGTGGAAGGGGGCGTGGAAGAAGACGCGAAATACTGGTTGATCGGGATGAAGCAGTTGATAGCGAGGAAGAGGTAGGAGAGGAATCCAATAAGAACTTGATTGCGTCGCGGGGTCGGGGGCGTGCAAGAGGACGTGGAAGAGGGCACATAAGGGGGCATGGAAGAAGACGCGAAATACTGGTTGATCGGGATGAAGCAGTTGATAGCGAGGAAGAGGTAGGAAAGGAATCCAACGAGAACTTGATTGCGTCGCGTGGTCGGGGGCGTGCAAGAGGACGTGGAAGAGGGCACGTAAGGGGACGTGGAAGATGACGCGAAATACTGGTTGATCGGGATGAAGCAGTTGGTAGCGAGGAAGAGGTAGTCAAGGGTCTGTCGAGGCTTCGGTGTGCTGTGTGTAAAAATAAAACTGTCACAGCGTGCAATAAATGTGAGGTCAATTTACATGCAAAATGTTTCTCTGCTTTTCATTACTAATTAATTATTATGATTGATTTAATAAAAATTAACTAATAAAATTGAATTTATACTTAAAATCACTTAAAGTAACATATTTGGCCCAGGGGTCGTTTTTGACCCCTTAAAAACACACACTTACCGCCCCTCCCCAAACTTTTTACACATAAAATCTTTGTAAGTACCCCTCAGATAATAACATATCCAAAAATGAAAGAAATCGGAAACAAAAAAAGCTCTGGGCAGATATAGGTTAATATTGTAAAGGAAACAGCAAGTACGTATTAAATATCGTTGAAGATATATTTATTTAATACGTAAAAATCGATGATAGCTCTGTCAGCTGACTGATTATTAATTCTTTTAAGCGAAACTATTGATAATACTTTCTTGTCATGAAACAGAATATGAGGGAGCTCTGTCCTGGCTCACGGCCCACCATAGAATGAATCTCAACTGTTTTGGAAAGCTTTCGAACGACTTACTAATTTGAATTTGAACTTATATTTTTAATTTGATTCGCGCTGGCAAGAAAGTAGCAAAGGAGTCGCGAGTGCGGTAACGTAGAGATATACAATCTCTACAGTACTTCCACCCGGCAGCGTGTACATTAATAAGTAGGTGCTTTCACCCGACAGCATGTTTTTGATTAGGTAGGGACTTTCACCCGGCAGCATGTACATTATTAGGTAGGTACTTTCACCCGGCAGTATGTACTTTATTAGGTAGGTACTTTCACCCGGCAGCATGTACATTAATAAGTAGGTGCTTTCACCCGGCAGCATGTTCTTGATTAGGTAGGGACTTTCACCGGGAAGCATGTACATTATTAGGTAGGTACTTTCACCCGGCAGTATGTACATTATTAGGTAGGTACTTTCACCCGGTAGCATGTACATTAATAAGTAGGTGCTTTCACATGTTCTTTATTAGGTAGGGACTTTCACCCGGCCGCATGTACATTATTAGGTAGGTACTGTAACCGATTCATATGTATAAATAAATATCTATAGGTATTACAGTGGGTCTTGATAGACTAACTGGGAACTGTTTATTGGGAAAAACATAACTAAGCTTTGTTCAGTCGGGTGAGGCTTAACCTCGAGTCGAGTGACTAGACAGTTGTTGAAACAAATTAGCTCAGGATTACTTCCGAGAAGCCAGGCTGGCGCCTGTCGGTCGTCATTCGACCCACGCGGTGCGCACGTTATAACAGGTTGCCTTAGGTAATAATTGGCGCGAAAACTGAGGCCGAAGAGATAGAGGCGTCAGTCTGTCTGGGTCCGGGCGGCGATCGACGCTTGCGCAGGCGCCTCGATGTCGGGCGATGATCACGCGATCGCCGTAGATGTGTGTGTGCAACTGCCCGCGCACCTCCGAGATTGTATTTGTGTGAAAGCTTATAAAACCACGGACACGCGGACGCTGCGGCACTCAGTCGAACAGACCACCACAGGAGAAGGACGTATTCAAAGGACAACTGCAAGGACGCCACGCTGCCCGACGACCCCACACATGGGCCGTGTCCATGACCTGTCAGCTAAGTAAGTCAGATGACACAGAAATAGGAAATCTTCGTTCTACGAGGCATGTGAGTGTTTATTTCTTTGAGTTTATGTGTTTTCATTATGTTTTCCAGGTTTCATAGCTTATTTAATGTGTGTTAATTTCCAATCTATATTTAATAGGTTTTAATGCTAACATTTATTTCAGGGTTTTATGTTTTATGTTTAGGATAGGTAGTATGTAGGCCCACAGTTGGACAAGGGATAATATCCGTCAATGCAACCAGTTGAGACATGATATCATTGCTGTAGCAACGTTTGTAGGATGTGGGAAGTGCTAAGTCCACTGCTGGGGTATCTGTCCAACAGAGACTGATGGTATAACTGCTGTAGCAACGTTTGTAGGATGTGGGAAGTGCTAAGTCCACTGCTGGGGTATCTGTCCAACAGAGACTGATGGTATAACTGCTGTAGCAACGTTTGTAGGATGTGGGAAGAGACTGTCCACTGCTGGGGTATCTGTCCAACAGAGACTGATGATATCATTGCTGTAGCAACGTTTGTAGGATGTGGGAAGAGACTGTCCACTGCTGGGACATTTGTCCAACAGAGACTGATGATATAACTGCTGTAGCCACATGCGCAGGAAGTGGGAAGTGCTGAGTCCACTGCTGGGGAGAGATGATATCTATTCTGCAGCGGCTGATATGATGAAATCACCGAGGCCACGTGTGCGGTCAAAGCTTAAAATTATGTATTGGCGTGAGGCCTAGTTAATTCCCTACATTTTATTTATGTACGAACTGCCTTCACTACAAGTGCCACGCGGCATCATAAGCTTTAGGGTTCCGTGAACACGAGGTCCACTCAGTTCACTAATCTCATTCGGGATATTATGGCGCTATGCTGTCGCGGGAAGGCCTATTTTATCAAAATGCCTTCACTGCAAGTGCCACGCGGCATTATAAGTTTTAGGGTTCCGTGAAAACGTGGTCCACTCAGTTCACTAATCTCATTCGAGATAGTACGGCGCTATGCTGTCGCAGGGGAAGGCCTATGTCATACTTGAGATGGCTGTTTACCAAGCTCCATGCAATATGGGCTAGATATGTAGTTCAGTGGTTCATAGATATGAACAACTCCTAATTTTACCAAATTTTAGCTAAATCTGTCCACACTTTTATGGGATAAATGTAATGGACTAACAAACAAACTATAGGCGTTCGAGCCTCGCCTATTCTGATACTAAAGTAATTTTAGATAGGTAGGTCCTATCTGTAGCTTATCACAAGCATGCCTCGGCAGAATTTCACCCAAATCGGACCGAGCGTTTAGGAAAGTATTGGGCAAACAAACGAATAGTTTGGGCGTTCGCGCCTTACTAATAGTGATTATAGTAAGACCGATTATGATGTAGGTAGCCGACCCATCCTGGTGGTAACCATAGCTAGGGTCAGTTAATATGCGCTAGTTTTAGAAACTAAATCTATTCTACAGTTTTTGATTATTATGGACGGGTGCTCACGGTGTCCGCGTCCTGTCGGCTTCTATTGCGTCCTGAACTAGCGTCTCGACCAAACACTTGGCTTACACGCCTTTTCGCTCTGACCTAATTGTGATGCTGCGACTATGATTCGCGTGGGTGTCACAATGGGTTGCGACTGTGTTGGTTCGTTGTTCTTTTACGTTTAGCAAACCTGCTGGACTGTCAGTACTATCGCCCTTTATCAAGGGTTTACTACGTCTAAAGACAGATCTTTAACACTATGTATTATTTGGAGCCGGCAGCACGGTGGATATTGTGTCCATTTCGCTTAGCTATATAGACCGTAGGTCTTTATACCGTTATATACAACTGTATGGCACAGTTCCAGGTCTAAGAACCATATTAGTAGATTATCTACTTAATTCACGTTCCGTGGTGCTCTTCTCACAGGATGAGCGACATTCAAGGCGGAATATCTACTTTATTTTAGTACCTAGTGCTAATATTTATTCGCGATCAATCACTGTTCGAAGGTATTAATCCTACCTGACGAATAGGGATGGACAAGCTATGGCTGTAAAGTTGCAGACATAGTTCACACTATACACGTATAATAAGGCGCCTCACAAGCGTTTTATATACACTAGCTTTGGGATTCTGGGTGGTACACGGCTTAGTACACTATACATTGTCGTATAGCTTAATTAAATTACACTTGAAGCGGGTGGACTCCCATCGTGTACCTTAGTGGCTTGCAGGAGACAGTAGCTAGCGGGGCTTCATCTTAGTCGTAAATACCTATTTGGAGCTAAAATCGCTCGTTCAATTACCTTGAATTAGATGTACATTGTTTTAATCACCAAAATAATGCAGTACTGACGTCAGTCAAGTATTGCGTTATTCCGAGCACTGGGGGCTAGCTACCCTCCCCAATTTGGGGGGGCCCAAAATAGGGACCAATCACAGTAGGGAAACTAGGGTTCCGCGCGAAATACTTCAAAATTACGGGTTAGACTACATCGTTCGTCCAAACACAACGTGATAGATTAATCTCTTAAAAATAACTTGTCATTCACCTTCAAAAAGATTCTGAGTTGCTGCGATCACAAATTAGGGTTCTTTAGACGATCTGGCCAAACGTTTAATCGTATTTTAAAATGCAATAAAAATGAAGTATAGTTTACATACTTCTTATAGGTAGGTAGTGGTAGGTTGTATGTTGTATGTACGTATGCGTATTATAGGTAGGTTTAGTTAGTTATATTTATATTTTTAAATAGGGTATTGGGGGGTTACAGTAATTTCACCCGGCAGCATGTAAATTATTAGGGAGGTACGTTTACCCGGCAGCATGTACATTATTAGGTAGGTAGGTACGTTCACCCGGCAGCATGTACTTTGTTAGGTAGGTACGTGCCCCGGCAGCATGTACATTATTAGGAAGGTACGTTCACCCAGCAGCATGTACATTATTAGGTAGGTACGTTCATCCGGCAGCATGTACATTATTAGGTAGGTAGTTTTACCCGGCAGCATGTACATTATTAGGTAGGTAGATTCACCCTGCAGCATGTACATTATTAGGTAGGTACGTTCATCCCAACGTTCAACGTTCATACCAACCCGCACTGGGCACGCGTGGTCGACTAAGGCCTAATCGCCCTGATTCAGGGTAGGCTCGAGCCCCTCGGTGGGGACGTATTTGAGCTGATATAATAATAACGTTCATCCGGCAGCATGTACATTATTAGGTAGGTCGTTTTACCCGGCAGCATGTACGTTATTAGGTAGGTAGATTCACCCGGCAGCATGTACATTATTAGGTAGGTAGTTTCATTCGGCAGCATGTACATTATCAGGTAGATATATTTCACCGGGCAGCATGTACACTATTAGGTAGGTACTTTCATCCGGCAGCATGTACATTATTAGGTGGGTACTTTGATCCGGCAGCATGTACATTATTAGGTAGGTACTTTCGCCCGGCAGCATGTACATTATTAGGTAGGTACTTTCTTCCGGCAGCATGTACATGTGAATACACCTTGGACAAGATTGTCTAAGGAATACACCGTCTCATTTTCAGATGCATGCAGTGCATTTGCCCGTACGTCGGGAGAATCACTCCGTTCTGCCGGCCCTTGGATCCAAACGTCTACTGTGAGCAAGCCTATCCGGGGTACAATTACATGTCCATGGGCAGACGACATAAGCTCAATGGAAAAGGCGGTAAGAAAACTTAAGTAATTAATGTTATTAATGTAATTTTAACCCATTCTTGTCCGTACGGAAAAACTCATTACCAACTGGGAATTAAAAAAAGTCTATGCGACGCGTAGAACGTACATGTGACTTTTTATCATCATTCTTCATCGCCAAAAGAAGTCCAAAGTTACTTTTAATTATGGAATAAGATTTAAGGCCATAAAATATGCTCCTGAATTTGAATCAATTTCCCTAAGGAACGTTCTATTCAGAAACATATGGGGCTTCTGATCATGTTTATTTATTTATTTATTTATTTATTTATTAAGGAAAATCAACAGCCTTAAATTATAGTAATATTAAAAACAGTACAGATTTTTATGATAGGCCTTTACAGATTTTCACGAACATTACCTAAACAGTATAAGTCGTGCAAAAGTGAACAATATAGCAGTTAAATAGGCAAGTATCAATTAAATTACAAAATCTTTTGTTCATTAATTACTTAAATTAAGTTACATGAGCAAGTGCAAGCTTGTGTATATGTGTTTATGTTGTGTGTGTATGTGTGGGTGTGTGTGTGTGTGTGTTCATCACTATTCGTCACACTGAATTTTCCAGTAATTTACTCAACTCACCTCTAAATGTAGTTTTAGAGGTCCTGAAAGGATCAAGTTCACCAAATCTGTTGTTGAACGTGCGTGACATTCTGGTGGTAATACTATTGCGGGCATAATTCGTGCGGTGTGATTGAACATGGAGTAAAGTTGTTTGGCGCGTACGTCTAACAGGAGTTCTTAAACCTATTGATGCAAGAAGTGCAGGACAATCCACTCTAGAGTTAAGTATATCAAAGAGGAAGAGAATGTCGAGCATGTCACGACGTGCAGCCAAACTAAGAATTTTGTGTTGACGACAGCTTTCTAAATAATCATTGTTACAAAACTTCGACTTATAGTTAAGGTATTTGATAAACTTACATTGGATGCTCTCAATACGTTGTATATAAGTATCATATTGAGGATACCAGACAGATGCACCATATTCAAGGGTACTTCGAATGTAAGCGTAGTATACTGATTTAATACATGCAATATCTGAGAAAGGTTGGCAAGTGCGCTTTAAGAAACCAAGTGCTTTGTATGCCTTGTCTACAATGAAATCAATATGAACATCCATCGACAGTTTTTGGTCGAGATAAATACCCAAATCACGAATAGTGCTCGTCCTCGATATAGGATTCTGGTCGATGTAATAGACATGTTTGATATCATTTCTACGCCGTGAGAAAGTAATTATTTGACATTTAGCAGTATTAACAGAGATTCTATTAGATATGTAGTATGCGGACAGGCGGTCAAGATCTTCTTGCAATTTCACACAATCATCAATTGAAGTAACTTTTGTGTAGATCTTGGTATCGTCGGCATACATTAAAAACTTACTATGTAAGAAACATGAATATATGTCATAGAGATAAGCATTATAAAAAAGGGGACCTAAATGGGACCCTTGAGGCACACCGGAAGAAACTGATACCAAGTCAGACCTATATCCACCCACAACAACAACTTGTGACCTATTACTCAGATAAGATGAAATCCATCTGAGGAGATCACCACATATTCCTATTCGCTCGAGTTTGTAAAGTAGGATGACATGGTCCACGCGATCGAAAGCTTTTTCGAAATCAGTATAGACCACGTCAACCTGATTACCTTTTTCCATTTCATTGAGCATGTAGTCTGTAAACACAGCTAAGTTAGTAGAAGTAGAACGCCCTTTCAAAAAGCCATGTTGCTCGACAGGTATTGCCGTAACTATTTTGTTATAGATACGTATATAGACCAACCTTTCGAAAATTTTATCAAAAACTGGTAAAATTGAGATTGGTCTATAATTTTTAACTTTTGTTTTAAGGCCGTTTTTATGGACCGGGATAACGTTAGCAAGTTTCCAAGCTTTAGGAAAGACACCCTCTTTTAAAGATCTGTTAAAAATAAATGAAAGTGGGATAGCTAGAGCAGGAGCACATCGCTTAACATAGATCGGAGGAATCAGGTCAGAACCAGCACCTTTATTTTCATCAAGTTTATTAATTAGGTTTAATACCTCATCTGGAGAAGTAAAAACACTACTTATAGTACTAGAGTCGTCAATGCAAGGAGGTGCCAAATTCGGCTGACTATAATGAGGAGCTACCGGTTGATAGACGCTATGGAAAAAGGTGTTAAAAGCATTGCAAATATTATCACAAGAATAATTAGTGTTATTATACATAAGTGTTTTTGGAATATTAGAGAAACATTTACGACGAGATTTTATATAGGACCAAAGCTTTTTTGGGTTACTTTGTATAGTCGATTGCATTTCACTTACATATTTCCAGTAACAACTCGATTCAACCCTGTTCATCCTCTTACGTAGCAGCGAAAACTCTTCATAATCCCTAGGGTTACTGTATAGCTTCCAGCGCTTATGCGCTTTGGCTTTTTCACGAGCAATGCGTTTCAAAGCCGGAGAGTACCAAACGGGATAAGAATTTTTATTTGTTATCTTGACTGGGATAAACAAAGTTATACTATTCCTAATAACCTCATACAAATAGTCCACAGCGTCATCTATGGAACCAGAGCTTAACATTGTGTCCCAGTCTTTTTCATTTAAATATTTAACTATATTATCATAATCGCCTTTAAAAAACTTAAAACCGGCAGTACACTTATTTTCTAAGTGAGCCACAATTATGTTATCCAAATCAATTTGAAGTGGAGGATGAAAAGTGTCTATTTTGGACAAAGGTGCATCAACATCATGTACTTCGATATCAAAATTCGAGAATATTAAGTCTAATAGATTACCGTTTGGATTTTTATATGTATTATACTGTGAAAGTCCTAAATTACTAAGCCCTTCTACAAAATTCACAGAACACTGTTGCAGATTTAGTGAACCTGACTTAATAAATGAAGGCACGCCTGAAGCCCAATCAATACAGGTAAGGTTGAAATCACCAGTAATCAAAAAGTAATCGTTTACATTCTGAGACATAGCTCTTTTCACAGAATCTAAAAATGAGATAATATTGTTGGTTTGGTGACTAGAATTAGACTCACCAGGTATGTACACTGAGGCTATATGAAGATTAGAGTCACAGTTGATGAGACTGGATTTAGGGATCGTAATCCATTTAATTTCAAGTGATGAGTCACACCATTCATCACGTGCTGATGCGTTAAGGGACCGTTTCGTCAGGATCATTGTACCACCTCCTGTTTTTTTGTCAGTAATCTCACAGTTACGGTCGCATCTAAAAACTTCATACAGGTCGCAGCATAACTCAGAATCAAATATGGAATTATTTAACCAGGTTTCCGTAATTATTATAATATCATAATTACAGGCCGTTAAATTGCGATAGAATTCATTACATTTTGTTCTGAGACCCCGTAAATTCTGATAATAGGCAGTTAATTTACCCATTATTGAGAAATAAGAATAAAATAATTAAATACAAATATTCGATACGGGGTCTCAGAGAAAAATGCATTAAAAAACTCAAATGTGTAGATATTACCTGTACTATGGTATCACCACAGTAGGGCAATAGTGAGTTATACGATTTATACGTATACAGCAAAAGTATGAAATCGGAACCGGCCTTCAAAATGAGTACATTGATTAACATTCTATAATTATTATTATTGTTTGAAAATAAATACCGCGACATAAAACTGTTATGACTCACGTGATAATAATAACTAATTATTGCATTTGCAATCCCAATAAACAAGA
The DNA here is from genome assembly GCA_947284805.1 of Coleophora flavipennella. NCBI lineage: Eukaryota > Metazoa > Arthropoda > Insecta > Lepidoptera > Coleophoridae > Coleophora > Coleophora flavipennella. The sequence goes on along the minus strand of OX369282.1, from coordinate 8,055,464 downwards.
TCCATTGCAATCGGCTCAGGTACAACAGCATGTAGGTACATACACATAAAAAGTATATCGCAGAATTATTCGCTGGTGAACACATTATGGACAGATTACTAGTTATAGAACTGAATGTTATTTCTATATCGAGGTTTACAATTGATGAATAGCGATAAACGGAATATGTAGATGTGTTTGTGTGTAGTGTGTTGTGTAATTTAAAACTGGTAAAATGGTTTTTAGGTAATAATAGGGTTTGTTTACAGATCTTTAAAGTTGAATTAAAGCAAAATCTCACTAGCCAAAACATAATAAAATCAAAAAACATGCATGTAAATAAATAGTAAGTTAATGAATTTTCAATAATAAATCGTTTTTTGTCGCAATTAAAATTGAGGGAGATGTGTCATCTTTTCTCACAAAAATGCGACAGTTGCGAACCCACACATATTTATATTGTTTTTTAGCCACTCTTTCTTTCGTTTCTTTTAGCAAAGATTTATTCTGAATGGTGAGGTGCTCGTTAACATAAATAGAACGTGAATCGCCGCATAAGCCAATGTCTATTGTGGTCAAGCCCTTAGCTTTGCGTACTGAGGCAATTATCGAGTCCTTAAGGAGTTTGTTCCTTAATTTGCAGATTATGGTTTTTGGACGACCAGACGGTGATGGGTTACGAGGCTGCACCCTGCTTGCATTAATGATATCACTGGGCAGTAAAATTACATCCACATGTTTTGCGATTCTAATGACCAGATCAGTTATGTTTTCGTTTTTCATTTGTGGGACGCCGGTGATTTCAATATTACATAACCTATCACGCTGTTGTTGCGCCTCGAGATCGCACCTAAGATCGTCTATCTGGGAGTTGAGTTGGCAGATTAAAGTGTTCATTTCAAGTTGTTTATTCTCAAATTTTGATACCGATGCCTTCAGGCAGGAATGCTCTTTAGTTAGGTTATCAGTGGTACATATGATGCTATCCAGCTGCTCACGAAAACCGGCCACCTCCTCACAGATTTTGTCAATACTTTCCTGCTGCTTTAAGCCAAAATCCGCAAGCATTTTAGTGGAGGTTTCCTGCTGTTTCGTGGTGAAATCAGCAAGAAAACCCATAATCTCCTTACGAAAATCCTCGAAATCCTTTTTGGTAACAGATTCACTAAACAGCTGTTTTCCTTTTTTCGACGCTTTGTTGCATGGAATTCTAAGTGTTTTTCGCGAATAAACGATAGTCATTTGGGTTTATGTAATAGTAAGTCCTAGCCGCTATCTCCTGTCCAGGAGGTCGTGGTTCGAAACCTGCCATGTACCAATGTGTTTTGGAATTTCGATTTCATATGTAAGTTACCAAGTAACCAGTATCTCTTACGGTGAAAAAAAAGCATCGTGAGGAAACCTGCACACGCCTGCGAAGGAACTCGAAGGTTGTGTGTGAAGTCGACCAACCCGCACTGGGCTAAGGCCCGATCGCCCTAATTCAGGGTAGGCTCGACCCCTCGGCGGGGACGTATATGAGCTGATATGATGAAGTCCTAGTAAAAGTGACACTGAACAGGCCTATTTTTGCCCCTCCCACCCTGACGTTTCTAGTGATTCTACTCATGATATTGAACAACTATCCCCATAGTAACTAAGGTACTTCTGGGTGATAATGCCCGCCGTTTTGCAAGGCCCAATCGCAGAAAACCGTTTAAAATACATTTGATCCGCGCCCACTTCATAGTACGTATGAAACAGACCAATAGGAACGCAGCGTCGGCTGCGTGCGACCGCCATCTTGCCAGCGACGCTCGGTTGTTCGCCGACATCGGTCACGGTCACTGTTTTCGTTAAGTTTTTCTCCCACAAACGTTAGTTTTTACTTGTTTATACTGAGATATGTAAGTATATTTTTGTTTAGTGTGCTCATTTGAACATTTTTCTTTTGATACATAGAAATTTGCGATTTTATAAATATTTATTACGAAAATGATCGGTTTGCAAGTGCAAGTGTTGCAAAGCCCACGTCGTTTAGGAAGGCCTAACAAAATTGCTGCTTGGGCTTTACAAGACTTGGCTGGGCCTTCCAACCTTACTGCAGTCTAATAAGGCCCCTCAGTGTTTTACAAAATGAGTGATACATGATAGATTTTTTTTGCGATTTTATTACGGATTCCATGGGGAAAGTTTTTCAATGTCATGAGTAAAAGCTGTATTTAAAAGGATGAAAGCTAATAAATTTGGACCTTATATTTCTGAATTTTACAGGGCCTTGTAAACCCATAATAGGGGCCTTCTTAGCCAAATATGTGTAATAAGGCCCAATGTATGAAAATTATAAATCAATAAACCTTGACAATAAATACTTAATTCTAGCATGAATAACGATATTTTTAAGTAAAATACTAGTATTTATATACTTAACACCTAAAAATTCGATAGCTGGGCAGTTTTATAACACAGTGAAAAGGTGTATTTTTCCAAAAATATATTGATGATTTTAGTTCTGCATGCTGTTATCAAGTTCATGAATATGTTCATATTTAAATATTTTTGAGGTCGTTCTTGCTTACTTTTGCGCCAAACGAATTAAATGCGGCACGGGCCTTATTATACACACCATGCTCAGTATAGCCCAAAATAGAGGTTTTTAAAAATGTTTAAAAAAGTACCTTATTGTCGTTATAGGTTTAAAAACTACATTTGTTTGGATTCTCAAATAAACATAGCTTTTACTGTAAACACTTTTTTCATTCAGGGTTGTTAAATAATGGTTTTATTTCAATTTGCAAAAATTGGTCTTTATCACCCCGAAGTACCTTATGTTCAATTCGCAAAATTTTTTTTGGGCTTTCTATACTAACTTGATCAGCTGAAACATTCTGTGTAGTTTTGGCGGGGGTTTGTAAATATTTGTAGTACAAGAGCGTTACTGCACAGATTACGTGTCCTTGTAGCAGTTACTTATTATTATGAATCATGGTAAAGGTGAGTTACTGAAAAATCCTAATAGCGAAAAGTTACTCATAAAATCATTTTAAAAAAATCACTACATGGAAAAGCTAAGGTACTGTAAAATCCCGATCGCGCGTAAAATGGGACTCTGAAAATCATTACAAGGAAAAGATTAGTAACTCGGAAATGCATATCGCGAAACAATGTGACGTAAAATTACTTATTACGTGAAAAAGATGAGTTACTGAAAAATCCTAATCGTGAAAAAATGCAACTGTGAAAATCACTACATGGAAAATAGAAAAACCCTAATCGCGGTAAAATGGACCTCTGAAAATCACTACAAGCAAAACATTACTATCCCGAAAATCCTGATCGCGAAGAAATATGACTTAAAATTAATAGATACATGGAAAAGATCTATTGAAAAAACCCGATCGTGGAAGTATGCAACTCTGAAAATCACTAGAAGGTTCCCGATCGCGAAAAAATGTGACTGAAAATTACTAGTTACATGGAAAATATGAGTTACTGGAAAATCCCGATTGTGGAAATATGCGTCTCTGAAAATCATGACATGAAAATAAGTTACTAAAATTTCAAGATCACAAAAAATGTGATTATGAAAAATGCTAAACGAAAAAAAAAAGCTTTCGTGACTCTCCTAAGAAATCCAAAGCAAGTCACGAATGTGCTAAAAAAGCAAAAGCTAACTTAAGTGGCGTCAAGTTACCGCCTGCTAGTAATTTGAGTATCTTTTTTTCCATCTGTAAAAAAATTAATTTAAAATTGTTTGCCATTGCTACGTAGGTGTGACGTCATATTTTTTTAAAATTTCAGTAGGAGGCTAATTAGTGAACTCGATCATAATTTATTACAATTACTAACGCTGGCGTCTATTCTATATCGAGATAGATACAATAACACCTCATATTAAAATCAGTTCATCGGTGTAGGTTGTACGAATTAATAAATAAATCTTCATTTAAAATCAGTTCAGCAGTGTAGGTTGTACGAAGTAATAAATAAAACCTCATTTGAAATCAGTTTTGTACGAAATAATAAATAGCACCTAATTTAAAATCAGTTCAGCAGTGTAGCTTGTATGAAATAATAAATAATATAAATATCGCCAGCCAATGGCCCAGGGGATGACAAATAGAATAAAAAAAGCTAGCGAAGTGAGCGTGAAATTTTAAAAATCTATAGATATCATATGAGTGAAGACTACATTTAACTTAGTATTTCCCAAACCAACTAAACAGTTAAGAGAACTTACAAACAAAGTCAGTGCAACTTTTACAATTTTATACAAAAACCTGATTTTTAGGTGCATTTAAAAAAAAAATTAGGTTAGGTAACTTTAGGTGTACTACCTGCCACTACTATAAATGATTGTCCAAACAATTAAAAGAAATAAAACTGATTTATACTAACGTATCTTCATAGTGCACGGTGTGGTGGCCACCATACGAAGTTAGTTGAATGAGGATGGAGCACGTTTCAAAAGATTTACAGATATGTTAAAAGTTTAATTGTTTATAAGTTCCTACACAGAGTTATCAGTTGGCGAATCTCTTATGTGCAAAATGTAAAAATAATATATTTTATTCATTACATTAAAATCGACGCGTCATCAAAGCAGGATGCCGCGAACGTTGGTAAAAATGCACGGTTTGAGACCTTACACATAGGATTAGCCAAAAACTTTTAAAATTGCTACTGTCAATTATTTTTGGTACATAATGAACGTCTGCTTGTGTTATTATTATAATTTATTATAATATTATTTTATTATTTGGGTAGTATTTAAACGGAAATAAAAACAATTTTTTTGTACAATAAAATAATCCCAATTCCCATCAAAGTTACTGATTGCAAAGCAAAATACTTATCTCAAAATAAAATTAATTAAGCAACAAATAAGGTTCGTATAGTGTTTATCTGGTTTAAGCAAAACTGTTTGAGTATTTCGTAAGTCAGATCCGCCACTTAAGAGGGGAGAGCTCGACGGTGTAATCAATCAAACCTAACTGAACCTATTATTACTCGCTTCGCTCGCTCAACTCTAGTCCAGTTGAGAAGGATCGATAATTTGATGTGCAATCAGTATTTTTGATATGATTGTCATAAATAAATGATGAAAATAAATTTATAGGTTATTAGTTGTTTGATCAGCAACTAAAAACATTCCATATTATTTATTAATAAGTACATATATCATTTATTAAAATTTATCAAAGTTTCGAATGATAAGTACTTAAAAAGCGATTTGGATCAACCTCACTCGACTAAATGCCCGGGTAGCCAGGTCAGTTTCTTGAATTGAACTTCTTGAATTCTTTAACTCCTCGAAAAACGAAGTAGTTTAAATAATCTAGATAAATAACTCAGGGTACATTTAATAGTATATTACTGCAGAGGCCGGGAAAGTATGCGTTTGCTGGATGAGTAGAGTTTAAAGGCCAAACCGCAGGTGAGACCTTTAAGAAACCGAATCCAGCAATTGCCATTCCGATCAAGGCCTATACAGGGTGGAAACGATAAGTGTTTGCAGGCAGTTGTTTCGTATCTATGCAAGATAATTAAAAAGCGAAAACTTATTTCTTTACTAGCTTACATTGTGCATGATAAAATTCATGTGTTCTATAAAAATTGTATGATTCGAACAAACTTACCGATATTCAAATTTTTTTTTACCCTTTAGCGGTCACCACACCTTTTTGATATAGCGTATATGTGTCATGCACCTAATAAATGACAGTAGGGTTGCCGAGCTCTATTACCTCCACTAGTCTAAGACTTTTCATCATAAGAGCTCATATACGTCCCCACCGAGGGGCTCGAGCATACCCTGAATTAGGGCAATCGGGCCTTAGTTGACCACGCGGGCCCAGTGCGGGTTCGTCGAGTTCACACACAACCTTCGAGTATCTTCGCAGGTGTGTGCCGGTTTCCTCCGAATGTTTTCCTTCACCGTAAGAGCGTCGGATAAACGTACATATGAAATCGAAATTCGAAACACTTTGGTACGAGGCAGGATTCGAACCACGACCTGCCGGACCGGAGGTAGCGGCCCTAGCTGTGTTACGCCACCGACGCTCTTGGTCTTGTATACCTACTTACTAGGGTTCTAGATGAACTATGTCCTAACCTAACCTTGTTTTTTATTATTTATTTATCCGCAGTGAACTCAACCGACTCTGATAAATCTTTGATGATACGTCATCTTCACACCAAATACGACTGCAACATGACAGGGAGAATCATGGACAAATGCTTCCTCTGTGAATGCACAGAAGGCGTTCTGATCAAGGAGCACTGTTTCCGGAAGGACTCAAAGGATTGCGAGACAGCCCTACCGTCCTTTTTGAAATTATGACAATAAAAATAATGCTTTTGTAAAACAATTATTCTTTTTGATGTGAATTCGCCTAACTAAACCATGTACTTTTGAGAGCTTCGTCAGCTTCGTGCAAGTTTATAAAATAAAAAATACCCACGTCAGACCCACTATCACAGACCATACTCCCCAGTGGTATGGTGGGTATTTTTTTATTCCCGCGGTACCACCATAGTCTGAGATCGAACACGAATTGCGTTACCAATTTATGTATCTACTAGCTTTTGCCAACGGCTTCGCTCGTGTGAACATAGTTTCTATTTGACTATCTTTGAAGGTCCGGAGTGCGCGAGCCGCAAGCGACTCGCGAGCGTGGATAATAGTAGCCTATATGTTAATACAGGTCCTAATCTGTCTACCTACCAAACTTCATCCAGATCCGTTTATCTATTGTAGCGTGAACGAGTAATAAACGACCATACATCCCTACATAAAAACTTCACGTTTATAATATTAAGTAAGGATAATATTTCAATCAATAAATCGAATTTGCTTTATTGTATAATAAAAAATATATAGAGAATAGTACAGAATACACAGTAAAAATTTTAATTGTGCAATTTAGGCGGCCTTATTGCTTATAGCAATTTCTTCCAGGCAGCCCAGAGATTGGATACATCTAAATAAAAGTAAGGGCTGTGCAAAGCGACATCTACATATTGATTGATTGATTGATTGAAAACACTTTATTGCACAACATAAGAGAAAAAAAAGATACAATGAATACATATATACACCTGATTTCTATCATCTCGAAGCAGAAGATGTCGTACAAAATAATTTACCGAACAAATTCAGAGACCGATATACCTAAAATCCTATGAATATTTCAATAAATGGCGTGCATAAAAAGGAACAAAATCTTTGTCAGAATGTGTATTGATTGTTTATTTCAGTCAGCTCTCTAAAACTTACAAACCATTATCATTGTGGAGTTTATTCTCTAACTTACCTTGCATGAATGATGTAAAGTAAAATGCTTAACTCGGTTGTAAGTAACTATTACACACTCGAATTTATATTCTGCCTCCCTCGCTTCGCTCGCTCGGTCTTCTAATTGTCTCGGGTGCACTTGATCCATTAGCGCCCTCTGCAAGCTGCGCTCGCACGGGCGCCAAATTACATCTTGTTCTGTAACAGCTCTTTTACAAAAAAAAATACAAATATTCTTTATTTGCCATCAAATATGGTACAAATATTGATGTTATTTTGAAGACCATAGAGTCTCTTGTTTAGCCATTGTTAACCATTGTTTATAAAGTTATATGATGAAAATTTATAACTAGAAACGGAAAAAAAGAAAGTAAAAAATAGAATAACAAAGAAACAAACAATCAATTTCACTCCAAATATAGAATACAAAACATGTCATTGTACTTATTATAATATTATAAATAGTAGGACATAATATAATCCATTTAAAAGGAAAACTATCAAGGCTAAGTAGACTTTCTTAGTTTTTTTTTTTTCACAATTGGTAAACCCTTGACAACATCTCACCTGGTAATTAAATAATAGTGGTAGTTTAGGAGTAATAGTCGACCAACTTAAGATGCGCAGTTGGATTAGTAAAAGGTTCATAGATTTTCCATACAAAAAGTACTATGACCAACTGCAAAACCTTTTTTCTTTTTAAAGTACACATTTATTTTTTGAGAAGACTGCGGAACCCTACTTTGCGCAAGTCCGACTCGCATTGGCCGTTTTTTTTTTAATTTGAGATCAAAACTAATATAGCTACACCTTAATCGAAATGAATATCGTTGAATAAACTGAGATTTAAAAAAAAATTCAAGCGAGACCTACAGTACTCGCATATGATGTGTAACATGTGACAAAATACTTTATAAAAGGACGGCAAAGATACGGCAGACTAGGCTGTATGGTCATAGATACCTTTGCCTTTTCCGCGCTTTTAAAGCCTGAAAAAAGGACGGCAAAGATACGGCAGACTAGGCTGTATGGTCATAGATACCTTTGCCTTTTCCGCGCTTTTAAAGCCTGATAAAACGCGACTTCCTGTTACAATGGGACACATTTCCGTCCCATTTCACGAAATCACTCCCATAAATTGCAGGAAAGCGAGAGCAAAGATGTTACACATCAAAAAGTTAGTTTTTGCTAATTTTTGGGATCCCGTACCCAAAGGGTAAAAACGGGGCCCTACTATTACTAAGACTCCGATGTACGTCCATCCGTCTGTCACCAGGCTGTATTTTATGAACCGTGATAGATAGACAGCTGATATTTTCACAGATGATGTATTTCTGTTGCCACTATAACAACAAATACTAAAAATTAGAAAAAGTCAAAAAATAAGGGAGTCTCCATACAAAAAACGTGTTTTTTTAAAACATGAAGAAACTAGCGCCATCTAATAAGATGGGTTTTGAAACATGAAACTACCGCCATCTAGTATGATGGTACGGAACCCTGTGTGTGCGGTTCTAACTCGCACTTAGCCGGTTTTTGGACTATGTTGAATGCAAAGAATCAACTTACAGCAAATAATTAATAGTCATTATTCAGTTTTAATAAGGCATGTAAATAAAATAAACATTTGGAGACAATATTTTCATTTTAAAATGTAAAAAGTTACTTAAAAACATTAAATAATTATTATTGACTTCATAGTCGTTAATTGAAATTATAACTGTGGCCGTATCTTTCATAGTATTTGTACCTATGACTTCATCACATTTTATCATTGGAAAAATCGTAAAAAATAACCAGTGATTAAAAATGAATATTCAGATAAGTTTCTTATAATCCTTACTAATATTATAAATGTTAAAATGTGTTTGTTTGTTTTTTGTTACCTTTTCACCAATCTTAATGAAATTTGGCATTCAGGTAGCTTATGTCACGAGGAAGGACATAGGCTAGGTACTTTTTATCCCGTGAAAATAGCATAGCCCGATGCGGTTCTCAAGGGAACTGAAAATATATTCTTTTTTGGTTAATTTCTTTAACAGCCGCGCACCCTCTAAGACAGTCATAAAAACGATGTCCACGCGGGCGAAATCGCGGGCGAATGCTAGTAGTCTATTATAAATATAGAAAATTATTTATTAGTAACAAACTAATCAGTCCTAAAAATAATATCACACATAAAAAAAAATATTACACCTTAAATAACAAACTAATCAGTCCTAAAAATAATATCACACATAAAAAAATTATTGCACCTTAAATAAAATGCCTAAAATACCAAAAAACAAAACACCTAAAATATCTAAAAATAGAATACCTAAAATCACACCTTAAATACCTTAAATAAAACACCTAAAATAACCCGTCCCTCGTCATTCCCGATGCAAAGGTGCCCATAACACTAGCTGCATTTCCCTGCTTAATGGCTATGGACCTTCTCTGCACCAGGAACGATCCGGAGCGGGAGACAAAGCCCCGCTGAACTAGGCGACGACGCCCTATCTCTGTCTATTAAGAAGTATTTTCATTTTTAACAGCATCATACTTTTTTTAAATGCCAATTGCTTTTCGTCGCTAATGATTAATTTAATGACCAACATTGTAATTAGCTATAATAGAAACTTTAAATACTAAGCTATAATTAATAATTTAATGACTCATCATACGACTACATACATCCTTTTAAATTCCGATAACTACAGCAACATGATAGCGTTTTGTAGCCTTCTGATTATGGTAACCGCAAAATTGGTTTCAAGTTCTGAATCGTCGTCAGGTGAGATTGAAATATTTCTCTTTGCAAATCTTAGACCATATTCCCAGGGGCGGTTTTGATCTGGCATTGAGGAATAAGGAGCCATAATATTTTTTGTAATACAAATTTGAGTGCATTTGACTGCATCTAACCTGATGGGAAGTGATAATGCAGTCGAGGATGGTTTTTTTTTATTCACAATTGGTAAGCCCTTGGCATCATCTCACCTGATGGTAAGTGACGATGATGCCGAAGATGAAAGCGGGCTTACCAAGATTCCCCAATGCAATGGAGATCTGGCTATCTTATCTTCAAGCCGGAACACATCAATGTTGTTAACACTAATGTTTGGCGGCAAGACTTAGATAAGATGGTGGTAGGTAGCTACCTAGTGGTAGGTAGGTGGTACAATTCAACGCACGTAAAAAAAGCTCCAGTGGTCAAGTGGTGGGGATGTGTTTGCGCAGGCGGGAAACAAATGACAACTGGCGAACCAATCACGCGACAGCAAACAAGAGAGACGCGTGTTTCCCCCGTCGCGCCTCACCCCTTACCACCAATTTGGCCTGCAATTCATTCACTGCGCAGGTAGGTCGCTCGGAGCTTTTTTTACGTGCGTTGAATTATAGTGGTGGTTAATATAGTAAGATAATAATAGTACGCCTGTCTGTGTGCACGAACGCGGGTTATTACTATTACTGTACTATTATTATCATCTGTGCTGTGTTACCCACGCCCTACCGTACTTACCTATTTACTCCTTACCTACCTCCTTACTTACCTCGTTCCATTACTTTTCCTTCTTCGATGCCATTTGGCACCTTTCGAGTGCGTAACCCTAAAAAGACCACCAATGACAAATTACAATAGGTTGTTTGTATTTATTTATTTTATACAAGCTTTTATTTAGTACCCACTTCCCGGTTTCCGATTGAGCTGAAATTTTGTTTACACGTTTAGTTTGAATGACAATACATTGTTAGCTAAGTGACATCATTTTAAATCCAATATGGCGGACTTCCAAAGATGACAGGCCAGATATTTTTATGTAGCCCCATGATATGGGTATCAAATGACGGTTTGCTAAGAAGAATACGTATTTTTTTTAAACAAGCTTACAAACAAACTCTTTCTAAATAAAAGTTTTTAATTCCTCATAACATCATCGTATCCGCCGAACGACGTCCACTGCTGGACAAAGGCTTCCCCCAAAAATTTCCACGACGACCGGTCCTGCGCTTCCCGCATCTAGCGGCTTCCCGCAACCTTCATCAGGCCGTCGGTCCAGCGTGTAGGAGGCCTGCCTACGCTACGTCTTCCGGTGCGCGGTCGCCACTCGAGAACTTTACTGCCCCAATTGCCATCTGTTCTACGAGCTATGTGCCTTGCCCACTGCTGCTAAAGCTTGTATTTACCTAAAAGTATTTGGGTTTTTAAAGTGAAACTTTTATTACATCGTCTCAAACTTTTTCGTCTGTGTCTTGCATGTCGCGTGACGGTCGCTTTCGTCTGACAGTATGATCGTTTCGTCCTCTGTACCGTAGCGAGAGTAGCCATGATCGTTTCGTCCTCTGTAAAGTTTCACTTTTACCGTGGTTTCATAAAACCACACTCTTATATATATCAGCTCATATACGTCCCCACCGAGGGGCTCGAGCCTACCCTGAATCAGGGCGATTAGGCCTTAGTCGACCACGCGGGCCCAGTGCGGGTTGGTCGACTTCACACACAACTTTCGAGTTTCTTCGCAGGCCTGTGCAGGTTTCCTCACGATGTTTTCCTTCACCGTTAAAGCAATCGGTAATGATATGTACTTTTTTTTTAATTATTTACATTTCAGAAAAACCGCATGTGTCCACTTGTGAAATTGGCGATGTTGTGCAGAACGAGTGCGTCAAATGTGTTTGTGCGTATACTAACAACGTGTTCGCGTGCTTCAGACAAAACTGCACTGCAAGGTCTGCAAGTAAGTCTTGAACTTTTCATATCAGCTCATATACGTCTCCACAGAGGGGCTCGAGCCTACCCTGAATTAGGGCGATCGGGCCTTTGTCGACCACGCGGGCCCAGTGCGGGTTGGTCGACTTCACACACAACCTGCGAGTTTCCTCACGATGTTTTCCTTCACCGAACTTTTAAAAATAAATTATTCTTTAAGGCCTTAAGATGGGTCAAATGACAATATTCAATTCAAGTTATTGAAAGACTGTGTAAGGTAGGGCTTCCAATCCCGCATTGCATTGCGGGATCTCGGTATCGGCGGGATCCAAAATTTTCAAAGGTGCGGGATCCCGGTATAACGGGATCCCGCATTCTTGATAAGAGTAGTAAAAAATAACAAGTCGACGAAGAAACTAGAGCGCCGACCCATGCATGCGCAGAACTCGATTTCTGTGTAAATTGTATGAGGGTAAACAGTTAGGTAGGTCTGTCAGTACCCGAGCGACAGAACTCGCGAAAAGACGTCCCTGTATTGCTTATCAATCCCGCAAAATCCCGCGGATCCCGCACTTCCAATCCCGCATTTAGCGGGACTGAAAAATCATGCGGGATCTCGGTATTTCGGGATCTCGGTATACCGAGATTGGAAGCCCTAGTGTAAGGCTATCACTATGGAAAAAATATTTAATATTCGGGAAAACAAAGAGTTAATGTTGAATGAAACTAACACACAAAAATCGGCGACTAACACCTTTTAATTTAAATTGATAACATTTCTTTAAAACTTTTTTGAAAGTAAAGAAAAGTAATAAAAACATGTAAAAATGGAAAATTGGACGTTCGATTTCAACGTAACAGCCGCGTTGAAGCCCGCATTGATTTAAACTTTCAATGAATAGACTTACGTTCGATATTATTTTAACACGTCTCAACCTGCTCGCATTGAGTCATCTATTATGATAATTTCAATTTTCAACTTTCAATATTTATATATCATCACAATATCAACTCATATTCGTGCCCGGCGAGGTGCTCGAGCTTACCCTGAATTATGGCGATCGGGCCTTAGTCGCCTTCACAAACAGTTTCTCCGCAGGCATTTTTTTTTTCTGGGACTAATCGCACATGGTCATCTGACCCCAAAGTAGGATTCCCTGTGTTATGAGAACCAGAGACTGATATAAATACTTATATACGTTTAAATACATACATATATAGATATTTAACACCCAGACACAGAGCAAACAAATCTGTTCATCACACAAATGCTTGCCCTGGGTGGGGATCGAACCCACAACTCTCGGATCAGCAGTCAAGAGCAGGACCACTGAGCCAACGAGTCAGTCAAGATGTTTCCTCAAGATGTTAATTCGTCACCGTAAAAGCGTCGGTACAAATGAAATCGAAATTCAAAAACACAAGGATTCGAACCACGACTGCCCGGACATATACAGGGTGTAAAAAATTGGTGTAGGACCCGTTAACTGGGAGTTCTACTCAACATACTGAACAATTTTCCCCAAGGAACCCATAGTCAATTCTCTTAAAAAAATATATGAAGGGTTGGCTGAAAGAGATCCCTGTTTGGGATAAGTCCGCCTTTGTGCATGCTACTGCTATTATGTATCAATAATTGTATATTTTGTTGTACAATAAAGAGTTTACAAACAAACAAACAAAATTTGAACCCTCCATACTAATATGCACAAAATTGGTCGATCAGCTGATCGATTTGTATGAAGAGCAACTTATTTCGCTACGTTGTTTTTAGCATTGTAGTTTGGCGGCAAAACTTAGATAAGACGGTGGAAGCTAGCGAGACGAGTTGAGACACACTTCCACCAAACTGAGTTCTAAACAGATGAACCCGCCTCGGGAGCTGAACCTACGACCCAGTGAACTAGCGACTTAACGCAACGGTGGCAGTTAATAAAATACCACCCCTGGAAACTTAAACAGGGAGTTTTACTTATGAAACAGTTTGAGTTCTACTTATGAAACATTACAGGTTCTAGTTATGAAACAGTACGGTTCTACTTATGAAACAGTACGAGTTTCACTTATGAAACAGTACGGGTTCTACTTATGAAACAGTATGGGTTCTACTTATGAAACATTACGGGTTCTAGTTATGAAACAGTGCGGTTCCTACTTATGAGACAGTACCGGTTCTACTTATAAAACAGTGCGGGTTCTACCTATGAAACAGTATGGGTTCTACTAATGAAACAGTATGGGTTCTACTTATGAAACAGTACGGGTTCTACCTATGAAACAGTATGGGTTCTACTTATGAAACAGTATGGGTTCTACTTATGAAACAGTACGGTTTTATTTATGAAATAGCACCGGTTCTTATTATGAAACAGTACGGGTTCTAGTTATGAAAGAGTATGGGTTCTATTTATGGAACTGAACGGGTTCTTTGAGGAAAGTTGTTCAGTAAAACTTCCTGTGGAGTCCGTTTCTACTCTGTGCAGTAGTGATGGCATTGGAGGAAATAAAATAATATGTTTTTTTACACAGATGCAACAAGTTCAGCGAGCGACCTCGAGGAAAAATCACAAGAACCCCAATGCCTTCCAAATTTTGCTTACATTCTAAACGCAGTGACGTGCTTATGCACCAAAAATGGCACCTGGCCTCACCGGCACTGCTTTTCTACCTTCCGAGCGTTGCCTCCTGCTAATGTGATCAAAGAAGTCTGCGAACCTGGTTCCTACGTCGACATTGACTGCAATGTCTGCCGGTGTGGCCCCGATGGACGAATTAACAAGGATAGATGCACGCAAAACTTGTGCGATAAGGACAAGTTCACTATAACGAGGCGACAAGGAGGAAATGGGATTCCTGAAAGTAAATGCGCTCCAAGTAACTGGTACTCGTTTGCGCCATGTCAGTTTTGCTACTGTGTCAATGAAAACAAGTTAGTATGCAACACAGGGAATCGTAACGAAGGTAAACTTTTAGAATTAGGCTCGTATAAGCTAACAGTATGCGGAGAACGTCTGATCCGTGACGCTGAAGGACTTATACCTCCTGCAGAGAAACTGTTACGGGATGGCGATAAAGAAGTTATTTTTAAAAACGGACCCACTACAACAAGAGATCAAGCTTTAATGGCACAACATATTTCTGCAGATTTAACTGACTCTGATGAGAGAGTTATGCCAAATAGAGAAGGTCTAAGTACGCAATTGCCTTACGAAGAAGAAAATGAATTAGATGTATTGACTGATGAATCGAACGACAATGAGATGTCTATAAAATTTGAATATCCTAAACCACCTCCAAAGCCCACAACAAGACCTACAACACCAATACAGAATATGGACCACTACAATCTTGCTCAGTTGATTCAACAAGGTCAAAATATGTTAAATAATGCTCCAAACATTGCAAACATTGTTCAAACCAATGTAAGCTTCCCACAAATACTTGATAAGATACTAAGTATGGCTCTGAGGAAGTCGATGATAAAGCTGGAACCAGGACAGCATTGTGAGCCGGGTTCCACCAAGAAAATCAACTGCAACGTATGCTTCTGTTTAGTGAACGGCAAATCATTGTGTACAGATAAAGAATGCCCATAAATAAATACATTATTTATGCCATTTGAACATTTTATTTTACTATCTGAAATAATTTCTCTAATTTGATTTACTCATAAAAAAACATTGTTTTACTCAAATCTAAGTATAATAGTTTCAAAAACGTTGACTATAAAAAGTCAATTAACATTTTCAGTTTTATAGGAATGGCTAGCTCAAGTCGGTCGTTATATGGATTAAAAAATTGATTGCTATGCTTTCTCTAGCATATAAAATCCAATATTACTTTTTTACGATAAACTCGTTACCTATGTGTCTTTCAAAATGGATATCAAAAATGTGATTTTACTATGTGTTTTTAAGTTTGTGTTTGTTTCTACTGCTACTTATCAAAAACGTAAGTAACATAGATTCTACATTCGAATTTTAGGTGCAAGAAACAACTCCAGCAGAAGCCCAGTCGGCGGGCAGTCAAAACGACGAGGATTTTTCTTTAAATTCATGTACTAGATGTGGCTCTCCTGATTATATTGACCATTCATTTCATTTATTTATCGTTTGCAATCATGTACAAAAATAAGGTCTTATAAATGTAACTATAGCATGGTACATGGGCCCTGCTAAGGCATGGCAAACAGGTTAGATAAACTGTAATAATGTACAAAAATGAGTAGAGACCTGAAGATTTATACGAGGTAAATATATTTATTTTATATGGTTTATAACTTTACTTCTTTATATACTATAGTAACATTTAGATATTATTAAGTTATTTTTTTAATTGTTGTAAAATGTTGTAATATTTCCTTCCGATTTTAAAGTTTTTGGGAGTTTGTTATACACTATGATTGACCTATATTATAATAAGGGCTGGTTTTGTAGATTTTTCAATATTGGTGTAGGCTGTACTAACAGGTGACGTCGACGCGTCCTACTACAGTAGATATTCATATTTACTTAAATTTTTATGGACATAGCTAGCGATTTCAAGTATGTAATACATCGCCGGGATATTGTCAAAACCGCGATATTACGATCTCACTACACTAAATTTACTTAGATTATAATATGACGGTCAATTGTCAATCGGCTTACAATTTCACGGCCCATCCGAATAAAACCGATTTAATCAACCAAACCTAAGTCCTAACCGAACCTAACACCGCTCGCGTCGCTCGCTCATTTATTTAATGTTATTCACTTCGCTTAGTGTTATTGAATGTCACTACTGAGATTACAAAGACACTAATGAAATTGTAAGCAGTATGTTACGGTTCACAATCTTTCGACAGTTCACGATCTCGCGAGATAGATCCCGTTAGATTATAATCTAACGGTTTTTACAATTTTACGGTGACTATGGGAGGATATTTTCCCTTTAAAAAAACGGCCGACAAGAGACTCTTGGTTTTATGTTTAGTGTATGCGTAGACCTTTGTTTACACGACTCTGTTAACCCTAAACAGGATGACTTAGTCACAAAGTGAGCCTAAACTTATGCTAAACACGATGGATTTATGTACTTATTTCGAATCAATCACACAGCTTACAGTCCATGAAGGCAAACTAGTGTTTGCGGCGCTCTAAAGCTTAAGGAGAGGCATTTGTAAAACAGCTGTCTCTGTTTTTTCCTTTACGTGTAAAGAGTCAAGAAAGTATCCACACTTTTGCACTTTTTCAATGTTTTACGTTGTTCTTAAGACTTCAATTTAAAAACTAAAATTTAGCAGATTCTCTGTAGTACTTAAAAAGAAATATCTCCATACAAAAACTACGTGCAAATTTAGAAATTTTATTAATAAACAATTCGTTTTACACCTTTTTTCAGACGTTTTAGACCTGTTTTTGGGATTTTTTATGATCGTAAAGTACACACTATCGTGTAACATATTAGCACATTCTTAGACAATATCCTTAAGTATGTCCAATATTTTTTGCAAGACCGATATTTAGTTTTTGATCTAGCAAAAGGGTTTCTCCGCTTTTCCACCGGTGCCTCGCCTTAATTTTATTATTTGTATTACCACAGTATATATATTAGTACTAGCGGTATTACCTAGTATCTTATCTGTGGTTGCGTGTTCAAATCACGTCGGGGTCAACACTTTAGGGTTATAGTAGTGACTGATTAAATATTTTTTTATTTGATTATATATTTTCTTGTGTACCTGAACATATTTTCATATTTCAGCTGCCCACAAGTCACTGTGGCCTGAAAGATGTAAAAAAGGGGACGCCGTACTCAATGATTGCAACTGGTGCTATTGCGATACGAATCACCACTACCAATGTAAAGCACGCGTGTGTGGCGGAGTCGATATGTTTGGACATTTCAATGGTTTGTACCTGGTACTCCGCTTAACAAAACTGATAAAAATGCCATTACTTACTAGTATTTTAAATTATCATCATATCAGCTAATATACGTCCCAACCGAGGGGCTTGAGCCTACACTAATCGGGCCTTAGTGGACCACGCGGGCCCAGTGCGGGTTGGTCGACTTCACACATAACAATCACTCTTCGCAGGCGTGTGCAGGTTTCCTCACGATGTTTTCCTTCACCGTAAGAGCGTCGTATAAACGTACATATTTTCATATTAAATTCGAGAACACATTGGTACGTGGCAGGATACGAACTACGGTCTCCCGGACAGGTGGTAGCGGCCCTTGCCATTACGCCATCGACGCTTGACGTATTGGATTATTTAGTTTTATGTTTCTGTTTTTCATGTCACAGATGCAATACAAGACCTTAATGTCGGCATGGACGGGCATGGAGTGTGGCGATCTACTGCAACTCCCTGCGAACCAAAGGTACAATATCAAAGAGAAGGGTTGGTATGCGTATGTTCAGAAGACGGCGCTTGGCCTAGTCCAGTATGCAGGGATGCCTTTAGAGTCCTACATTCAGTAGCCATCGCTGATGGCAAGTCTGTGACAAATAATACAACCTGTGACGCTTCTAAGCTCTACCTCGATGACTGCAACGTGTGTTTCTGTCCAGTATCAGGAACAATAGATCCTGCGCTCTGTACTACCAAAAACTGCACTAAAGATGACCCAGCCTTATACGAAAACAGGGTGAAAGCCATGAGCACTGACGAAACAGAAAAGGACGTACGCACTACCGAAGTCTATGCCGAATGTGAGTTACATCGCAAATACAAGTTTGGATGCCAGACATGTATGTGTTTGAGTAATAATAGGTTACTCTGCGGTGAATGCAATAAAACTGAAGATGTTGAGAATATCAGCGCCGCATCATATTGTGACGCACACAACCCTTCAGAAAGGTTTACTGCAGATTGTAATGTTTGCGTTTGCGATAAGAAAGGCCTAGTCTATTGCACGACGAGGCAATGTTATACCTCAAAGACTGCATCTATCCCCCTAATATTGGAAGATTCCATGAAAGAAGTCGGGTCACCCTATGATGTGTCAAATTGTGTGGCAGGCACTAAGTATAAAATAGGTTGCAAAACCTGTTACTGCCTCGGCGAAGTTAATGGAAATAAAACGTACAGTTGCTCTCTAGAACATTGTAAAGATGACTTAGATCCAATCCAAAACACAATACACTCATACTGCGTAGAGGGTACAACATACGAAACGAGGTGCCAAATCTGTCGGTGTCATAATCTTAACGGCATTCAATTTGAAAGTTGCTACGTGAATGACGAATGCACAAATGTAAAAGCAACTAAAGTCGATCATGAGTTGGGTATAACTCCATTACATGGATACTGTGAACCGTTTCACACTTACCAAAAAGACTGTAATACGTGTCGCTGCTTACTCGATGGTAAAACTCTGATGTGTACATCTTCGATATGCAAAAAGAAAGCTAAAAATCCTATTATAGTAGATATTGTCCCTATTAATCAAAGCAACGGCAGTGCTTGCCCCAGGGATCACATGTATCGGGTAGATTGTAATATATGCTTCTGTTTATCTAATGGTAATGTTCTGTGCTCGACGGCTGACTGCAAGAAATCAAGGCATAAGCGTAATTAAACAAAGAATGTAAGACTTATAATATGTTTTCTTATTATTTTTTCAAGTGGTAGCCAAGTTAACTTAAGTGGCAGTGGGCGAGGCACGTAGCTCGTAGAACAGATGGCTATAGCAGGCCGAGCCAAAGAATAAAAACTATTTACTACGTAAAAGAAGGTTAACTCCGCAAAATCATTTGAATGAATGGCGACTCTTGCTACGACACAAAAAAGTGCAAGTGCAGGTCACACAGCGCTAGTTACCTACAGTTATATTCACCTATAAGTTGCCACTCTTTCTATCGCGTAAGTCTTATCTCTTCTGAGTACTGAATTTGCCCCATTCAGGGGGCCGCGCGGCGTAAGCGTTAGTTATAATATAAATTCTTTGGTGTAGGTACATTTTCATGCCTACAGCGCGGAGTGCGACCACAGATGAGATAGGCCTGGCCTAGCGCACTCCGCACTGTAGGTATGAAAATATACCTACGCCGCGCTTGTGACCGCGTGGCCCCCTGCATGGGGCAAAATCAGTAGTCAGAAGAGATAGTGTTACGCGATAGAAAGAGAGGCAACTTGTAGGAGAATATAACTGTAGGTTTTGAGCGTTGTGCGACCTGAATTGCAGTTTGTGGTGTCGTAGCAAGAATCGCAATTTATTTAGTAAATAGTCTTTATTCTTTAGCTATAGTAAAGACCTCGCACCAGAATAGGCAACGTAGGATGGCGTTTCACTCGGTAGACCATCGACATAATGAAGGTCGCGGAAAGCGCAGAAACAGTAGTTGTGAAAATCCTGGGAAGGCCTTTGTCCAGCAGTGGACGTCTATTGGCTGATATGAAGTTGTTTTTTTGTTGAACCGAGGTTCTTATTCAGGATAATGTAACATACAATTCTTTAACTCATCATATCAGCCGAAGGACGTCCACTGCCGGTGAAAGGCCTCCACCCAGGGATTTCCACGACGACCGGTCCAGCGCTGCCCGCATGCAGCGGCTTCCCGCGACCTTCACCAGGTCATCGGTTCAGTGAGTGGAAGGCCTGCATACGCTACGTTTTCTGGTGCGTGGTTGCCACTCGTGAACTTTACTGTCCCAACAGCTTATCTGTTCTACGAGCTATGTGCCCACTCATTGCCATTTAAGTTTAGCGATTCTGACAGCTATGTCCGTAACGTTGGTTCTCCAACGGATATCCTAGTTTCTGATTCGATCAAGCAGGGAACCTCTGAGCATAATACGCTCCATTGCCCTTTGGGTGACCTTGACCCTTCTTATGAGGCCCATAGCAAGCAACCATGTCAACCCCCCAATGATGGACACAACTAAAATGCTTTTACTATTTACAACTATTTATTTCAAAAACATCTTCTAGCCCGACAAAATTCTTGTGTTTGTCTTTTGTTTGCAAGATATTATAAATAATCAACCATAAAATAAATAATTAATTAATTTGTACGCTTACTTAACTAAATCAATAGAAAAATGAGTTTTGTTAATTGTGCAGTGGTTGTGCTGCAAGTAAGTACTAAGGCCAGCACATCAAGCTAGACACTTTGTACCGTTCTTATGCCGTGTGCGTATGGATCAGAATCGCACTACGAGTGTTTAGCTTAATGTGCTGGCCTCTGTACCTATACAGGGTGTCCTGCGAAGTATAGATTAAATCGAACAGGGGCACGGCACTGCATGGCGGAGGTCATTTCCAAAGAGCAATATCCTTTTTAGCAAAGTGACAATATATGTGCCTACATTTTTTTTTGAAATCTTTCGGCGCCTGACTGATAGCCTTGACAGTTTTTTCCAAAATGGAACAGGCGTTTATGCGATAAAAAAGTTTGGGAATGCCCTCTGCCGTCCGATTTTATACAAGTTCAAGTAAATTCGAAAAAACAATTTTAAATTGTGTACGAACGACTTAATAAATTGAATTAAGGTTCATAGAATACTTCCCGGGACATCCTGTATATTTATGATGGGTTCTAATAAAATAGTAAACAAGTATATATTTACGAAAAATTATTTGAATACTTAGTTAAGTACTTAAAAATACAACTTTAACACACATTTAACGTTTTCCAACGTAAGTACATCGACGAGGTATTTTATAGTTATCAGACAATAAGCAAGTGGTTAAAGGTTGATGTTAAAAAATACTTCAAAAGAAAATTCATAAATTATACATAAATACATAAATTTGAGACAAGATTTCATTATTTTACGTACTTACTCATAGTATGTATATCGTAAAATTTCTTTGGATTGTATTAAAGAAAAAGTGAAAAAAAAATTATAGACATAACGCCAAAAAAACATTTTACAATTTAAAGTTTTAAAGTTAACAAGAAACAAGTTCTTAGTTAAAGCAAGTACCTACTTTAAAATTAATAAATTCATCTCCCCACGGAGGACATACAGTTCGTTCGCTGAATAAGCTGCAGGCTGCACCTTTGATAAATGCCGCTCGCCGCTGCCGGCTCAGGGCGGCCTCTTTAACGTGTCCCTCTACCTATGAATTTAAGTATTCTGACTATTGCAAAAAAAAATAGTCGAAATTAGTCGCAGAAATAAAAAAAATAGTCGCTTCTTATTTCCAAAGTTACAGACATATGTTGATGAGTATTACAGGCATAATATATAATACATTATAAAGAGCTTGGTTTATACTTCGAAAAATTAACAATAATAAGTCGATGCTACATAACAAATCTCAGAACCAGGCATTCAAAGGAACCATTAGATAAGGAATGAGGTAATACTGTAATACTCATCTCCTATTTCTCATAAATTCCCCCTTGTTTTTTATCTGCTTTAAATGTCTCAAAAATTTGACGTCAAATAGTCGACTTCATTGATTTAAGTATTTTCATTGATATTTCATTGATATAAGTATACCTGGTTAATAGTCGCTTCTTATTTCCAAAGTTACAGACATACGTTGATGAGTATTACAGGCTGAACCTCATTCCATAATACTCATAAGGCCTTGTTTATCTAATGGTTCCCTTGAATGCCTGATTCTGAGATTTGTAATGTAGCATCGACCTATTATTGTCAATTTTTTTAAGTATAAACCAAGGTCTTAACTTTCACCAGTTTACTAGTAATGAGGTGAGTAATATGGAATGAGGTAATGCCTATAATACTTATTAACGTATGTCTGTAACTTTGGAAATAGGAAGCGACTATTTTTTTTTTATTTGTGCGACTAATTTCGACTATTTTTTGATTTTTTTTTCAATAGTCAGATTACTTACATTCATAAGTGAGTATTACAGAATGAGGGACACCCTTTGACGGAGTGTTTGATGCGGGCCGTCAAAGGTGCAACTAATTCAGGAAACGAACCTTACCTTCTCGCAGGATCGTCTAACACGGTTATTCTTATTTGACAGGACTAAAAAAAATGTAAGCATTCTGTGCTTGCCTTTTCGATTCAGAAAGAAAAAGACAGAATGCGTAAATTTAGTTAAAGCACGATTTCACTAAATTTACGCATTTTGTCCTTTTGTTTGAATGAATTTGAATGGACACCATTATTTGTAAGGTAAGGGAATTTTTACGGTTTTCCTAGACATACCACTGATAGCATAATTTATTATAGATAGTATATACCTAGTAACGCTAGTAAGATTTTTTGATTGCGTTTTTAAAAATAAACTTAGCGCCATTTTGGAGAAAAATAATAATAATACTTTTCTTATATGACAGGTAGGTACCATTTTTAGAGTTTTCCCAGATATATCACAAATGGCATATTTAAGGAGTCAGTGTTGTCAATGATAGAACTTTTGAAAATATTTTTAACGCCATTAAAAAAAAATTGTGGAAGGTTCTAATAATTTTTTTACCATAAAAAAAACTACCCCTCGCAAATAATTTTTAAAATCTCATAGGTAGTCGGTTTTTAGGGTTCCGTACCTAAAGGGTAAAAACGGGACCCATTACTAAGACTTTACTGTCCGTTTGTCTGTCCGCTGTCACCATATTTCATGAATTGTGATAGCTAGACAGTTAAAATTTTCAAAGTTTTTGTATTTCGGTTGCCGCTTTAACGGCAAATACTAAAAATTAGAAAAAAAAATAAGGGGGGTCTCCATACAAAAAATAAGTTTTTTAAAAATATGAAGAAACTAGCGCCATCTAGTATGATGGTTCGGAACCATTTGTACTATTGCCATCTAGTATGATAGTGCGGTTCTGACTCGCACTTGGCCAGTTTTTTTTGGATGCCCACATAACCTTCGTCTGGTACCGGACTACAACAAAGAGACACACGATCATGTATCGTTTTTATTTACGAATTGAGTTCAAAGTCGTGCGCTCTCTACTGGAACGTATACGTTCCAGCGGGCTTAAGGGGTAAAAGTGGCACCTCTAAAAATAAGAAAATAAAATTCAAAATAATTGTATGGTTTTCATCAGGTTGACTTAATTGGATATTAATTCTAAACAGCTGCATGTGACATCAGATATTATATCATAATCCAAAACAGCATTGTGCTAGCTAATTGCAAAATATAGTAATACAACACCATACAAAATGTTCAGAGTAGGTTATATACCTACACCCTCAAAAAAACAATAATTAAATTTTTAATACCTACCTACATTTATATTAGCACCAGCATAGTAAAATTTATTTAAGCTTAGCGACCCACAAAAGTAGATACATTTGCTACACGGCCTTGATCATAACTTCTTATCTTTATAAGTGGGGGCTGCAATGGGATCTTTTGTGTCTACCCCTATAACCTTTGCACCCCAACCTACTCAAAGATGTGCTGCATCAATGCAGCAATTCCGCTGATAGGAAGGTGCTTATAGTCCTCCGATTTTGGGTAGCCATCACCTAAGAGGTAAATGGGTACGATTGCTAGCCAGGACATCGCAGTGACACAGTAAGTTTTCCATTGATTCTGTATCTTCACCCACTCCCTGCAGGTCAGGTTTGATAATATCTGACTCTATTCTATTAGGTATTATAAGTAATCGAATAAGAATAGAAAGATTAGATTTTTTAAAGACCTATGTGTAAACTATATTTTATTATTTTTAGCTGATGTGAAAACTATTCTAATATATTTTCCAGCATCACCTGCCTAGGGAAGGCCTTTGTCCAGCAGTGGACATCCTTCGGCTGATATGATGATAATGATATTTGCCAGCAAGCGTAATCGAATCGGACAAATAACTTACATAGGTACTCATTTGTACCACTATCAAAGAACTTTAAAAAAATAATTATAGCAATAGCAAGACAGTTAACATGGTCGGATAAAGATATAATAAGAAGGCCATATTTTAATTAGAGGGGCTCAGTAGCTTTCTCTGTTCCGACGCTTTTTTTTTAATAATACCTAAACACTCTCCTAGATAAACATTTACGAGGATTGTGAAGCCGCGACTTTTCAAACAAACGGCGTTAACGATTTTCACCTTTAAATGTTAACTGATTTAGACCAATTTTTGATAGGTTGTCATTCAGAACAAAAGTTAGGCTTATACGTTTTTGTTTTTTCGATAAAGTTAATAAGTTTAATTTTATTCTCGTTTACGTGTTTTCATACAAAACTAATTTTGGCCATTTTTTGTTTATTTATAAGCAGTAATTTAATAAACATAACTTAAAAACCTAGCTTGTGTTCTGACTGACAACTTTGGTCCAAATCGGTTAACATTTACAACGGTTGCACACGACGGGGCGGGGCGGACCGGTCAATTTCGCCACCAACGATAGCACAAAGGGAATCCTATACTACCAACGCTCATGGAGGCGGCGAGGTCGGCGCGGTCTTTTTGTCCTCCATGTGCGTTGGTAGTATAGGATTCCCTTTGTGCTATCGTCGGCGGCGAAATTGACCGGCCCGCCCCGCCCCGTCGTGTGCAGAGCGCCTTCAGAGGTGAAAATCGATAACGCCGTTTGTATGAAAAGTTCCAGCTTCACGATCCTCTGAAAGACTTCCCTCTAAAAGATCTAACCTAAGCTGATAATAGTAAATACTACAAATTAGGAGAAGGTATCGTTGACCTGTCTGCAGCATCTAATGAAGGTGGCTCGTCTAGGCAGCTCGCGGAGTCTGGAGGCTCCCACGTAGGTACAGGCTGACCTGAGGCCGCCTAGGATGTCTTTGACTGTGGCACCAACGTCGCCCCTGTATTCCACTTCTACCGTTTTACCTGAAAAGTAAAATCAGACAGATATAAAAGTAATATAACAAACTAGCTTTTGCTCGCGTAGACATAGTTTCTATGGACTGTCTTCGAGAGTGCGCAAAAAAAAGCGTGGAAAAAAGTAGCCCATATGTTAATATAGGTTCTAATCTATCTACCTACCAAATTTCAGCCAGATACGTTCAGTAGTTTTTGCGTGAAAGAGTAACAAACATCCATAAATACATCCATACATACAAACTTTTACATTTATAATATTAGTCTCTTAAAACGACTCGGTCCTCCTATCCAGAGGTCCAGGGTTCAAATCCGGACGGCCAATGTACTAATGAGTTTTACGAGACTTACGTACATATTATTACTTACCGATTGCTTTAACGGTGAAGGAAAACATCGTGAGGAAACCTGCACATCTGATTCCAGATGTGTATGAAGGTCGCGTTGAACACGTCCGTAAGTGTAAATCTAAATGCCCTACGCGTGACCGCGGGTGATGCTAAGTGCAACACCAGCCAATCGCCGTCTATCCCTTGGAAAATCCAGTTAATTGTGCGTGATAAGAGAAGAGAAAAGCTAATATTAGTAGGATTATTTAAAAAAAGAACTATTCACTATCTAGTTTATATACAGGATCATAACAAAGGTATGCACTTTTTTTTAACTGAAGCTTGTACTCATGAAACTGGAAAACTTTCCCAAAGAAACCCATGGTCAATTCGCATTTGTTTTTTTTTTTAAATAAAACTATTAAATTGAATCTTCTGTGCTTGTATTAAATAAAAACCAGTTATAATAAAATTGATAAATTGTATAGCAACGGTGTGCATTCTTTCTCGCGATACACTATACCAAAGTATATACCTATATGTATTAGTACTAACATACAGTATGGATACTCCCTGCCGCCCTCTAGATTGCGACCTCACCCCCTCGTCACCCAGATTGATACAGATTGGTTACAGTTTGGTTGTCGAACGTATAGGATTTCGCCGCCATTTTGTTTGTTCGCCAAAATAAACGCCTAGAGATATAAAAATAATATTTCCATAACCCTTTCACCCGAATCCGTCCAGTAGTTTGGGAACTAGAGCAACAAACGAACGTACAGACACACACACACACGCATACACTCACACGCACATTTATACTGTAATCAAAATCTCAACTTCGATTTTTTTGCTATCACAATACCCCTGCCAAAACGTGAACATAGTACAGTAGGTATTGAAATACGCATCACACAAAGCTAACAAACAAACTGATAATTAGTAAGTATATAATTATTTACGAGTACGAGTATAATGGTTAAGTCAATTAGCTTCACATCAGGTGGTCGCGGGTTCGATTCCTGGCGGAGTCTAACTTTTTTTTTTTTTTTTTTGTAAGACTCGAATTGCGTTTTCCCCGCCTGGCTAGCTACCACCATCTTATATAAGTCTTGCCGCCAAACAACAATGCTAACAACATTGATGTGTACCGGCTTAAAATAAGATAGCCAGTTCCCCATTGCGTTGATCTTGATAAGCCCGCTTTCATCTTCGACATCATCGTCACTTACCATCAGTAGAGATTATTCCAAGGGCTTACCAATCCCTACTAATCCCTACTAATATTATAAATGCGAAAGTAACTCTGTCTGTCTGTTACGCTTTCCCGCAAAAACTACTGAACGGATTTGGCTGAAATTTGGTAGGTAGACAGCTTAAGACCTGGATTCAGACATAGGCTACTGTTTATCACGCTCGCGAGCCGCTTGCGGCTCGCGCACTGCGCACACTCGAAAAGTCATAGAAACGTGGTCCACGCGGGTGAAGCCGCGGGAAACAGCTAGTAATTAATAAAAAAGAGTATCCACAGAGTATATTATAGCGTATCGCTCCTAAAATCTCCCATACCTACAAAATTTGTACGTAGGAACGAAAGAGAAGTAAATATCTAGGCTCTTACACGTGAGACGGGGTATTTCCTGTGCAAAATAACAGCCGACTTCAGCCGAGTTGCACCGAAACCGCGGCGTCATAGTCACAGCATAGTAAGCTCAGCAGCGCTGTGAACGTTCGCTACTACATTAGACGCTGGACTTAGCAGCTAATTTCTCATCAAGATTTAGCACTTAAAGCGCTGCCGCCCATGCTATTTTAATTTTGGAATATATTAAATGTTTTGCTTGTTGCATACTACGGTGAAGTGAAAAAAAAACTTTTTAAATGTAAATTGTATTCTGTGCTTATATCTTTAGTGTTCAATTTATGATTAGTAAAAGTAAGTACTGCCAGAGACAGGGACTGACCCCCAGCATTAAGGCCTACCAACCGCCACTGCTATTCATATTATAAACAAAAGACATCAACGTGAGCGACAAAGTATGTTTTTTTTTGCATCAGTTCGGACTCCTTAGCACGAGAACGGCTCACGCTTCGCCAATTTTTATTATTCGTTGTTTTACTTTAGTATTAGTACTATAATCAAACCAAGTTTCACGCTTGTATGTATTATCGTTTTTGCGATAGAGCTAAATCTAAAATACCTCTAATCTAAAGATCTATAAAAACACGTTTTTTGTATGGAGATCCCCCTTATCTTTTGACTTTTTTAAATTATTAGTATTTGTTGTTATAGCGGCTATAGAATTACGGTTCATGAAAAACAGCTCGCTGACAGACGGACAGGCAGCGGAGGCTACTAAGCCTCGCTGTTCACTTCGCGAGTTCGACTCACACTTTGCCGATTTTTTTAATAAAATTTCAAATTGTACCCAACGGGTGACAAACGGAACCCTATTACTAAATAGGGTCCCGTTTGTCACCCGTTGGGTGTACGGAACCATTAAAATTAAATTGTGTTTTCTGTCTACGAAAATGAGTAAAAGTGACCGAGTGCGTGAAGAAATTTGCTACAATTTGAAATTTTATAAAAAAAAATTGGCAAAGTGTGAGTCGAACTCGCGCAATGTAGGGTTCCGTAGTCTCTTAAAAAAAAAACGAGACCTACAGTACTCGCATATGATGTGTAACAAATCAATCACTGTTACACATTTCCGTCCCATTTCACGAAATCACTCCCACAAATTGCAGGAAAACGAGAGCAAAGCTCATTCGTCAGATCGAATAGCGCGCGCTTTCGCGACTTCCTGTTACACATTTCCGTCCCATGTTACACATTTCCGTCCCATTTCACGAAATCACTCCCACAAATTGCAGGAAAGCGAGAGCAAAGATGTTACACATCAATAAATGCATATTTTAAACTACAACATTATTTTTACGGAACCTTAGAACGGTAAAAATGCAACACAGGTAGTGAGTAAAATTTGTGCAATATATGGACATAATGCAGTATCAGTCAGTAGCACAAACATGGTTCTATCGTTTCCAGTCTGTAAATTTTAACGTTCAAGATGCAAAAATACGAAGTTTCTCCCCGAACTAAGATATATGGTGATAAAAAGGTCACCAGCTATCTGTAACCTATTGATTGAGACCATTCCAATGAGCCCAGACACGATACATCATCATCATCATATCAGCCGAAAAAATATTTCCACGACGACCGGTCCTGCGCTGCCCGCATCTATCGGCTTCCCGCGATCTTCACCAGGTCGTCGGTCCACCGCGTGGGAGGCCTTCCTACGCTAAGTTTTCCGGTGCGCGGTCGCTACTCGAGAACTTTACTACCCCAACGGCCATCTGTCCTATGCGATTTTGTGAGCTATGTCGGTACACAGACACGATACCTCTAATGTAAATTGATAAGGAGGTATCATGCATAATCCAGGTGATGCTGCAGAATCAGCTCAGCTCATTGTCATCGGTCCTTAAATACGTATGTGTGCTAATTTTTAATTTAATCCAACGTCTTGAAGTGGGTTTATTAAAAATATCAAATTAAACAATAAATTCTAAGAGTGCCAAATTCTACTGTCAAATCATTCCAATAACACTGTCTGTGTTCCCCCTGCTGCAATCTAATGAATCAGCAGAGTGAACTATATCACTGGATCAAGAAGTCCCTTCGAATTATATTGGGATTCATTAAAGCAATCGGTAAGTATATGTACGTAAGTTTTTTTTGGAAAAACTCATTGGTACATTGGCCGTCCAGATTTGAACCCGGTACCTCTGGTTAAATGGACCGAGTCGTTACCGGTTGAGCCACCGACGCTTTTCATTTACTTAACCATCAGCTTTGACCGCATTTCAGCGTAGCTGTTGAATATGATGTGCTATAGAACAGCTAAATATTTCCCTTCAGGAAAGTGACTTGACGAGCTCATTCTAAATATAAACATATGTATTACTTAAGCAAATGTTTTTAATTTCTTAGCAAATGATCTTTGCCCACGCCTGCGAAGAAACTCGAAGGTTGTATGTGAAGTCGACCAACCCGCACTGGGCCCGCGTGGTCAACTAAGGCCCGATCGCCCTAATTCAGAGTAGGCTCGAGTATATGACACTGATATGATGATGATGATGAAGTGACTATCCCCGCCACCCGTTATAGTTTTGATTTCTTTCTACTACCTACATATTTTACCCGACTACAAAAAAAGGAGGGTTAAAAAGAAATCAAAAATTTATTTATTTATTTTATTATTTTATATTCTGGGACAAATCACACATGGTCATCTGGCCCCAAAGTAGGATTCCCTGGTGTTATGGGTTACCAGAGACTGATATACATACTTATATACGTTTAAATACATACATATATGGGCGTTAGTAACTGCGACACAGTCCTCGACTAATGCAGTTGCTATCGTACACATTAAGTTTGTACACTTAGTTTAAGTTCCAAATATTTTTCTCAGACACAGAGCAAACAAATCTGCTCATCACACAAATGCTTGCAATGGGTGGGGATCGAACCCACGACTCTCGGATCAGTAGTCAAGGGCACTAACCACTGAGCCACAGAGTCAGTCAAAAATTATATCATAAGTACCTATCATTAAGGCTTGCGACCACGGCTATTACCCCAAATGAAGGAAAAAAATGAAGGCTTGATTTTAGGCGGGAAACACTTGTTTTCATACTTTTCCGAAGTTAGGTTTTAGTTTTTTTTAAACTTTTATTTTTGTTCCTAAAATATTTTGTTGTAATCTCCTCATTTGTTACCATCAAGAACACCAGAAGACCTAAATTTAGCGATGCCACGAACTTTTCAACATGGCTGTCGAAGATGATATTAAATCGTAAAACGGCTTGACTTCAAGGTTTAGAACTACTTTTTCACTGCAATGGTCTTTGTTTTAATTTAATCCTTGTACCTAAATACTTAAAATTTTGTGGTAATCCCCTCACTTTACAGCTTTAAACTCACCTTCAGAAGACCTATATTCAGCAATACCACCAGTATGCTTCAACATAGCTGTCGAAGATGACATGCCATAGAACAGCTTGACCTTCTTCCCATCAGGTTTAGTGACCACCTCTCCGCCGCACTGGTCATGGCCAGCGAACATGCCGCCAGCCATTACGAAGTCTGCTCCAGCACCGAAGGCTTTCGCCACGTCTCCGGGGCAGCTGCAGCCACCGTCCTGGAAAAGCAATCGATTTGGATGATATCTGTTTTGAAACTAGTTTAAGGGTCCCCTGGAGGCTCAAGGTTCCATACAAACGTAGTTCCGCTTTAATAAACTGTAAAACTACTTGCCGGATTGAATCCAATCTTTGCAAATACATTGAGTAGACACAAATAGATGTCTGAATTTAATTTCGATGTACTAACTAATATAAAATATCAAAAAATAAAAGCAGTATTTAAGCCTTCGTTTAGTTATTATACAGTATTCAACGGTATTTTTTATTTATTATATATGTATGTATTAAAGAGCGTCGGTAGCGTAAAGGTTAGGGCCGCTATCTCCTTTCCGGTAGGTCGTGGTTTGAATCCTGCCAAGTACCAATGTATTTTCGAATTTAGATTTCATATGTACGTTTATCCGACGCTCTTACGGTGAAGGTAAACATCGTGAGGAAACCTGCATACGCCTGCGAAGAAACTCGAAGGTTGTGTGTGAAGTCGACCAACTTGCACTGGGCGCACGTGGTCGACTAAGGCCCGTTCGCCCTAATTCAGGGTTGGGTCGAGCACCTCGGTGGGAACATATATGAGCTGATATGATGATGATTGAACGGTACCTAATTTAAAGAAAACTTTATTGCAAGAATTTACATTAAAATTACTTTAAAATATTCCGAAAAGAAAAGGTTAAAGAAGAATTTGGTGGCATTAGCGATGATTTGTGCAAATCGGTGGATGAGTATTTCGCAGGGCTTGAGATTGGTGAACTTGTTAGGGTCGTATTGCGTAATATTCTAAGGGGCATCACGCACGACTAGCGTTGCCATCCGTCCGGATAAAGCCGGACAGTGTTAGGCTTTTTGACCTCTTGTCCGGCCAAATTTGACTGCGTCCGGCCCGTCCGGATTTAGTTAGGCTTTTGTATTTCCCGTATCGTTCTTTTGTATATTCCGAGCGTGCACGTAAACTTGAGCGGCGCGACGCGCCAGTAAGTAAGTTTTGGAAGAGAATCAAAAGGATGCTGATTTTAAGTGAATATTACTTTGCAATACTGGGCCATACTGCCAATGTTGAATGGGCAGCGTGGACAATACAAAGAAACAGGTCAAACTCCGAAACGATTGCTAAGACGTTGATTGTTGAATTTAATATACACTTATATTATAAAGGGGAAAGATATGTGTATAGTTTTTTTGTATGTTTGTAACGAATAAATTAAAAAAACTACTGGACCAATTTCAAAAATTATTTTACCATTAGAACGCTACATTATTCCCGAGCAACGTAGGATATATTTATTATTATAAAAAAATTAAAGATCCCCGCTAAAACTTCAACAATGTAACCGTAGGTGTAATAAAATTATCTATAAAATGTCTTTCATCGTAAGCACAGCGGAAATTATTGATGATAGATCAAAAAAATATTTTACAATATTAAGGAACATATCAATATTTACAAAAAATATAAAAAACGGGGCCTTTAAAGCAGACATCTAGCAAAGAAAAGTATGAAATTGATACTTATATTTTTTTGCGTCCGGCTTTGGGACCTAAAAGTCCGGCATTTTTAGCAGGTAAGTCCGGCTTTTCAATTTTTAGAGATGGCAACGCTACGCACGACGACGGCTGCCTGATGCATGTCTTATACAGGCGGATGATAATGGTAATCCTTACTAATATAAGGGCAAGGCTGATGTAACAAAACACAACCAAATTTAGATTAGATGTTTTTGTTTATATATTTGTTTATCTGTTTCTACTACGACATCAGCATTCATTGTTTCGCAACTTTACACTATACATACACTCAGCACAACCTGTGCTCCATTTAGGAACTATAATTATCTTTGGCTCCATACAAGTAATTAAGCTCACTTTGTACACACTATCTTACCATGTATTTATTGTAAAGGTACTTCCTACTTAGCTGTATATTTCTAAAGGACAACTTGTTCATTTGACTATTTTTTTCTTTTCTCTCTAATAACAATAATATGTTACATTAACGTTCTATAGGTGGAAACTTATAATGGCTATGATGCTCTATAATGATGTTAATTAGCTGTAAGTTTCCTAATAAATAAAAATAAAATAAATAAAATAAAATATTATAAATGTGTTTGTTTGTTTGTTACCTTTTCACGATTCAACGCCTTGACCAATCTTAATGAAATTTGGCATGCAGGTAGCCTGTGTCACGAGGAAGGACCTAGGCTACTTTTTATACCGTGAAAATAGCATAGCCCGATGCAGTTCCTGGGGGAACTGAAAAAATACACTTTTTTTGGTTAATTTCTTTAAGATCGCAACGGAACAATGGATTGTTGTAATTTTTTGCACAGAGATGGTTGAGGGGGTGGGAAATGTCATGATTTACTAATAAGCATATCGTGACATGGTTCCCGAGGGATCTGGAGAAAACTCATTTCCGCGCTTGCGCACATCAGCCTTGCAACGGAGTTACGGACTGAAGTGGTTTAGTGACATAGATTTCTAATCAGAATAGCTCGATATCGTTCCTGGGGGATCTGAGGAAAACTCATGTCCGCGCTCGAGAGCCGCTTGCGGCTCGCGCACCACTCACCCTAAAAGACAGTCATAAAAACTATTTCCACGCGGGCGAAGCCAAAGGCAAAAGCTAGTAGTAAAATAAAATAAACGTAACACATTCAACTCCTTACCGAGATAATGTGTCCCTTCAACCCGTGTGCTGCATCAGCACATTCGATGACCGCTGACAGCTGCGGGTAGCCCACACCAGTCTTGATGCGAGTCGTGCACACCGAGCCTGGGCCTATTCCCACCTGGAACCAAGGATCAGTATCAGAAAAGTAAACTGTAACCAATGTTTAGGTAAAGATCCGCAGTAGCTAAACATTGTCTTCTTCGACCTTCTATGTTTTTAATTTTAGGAAGATGAGCATAGGTCTCGCAACTACAGCGTCCTACTGTTAACAGTTCGTACCTAATCTCTGGCACATCACACTAATATTATAAAGGCGAAAGTTTGTAAGTGTGTGAGTTTATATGTTTGTTACTTATTCACGCAAAAACTACTGAACGGATCTGGCTGAAATTTGGTAGGTAGACAAATTAGGATTAGGCACTGCGCACCCTCGAAAAGTCAAACAAACGATGTCCACGCGGGTGAAGCCGCGGGAAACAGCCAGTAAAATAATATAATAGTTCTGCCTATTTCATTTACAAAATAAGCTACAAAGCCCTGAGCTTAGCCGCAAAGTCGCTAGTCTACCGGTATTCTATCGACTTCATTTCGGTGAGTGTGCGTAAGAAATACACGATCTCATTCCCCCAGCTCCATTCAATCATCGGTCAACAAGATGCAGGAAGGGGTTCCACCAATTTGTTGTTGATGTTTCACCCCTATCTACCTATACAGGCTGTTACAAAATTGGTGCAGGTCCCGTTAACTGGGGTTCTACTCGTCATACTGAACAACTTTCTCCGAGGAACCCATAGTCAATTCACAAAAAAAATGGACCCTCCATACTAAAATGCACAAAATCGGTCGATCAATTTGTATGAAGAGTAATTTTTTTTTTAAGTTTTCAGCAAAGTCACAAAAGTTGTTCAGTATGATGAGTAGAAGCCCCACCAACACACCAATTTTGTTACACCCTGTATATTCTATCAAATTCATTTCGAGTGTGCGCCTACATTACACGACATAATTCTACCACTCCACCGTCGGTCAACGAGATGCAGGGAGGGATTCCACTCCATTGTTGATAATATTTCACCTATCTGCACGAAGCATTACGCTTCCACATTTATTATGCGGAAAGCGAAGGAGTGGATCTCAGTGCCTGAGTCAGTGTTTTCTGATTTTTACAATTTGGGGACCTACAAGGCGAAAGTGAATAGGAATGATTTTGGTTTGCGCGTACCAT
The DNA here is from genome assembly GCA_947284805.1 of Coleophora flavipennella. Classification (NCBI taxonomy): domain Eukaryota; kingdom Metazoa; phylum Arthropoda; class Insecta; order Lepidoptera; family Coleophoridae; genus Coleophora; species Coleophora flavipennella. The sequence goes on along the minus strand of OX369282.1, from coordinate 8,020,359 downwards.
CCTTGACTACAGTGTTGCTTTCCCCGTTAAGTGAGTTGCAGTTAAACGCTCTCAATTTTTGTTACAATAATTGTTCACGCTAAACACGTTGTAAAACAGACTTCAATCGCAACAACATTTTTTATTTTTTTGATAATTTTCTAAAATGGGATTCTAATTTCTAAAGTGTGCAGACTCTTGGAGCTTTTATTAACAATAGTCTTTATTTTGTTTGCAGCTGGCCTTAAAACCTCGTAAAACTGAAAGACAAAATATTACACAAGAAACCCTTGATCTCGCGCGAAAACTAGTGGAGGAAGGAAAGAGTAAAAGACAAGTTGCTGATTTGTTGGGTATGGCAGCATCCACTTTAAGAAAACGATTGAGCAGAGCTACAGTTGCTACCTCACTTGCTAGATATAGACCTACATTTTCTGTAGAAACTGAGAAAGAATTGGTAAAGTATATTAAGACCATGGATTCAATGTTTTACGGTCTGACGATTAAGAAAGTCAGGAAAAATATAAGGATCCAATCACAAAAGACTGGATCCAATGTAAAACATGCACAGAATGGTGGCACGAGAAATGTACGTCCTACCTGGGAATCGGAGATTACTACAGTGATTTGTGCGATTAGTTTTCTACCATGCGCACTCTTGGGATTGCATGCGCACTCTTAAGATACCTTGGGCGCACCCTTGGGGGACTACTGACTCAAGAACGCATTCTACCTCTCTTATTGTAGTGATGATAAAACATGAAAGTTCCTAATTTTGTTTTTTTTTAAGATAAATTAGTAGAGTAAAAACCAAATTAAAGATTAAGACTGTTTTGATTGTAATAATGTTGTTTTTTTTCCACAATATCAACACATCTGAAAACCGCGCACTCTTGGGGCATCCTATCCTACTTTGCCTGTACTTAGTGGTTTTCACTTCGATATTGCTGAGCTTGTTAAATATTTAACTTTTTGGGCCAGATACCTATAACGCGTCGTAGATTGAAGAAAAGTACCGTCCCGATGGACAAACGGACGCAGAGTAAATACTGAGCAAGTATAGGGTACCGATCACCACCTGAGCGCTAGTGAAAGTTCTCATCTGTGAGAGTTACAATCAAAATATATCAATTTGACATTATTTTTGATGTGTTACATCTTTCCTCTCGCTTTCCTGCAATCTGTGGGAGTGGTTTCGTGAAAAGGGACGGAAGTGTGTAACAGGAAATGCGTTTTTTTTAGTCACGAAGGCTAAGGAAACATGGTCATGCCGCCTAATGTGAGGAAGGAAAGCTGGAAGGTTTTTTACTTGTCAGATGTTACACATCATATGCGACTACTGTAAGGCTCGCTCGTTTTTTTATTTTATTTACCTTTTGAACGCACGCTTGACTTGGGGAGTAAGCTGGTGAATGCGTTACGCTAACGGTGATATCTAGCGTTACAAAAGTGTTATTAAGTTTTACTTCAGTCGTGTGGTCTAAAGCACACTCGTTTTTTTTAGTTTTACTAGTCAATAAAATTATGAAAAACTGGAAACTCATTCATTAACAATAACATGTGTTATGTTTTTTAAAAAAATGAAGCATTTTAATGAAATTTTGTTTAGTACTTATATAATGTTTAAAATTATTGTGTATATGCCTGGAATGATAAAGTGAAATTAGTATATAGTTTAATATTACCTGAAAATATTTGTACTTTAATTTTATAACACAATAAATAATAATAATTTACGGCGGGGTGTAACATTGTAAGATTCGATTTTGGTTGGTGGTAGGCTATTTTCTGAGCCTACTTGGCTAACTACCACTACTGCTTTCTTATCTGTCTTGCTCCCAAACATCAATGTTCCTAGCATACTATGACGTGTTCTGGCTTGAAAATAACATAGCCAGTTCCCCTTTGCGTTGGTGAATTTTGGTAAAACCGCTTCCATCTTCGACATCTTCGTCACAGGTACGATGATGGCAAGGGCTTACCCGTTGAGAATAAAATAAGTGAACAAGTACGTGCGGTCGAACCACGCACAAAGTAGGGTTCCATAATCTTTTCAAAAGATAAATGTATATTATAAAAAAAGAGTGTGTGGTTTTATGAAACCAAGGTAAAAGTGAAACTTTTTTTACATTATAGACATTTACAGAGCACGAAACGATCACGGCTGCTCTCGTCTTGGAGCTACGGTACAGAGGACGAAACGATCATGCCGACCGTCACGCACGCGACACACAGACGAAAAAATTTGCGACGATGTAATAATAAAAGTTTCACGAACAAAGTTATATTTTGGCATACGGTATAGAATATTTTGAATGGAAATCTAAAAACTTATACAAATCTAGCTGCACACCTTTAGTTGATCGACTATTACTCCTAAACTAAGAAAGCCTACTTGGCCGTAGGATAATTTCCCTTCTATAGTAAATTACTGCAGCGGCCATCCCCTCTCGTATATCTACCAGATACGCTAGACTTCCAGGTTTATGATATAGCGTCCCCACTTACCTACCCTAGGGCATAACAGTGGGGGCCGCTATTCCTGCCAACACCATAAGGTGAAGACAAGGACCAGTTACGGTAGGTCTTGCCGCCAAGACGCTTGTCCTGGTACTCTGCAAGGCGAGTGCCTCGTGGAAGAGAACCACTACCTACTGTCCAGGTAGGTCCCGAAGCTGTAGGCGCGCTCACCTCCCGCGGCTTTCGCTGCTGGCGGTTCGATCCCCGCTCGGGACGCCAGAGAAGCTGGCTCCTACATATCCGGTGTGGTACCGGAGCTGTAGGCACTCTCACTTCCCGGCGCTTATCGCACCTGTCCAGACTTACTCCTACGCGGCTGGATCAGCCGGAGCAGTACTAGCTTAGCTCTTCTTGCTGACCAGGCAAGTGCCGGAGATGCTTCCCTGCCAGTAGTTAAACCAGCAGTTCCGCTTAATGGACAACTCACGTGCCCCGCGTTGTTTTCGCCCATAGCCCACGTGGCCGGCTACGACAACACTAGTTGCGCGCGGGGAAGGACGCCTGGACGCAACGTGCTTGCCAGGCAACAAACATTGCCCAACCCCTGCAACTAACCACATACCACTACGAGTCCATGACCCAGTCGGGGGACCGACAAGCCAGAGTGCCGAAGGCGATAGACCAACGGCAGGCAAGCGGTGAGCTACCCCCGACCCCGTAGTACCCTGATCCAAACAGTCGGACCCGTAGTTCCGGCTGCGAACTCCACCTAGCCGGGTAGCTCTAGACAGAGATTACTACTGCAGCGGCCAGTAAAAGAGGCATTGATCGACGAACTAAACACGACAAATATGGATTTTGATACAACTTTTGCCGGCCGCTGCTCGCATGCATTTGGCCAGTACAGCAATTTCGCTTTATCTCGAAGAAGGCTGTCAAAATAATGCTCAAATTTCCAAGCATGTTTGAGAAAAATTTATTAAGTAATATGCGCATTATTTCCAATAAATATAAGATTTTTTGAAATAGTAGTTTAGTTGGTAGGGTGTGGGAACATTTTAACTCCTATAAAAACCACCACATAGAATCTTCATCACATCAGCCGAAGGACGTCCACTGCTGGACATAGGCCTCCTCCAAGGATTTCCATGAAGACCGGTTCTGCGCTGCCTGCATCCAGCGGCTTCCCGCGACCTTCACCAGGTCATCGGCCCACCGAGTGGGTGGCCTGCCTACGCTACGCTTTCCGGTGCGCGGACGCCACTCGAGAACTTTACTGCCCCAACGGCCATCTATTCTACGAGCTATGTGCCCCACCCACTGCCACTTAAGTTTAGCAATTCTGAGAGCTATGTCGCTTACTTTGGTTCTCGTACGGATCTCCTCGTTTCTGATTCGATCACGCAGAGAAACTCCAAGCATAGCACGCTCCATTGCCCTTTGGGTGACCTTGAGCCTCCTTATGAGGCCCATAGTAAGCGACCATGTCTCAGTTCCGTATGTCATCACTGGCAACACACACTGGTCGAAGACCTTGGTCTTAAGACACTGCGGTATCTGGGATATAAAAACTTAATGTTTGGTAAACAAATCAACTATAGGAAAAATTATCTTAGTAAATCCTTAGAAAGACCTATCAACGATATACCACACGATAGGGAAGTTAACAAAAAAAAGACGTGTGGCACTCGGGGACTGCCGCGGTAAAGCTATTGTATAGCATTTTTTATCAACTTATGCAATTATAATTATTATTATTTTTTATTTATGTAAGCCGTATTTAACAGTACCATATAGTCCTTGGAGCGCGGGATGTTTATGTAATAAATTAACACTAAGAAAGTTAAGAAAGTTAAATCATCATCGCCAGCGTCATCGTCCACCATCACGACCACCATCGCGACCACAAACACGACCACCATCGCGACCACCATCGCAACCACCATCGCGACCACCATCGCAACCACCATCGCGACCGCCATCGCGACCACCATCGCGACCACCAACGCGACCACCATCGCGACCACAATCACGAACACCATCGCGACCACCATCGCAACCACCATCGCGACCGCCATCGCGACCACCATCACGACCACCATCGCGACCACAATCACGACTACCATCGCGACCACCATCGCGACCACCATCGCGACCACCATCGCAACCACCATCGCGACCGCCATCGCGACCACAATCACGAACAACATCGCGACCACAATCACGATCACCATAGCGACCACCATCGCGACCACCATCGCAACCACCATCGCGACCACCATCGCGACCACCATCGCGACCACCATCGCGACCAACATCACGACCACCATCGCGACCACCATCACGACCGCCATCACGACCACCATCACGACCACCATCACCACCATCACCACCATCATCATGATGGATATGCACGGCCTTCAAGCCACACCTCCGTGCCCGTCGGAGTGGGGAGCGTGAGATTTTTGTCGTTACGGCATTTCTGGATTCGGTGCCCGCGCTCAAGGCCCGCGATAGAATCTATGCAATAGCTTAAAAAACCCTAACTTTACATATACCGGAGGTACCCCAAATTTTTTTTACAGATTTTGCTCCATAATATGGGGTCAAAAATTTGTAATAACCATACCAAATTTCAGCTTTCTCTGAATAAAACGGCTGAGACATAATGAAGGACAGCCAGACAGACAGACGGACATGGCGAAACTATAAAGGTTCCCAGTTTGACTACATAAACCCTAAAAGGGCTATGAACATACCTTTATTATATCAGCGCCAGATAATATAAGTTCCTCAACCATTTCACCTGTCACTACGTTGCCAGCCTGAAAAGAAAAAAATACTGTCTTTAATATTAGCTTTAGCTCATATACGTCCCAACCGAGGGGCTCGAGCCTAAACTAAATTAGGACGTTCGGGCCTGTCGACCACGCGACCCCAGTGCAAGCTGGTCGACTTCACACACTACCTTCTAGTTTCTTCGCAGGCGTGTGCAGGTTTCCTCACGATGTTTTCCTTCACCATAAGAGCGTCGGATAAACGCACATATGAAATCGAAATTCGAAAACACATTGGTACATGGCAGGATTCGAACCACGAGCTCCCGGTCAGGAGGTAACGGTTCTATAGGTATAGGCCTCCCCCAAGAATTTCCACGAGCTTCCTGCGACCTTTGCCAGGTCATCGGTCCACCGAGTGGCAGGCCTGCATACGCTACGTTTTCTGATGCGCGGTCGCCACTCGAGAACTTTACTACCCCAACGCCCATCTGTTCTACGAGCTATTTGCCCCGCCCACTGCCACTTTAGTTTAGCAATTGTGAGAACTACGTCGGTGACATTGGTTCCTGGCGTATGTACGTACAAAGACCGCTGAGCCCGGCAGATTTCTTGAACAAAATTGGCTTACCTAGTGAGGGTAAGTTTGGCAAACAGCTATGTTGGGTACTTTGGTTCTTCTACTTTTACCTTAGGGGGATCATTATGTACACCTTTCCCCTACTTCTATATATGAAAGTGCAAAAGTAGGTATAATTACAATAATGGTATGCTTCGGAAAGGCGGCTCGCACCCGCCGCACATACTCCACGAAATGCTGCGAGTAACCGTTGGCCACATCCAGACAGACGAACTTTAGGTCCTTGATGGTGTTGAGGATCTCCGACAGCCGCTCGAAGTCAGCGTCTGCGGTACCGGAGCTGGCGGCTGCAGAACAAGTATACAGGTGTAACAAATAAAAGTTAAAGAATGGGAAGGGATACAAACATTTTCGGCATAGTGACCGGCAGGTATTCTTGATTTTCAGTCATCATCACATCATCATGATATCAGCCGAAAAACGTCCACTGCTGGACAAAGGCCTCCCTAGTGTTGCAAATTGAAAAAAAAAACAAAAAAAAATTAAGTTTATGAAAAAAATCATGAAAAAAAACCTGGCACCATTATTTTTTTCTAGATTGAGTTTTTTTCAAAAAAAAAGATTACTATGTAAACTACCAAAATGGCAGAAACTTCGCACATAACGGTCACACCGAGTGAAGATTAAGTCAAACAACGAAAAAGGGAATTCCCCTGCCGCGAATCCAATATTTTTAGCCTGTTCGGAGAATTCCCGTTCGTAATCGAAAACTCGTTGCCAAAAACTTTTATTATTGTCATGATTTTTTTATTGAACCAGAAATATAAAGTATCTACAAAAATAATAATATTCGAAAAAAACTCTAAATCATATCATATCAATAGTAAATTGCCTTATAAACATTAATTTAAGGTTCTGATCTAATGAAAAAAAAACAACGTAACGGAAAAAAAACGTTTTTTTTCAAGGTTTTTTTATGTTTTTATTTAACACAGAAAAAACCTGTCTCCCGAGAATACAAACCAATACTGGTAGATAGTTACTTCGCCATTTTAGCCTAAAGCGTCAGATATATTATAAATCTAACTAGTTGATGCTCGCGACATCGATGGTGCGCGGTGGGAAAGTCACAAGCTGCTCGTCATCGATTTTGCGCGAGTTACAAGCGGTAGTTTGTTATAAAACTTCATCATATATCATATCAGCTCATATACGTCCCTACCGAGGGGCTCGAGCCTACCCTGAATTAGGGCGATTGGGCCTTAGTCGACCACGCGGGTCCAGTGTGGATTGGTCGACTTCACACGTAACCTTTGAGTTTCTCAATAGCTATAAGATGTGGGGTAGAGGAATGGAGTGTTAATCGTGAGGTAAGAAATATTAATCTATTTTTATTTATTTTGTTTTTTAAAATTATGACCTAGTGTGTCATAAGGTTTATTTCGGCGAGTTTAAAAGAAATCTTTATATTTACGAATAAATTAACATAGGTCAATATAAGAAGTTACTATCTGGTATTTGCGAAAAAAAGGATCGGCAACTGTTAGTCTGTTTAACGTTTTTCGTTGTTTTGATTATTTTCTTTTGCGAAAAAAAAATCATATACTGATACCCAACAGAATAATTCCATAACTCAGTCATACATATGCGTAGGCGTATTAAATGGCAAGAACAATCCGTTAATTCGAGAGGCAGCGGACTATACCCCGCCACTCGAACTATCTAGTAATATGGTGCGTAGACCAAGACACGTACTGTCTGATCCTCCCGATCAAATTTCAGCCGACCTGAACTGTCTCCTTGCAGCTCAGGGAGGAACCGATAGTGTCAATTCTTGAATGACACAGTCCCCACCACTAGCACATTAAAAACGTAAACCAAAAGCGGTAGCTCCCATCAGGAGCTCCTCGCGCAGTCCCTGAGCGCTTTTCTTTTGCACTTCCCTGGGGAGAGACGCGCAGATGAAGGATTCATAAGTCTTAGCAGACTTGTAATCCAGACAGGTTTTTTAGTGGGTATGTACTAGGTTAGTCCCATATAACCAGACCGTAGACCGGTTGTCTGGTATGCGTCATGCATTATTTAATCCTCTCACCCTCCGAAAACGGGAACAAAAAAAAAAGAACGGAGCTACAATCTAACTTCTTTTAGGGCATGAAACCTAAGATTAACCAGGTGATTTTTTTAAGTGAACACTTCTTTAGGCGCGTTGGACATTTTTTTGAGATGGGATAAAACCAATAAACTCGCGACACTGTTACCGTTACCTATTATCTGTTATCGTAACCGACGTAATTTTTTAAGAATATGTTAACGTCTCTGGGTACAAGCCCTTTAAGTTTTCACTTCTGTCGGCACTCCCGGAGTGGTTAGGTTTTTTTATTCACTATTGGTAAGCCCTTGGCATTATCTCACTTGATGGTAAGTGACGATGATCTCGAAGATGGAAGCGGGCTTACCAAGATTCCCTAACGCAATGGGGAACTGGCTATTGCCGGTAACAGTATAAAATTAACGATTATTAAAGAACAATCCGAACTTTTACCATCATCGCTTGATATAATTTAGGTTTTACCAGAAAATTGTAGGATTTACCGTAGTTCTAGCTTTTCAAGCGACTTCCAAAAAGGAGGAGGTTCTCAATTCGACTGTATATTTTTTTTATGTGTATTACCTCAGAACTTTTGACTGGGTGAACCGATTTTTATGATTCTTTCTTTATTTGAAAGCTAATGCTTCCCGTGTGGTCCCATATAATTAAAATCGGTGTAGTACCTTATAAGAAAATTAACAAAAACCAAAAATTGCATTATTGTTGCGATGGAAGTCGGTTTTTAACGTGTATAGCGTAATTTATTAAAGAGTCATATACAATACATCGAAAGTTGTGTGCAACCCGCACTGAGCCCGCACGGTCGACTAAGGCCCGATCGTCCTAATTCAGGGTAGGCTCGAGCCCCTCGGTGGGGACGTATATGAGCTGATATGATGATACAACCTATAATTATCACATGTAGGTTTAAGATTCTGTGAAACATCTGTGGCTGCAACTGCAGTAAACCCACCACTGAACCTTAACACAAGCCTCGAGAGAACAAAAGAAATACAACATCTAGAACGCGCTATTACAATTTATTCAGCGCTGAGTATCTAAATAATATACAGATACCAATCATCAACGATTGGTCCACGGCCGGACCCCAGGCATACCACCTCGCCGGGCGGAGATATCTCCCTTTCCTCTCTTCGAGTAGGAACGCACCGTTCCTAAACATCCTAATCTCAAACAGTCAAAATATCTTACCCATTTGTTCCAAGCACTCCGGATGTTCGGCTGCGAATTTCTGCCAATCCTCGATTGTGTAATACTTGTGGATGCATGTGAAGAGACCGTGCTGAAACAAATGAAAATAAATAATTATAAATAGTTTAACTAATATGGTCGAGGGAAGCGATCGATGGCCGACTCTTGCGTTATACTCGTGAATGGGTGCTGTCCGTGTAAACTGGGCTACTCCTTGTCAAAGGCATTAACGATAAATTCAATAATTTGAATGTATTACTTCTCATGTCAAGTTGTTTTCATGTCCAAATGTTATTATTTGTTTTTTTTTTTATTCACAATTGGTAGATGCTTGGCATCATCTCACCTGATGGTAAGTGACGATGATGCCTAAAAATGAAGCGGGCTTACCAAGATTCCCCAACGCAATGGGGATCTGGCTATCTTATCTTCAAGCCGGAACACTTAACATGGATTTTTGGCGACAAGACTTAGATAAGATGGTGGTAGCTAGCCAGGCGGGCTTAGAAAATGCCCTACCACCAACCATATCAATGATTTCATCAATGACATTATTAACTGATGATTGTTTTTTTTAAAATTTTTCATAATCTGACATTATGTAATCTTATGACCATCAGAAAGAGTGTAACATGTTAAATAAACATTTTTGAATATTTTTTTGAATCTTTTGTTTATTTCATCTCTTTCACATATTACTAACAATCTGTATTATATTCGTTGAACCTAAATTAAAATATTTATAAAAACAGCATAAAATCATTATCTATCTTTTCTCTCTTTTTTAGGCAGTTGGGTAAAAATGAATTTTATGTTACTAACGGGAAAAAGCGTCGGTGGCTCAACCGGTAACGACTCGGTCCATCTAACCAGAGGTACCGGGTTCAAATCTGGACGGCCAATGTACCAATGAGTTTTTCAAAACTTACGTACATATCATTACCGATTGCTTTAAAAAGGCCTAATCGCCCTGATTCAGGGTAGGCTCGAGCCCCTCGGTGGGGACGTATATGAGCTGTAATGATGATGATATGACTTTCTATATTCTGTGATGAAGCAGAAACGCTATCTTATGAGCGTTTTCTGTTAAAAAACTTTACTTCATGCCCTTTAGTGGTTAAAATTTGAGCTAGTGCTGCAAAGGTAGATAAGCCCCTTAGTGGTTCTCATGTCAAATAATGTCATGTAAGATCATTTTAGTGGTTCTCATATCAAACCTAACGAAGCCTAAAGGCTCGCCTCTTGCAACATAATCTTCAACATGAAACATCCGAGTCCGGGTGTTCCGAACTTCTAATGAGCTCGCTACGCTTGCTCCCGCATTAGTGATATTGATTTCTAGTGTTCAAAACTCTGAAACTCTAAAAGCTTTTAAACTTCACTATGCGGGAGTTGGGAGCAACCCGACTCGGATGTTTTAGTTTGAAGGTTGTATTGCAAGAGGTGAGGCTAACCCTTCGTTAGGTTTGACATGAAAACCACTAAAAGGATCCCCGATGCAACTACTAACTCTATGTTTAACCATTGAAGATAGACGAATGAGGCACTGTTTTTTTATCAGGAAACGCTCGTATAAGAAAGCGTATTTCGTCTCGTCATTTAGGTACCTACTTCAAACCCATGGATGAAGTATAGAATACAAAAAGCCATATACGCAGTCGGGTAAAAACAAGTTAACTCAAAAAGAGACTTTTCATACCTAATTTTCAAGGTTTTAATATATGTACAGGACGTGATAATAGGTAATTGAGCCATAACTGAAACACGCTTACAAAGTACAACGGTGTGACAATGTATAGTTAATGATCTCATTCATAAGTGTACAACGAACATGCTGACAATTTGTTTTTTTATTAAAAATTTGAGTGCGTTTGACTATATATCTCACCTGATGGTAAGTGACGATGTAGTCGAGGATGGTACACGCTAACTCAAATAATGCCTATTCACTCTGGCCTTGAAGATCCCCAAATTGCAGGAGTCGGGAAACACAGACGCAGGCAAGGAGTTTCAATCTATCGCTGTCCGCGTAATAAATGAGGAAGCGTAACGCTTCTATCTATCTATCTACAATTATTTTTTTTTTACAATTGATAAGCCCTTGGCATCATCTCTCCTGATGGCAATAAGTAAGGATGATGCCAAAGATGGAAGCGGGCTACCACGATTCCCCAACGCATAGTGCATCTGGCTATCTTATCTTCAAGCCGGAACACATCAACGTTGTTAGTATTGATGTTTGGCGGCAAGACTTAGATAAGATGGTAGTAGTTAGCCAGGCGCGCTATAAAAATGCCCTGCAACCAACCAAACTGAGTCTCACAAATTTGACCCCGCCGGGAATCGAACCCGCGACCTTCTGGTGTGAAGCGAATGGACTAGTCATTACGCCACGAAGGCAGTTATTACGTGAGCGTGGAAATGAGTTTGGGAACTATATTTTCAATCACCAAAATTTATATTTGTCATCAAGTTGTAGGTATCACCTAATAAATAGATCTATCGCCACGAAATATTTTCGTTCTCAGATAAACAAAAATTGTTCCCAGGTATGAATTATCAAATTAATGTTAATATATGTGTAGAATAAGAGATCGATAACCAATAAAATTATATTGCATTACATGAATATAAACTTCGTTCTTATAATAACAGTTTTGTTACTTAAATAATAGCTCTGTGCTCAGAATGGTAGATCTGTCACCAAGGAAGCGGGAGCGAGCGAAGCGAGCTCGGACTTGCGGAGCACCCCGACTCGGATCCGTTAGGTTCGGAGACTGTGCGGGGAGGCGAGCTTAGCTCGCCTCCCCGCTCAGTCGTAGTGTTAGGTTTGACATGAGAACACAGAAGTAGGAGCCCCGAAGGGGCTCCGTCGACCACTCAATATGATTTATTGGTGATCTCTTTAAATTAGTTTGGTTAAATACTTATTAGGACACACCTATTATAATAGATACAAAAACATTTATTTGGTACTAGACCTTATATCTCAGGATTTTAGGTGATTTATTGTGGAACTGATTTTGCATTGTTTGGTGACTACATTTTGGTGACAGATCTACTATTTTGAGGACAAACCCTATTATTTAAGAAACACAAAACTAATTAAATTGGTGATAGCTTAAATGATACCCAATGAGTTTTACCCAGATCCCTCGGGAACTATGTCAGGAAATGCTAATTAGTAAAATATGTCATCCCCCCCCCAAAATCTCTGTACAAAAATTCACAACAATACATTGTACCGTTGCTACGTTAAAGAAATTAACCAAAAAAGGAGTTTTTTTTTTCAGTTCCTCTCGGAACTGCATCGGACTATGCTATTTTCACGGGATAAAAATAAGAATTAGCCTATGTCCTTCCCCGTGACACAGGCTACCCGCATGCCAAAGTTCATCAAGATTGGTCAAGGTGTTAAAGCGTGAAAGGTAACAAATAAACAAACACATTTTCACATCTATAATATAATAAAACTGTAACGGGGTCGTGTCTGTACATGAAATATTTTTGGAAAATAATAACTGTGGTAGACATTAATAAAACTGTAACGGGGTCGTGTCTGTACATGAAATATTTTTGGAAAATAATAACTGTGGTAGACATTACGAACGATACAGAGGCCAAAACAACAACTTTTGGAATTTTTGTCTGTCTGTCTGTCTGTCTGTCTGTCTGTCTGTATGTTCGCGCATCACGCAAAAACTACCAGGCCGATTTTGATGAAATTTTATATGGTGGTTCCTTATAGCCCGGGTTAACATATAGGATACTTTTTATCCCGGAAAATTCAAGAGTTCCCGTGGGAAAATTAAAAGTTATCATTTATAGAATGGCTCAACACGCAAATGTGGCTTGACCTATTACAATCAAATTTTACACGTTGATACCCTTATCGCGAACTAAAACTGGGACATTGTGAATCCCAAAAAAATAAGGGTTCCTGCAGGAATGCAAAAAATTGTATCTTTAGAATGGCTCAACGTAACAATATGAAACCTTTACATTGGGATGGAGTGTTTTGACCATCATTGTATAGTCGGGTATTCTTTATCCCGGAAAACTAAAGAGGTCCCGTGGGAAATTATCTATAGATACTTAAAATAATAACAGCAGAGTAATTTTTCCACATATTAGCTACACATACTACACATTATAATCATAGCAGCAGAATGTCAATAGATGGCACTGCAGGGATAATAAAACGCGCTTAAGTTGTATTAAAACATTAAAATATTATTTCATACTTTTGAGTGAATTTCTTTTATGTATTTTTCAGCATAAGCTACTACTTTACACAACTCTAACTCTGGAACTATGGCACGAAGCGATGTGTTTCATAGACGAACAGATAGGTATTTTTTTACAGATTCCAATCGTGTAAAAAAATTAAAAACACATAAATCGAGTTTAGCATCTTTTAACAGGGGGCACAGATTTGGGAACTTTTCTAACGGCGACTATTTGCGTGTGGCAGTTGCTCTCCGCCTGCAATATCAATATCTGTGAACCTCATCAATGTATTTTCGGTTCCACGGTGTTTGTGAAGATTCCCAAGTCACCAATTCCTTAATGACCTCACTCGGAGAGCACTGGTCTCGGTCAGATGGAATATTCCATCTTTTGATTTGGATTTTTTTACTTGATTGATATAATGATTTGAATTGGTTTTTTGATAGTACAGGTATATGTTTTATTTCATCATATCAATTTGTATATCCACCAAGAGGCTCGACCTGCCCTGAGTTAGGGCGATCAGGCCTTAAGACGATCACGCGGGCCCATTGCGGGTTGATTAACTTCACACATAAGCTTCTTCGCAGGCGTGTGCAGGTTTCCTCACGATGTTTTTGTCACCGTCGGATAAACGTACATACCAGTATGAAATCGATATTCGTATAGATATTGTTAAGTGGCAGCATTCGAACCACGGCCTTCCGGACAGGAGATAGTGGCCCTAACCGTTCTGCCACCGACGCTCTATATGTTATTTAAGATTTATAAATCCTTACTTAGTATTATAAATGTGAAAATGTGTTTGTTTGTTACCTAATCACACTTCAACACCTCTACCAATCTTGATGAAATTTGGCATGTAGGTAAGCCTGTATCACTGGGAATGAAATAGTCTTTTTTTATCTGTGGATATTATCATGGCCCGATGCAGTTCCTGAGGAAACTAAAAGAATACTCTTTGTTCGTTAAAAAGTTATTTAAAATCGTAAGGAAGAAATGGGTTGGTGTGATTTTTAGCACAGAGATGAGGTGGAAAATGATATACTTAATTTACAAATAAGTATATCCTGACATAGTTCCCGAGGGATCTGGGGACAACTGTTTTCTACGCTCGCGCACGTCGGTGGCGTCGCAACGGAGCAACGGATTAAAGTATTTTTTTGTATAGAATTTGTCGAAGGGGTGGGAAGTGACAAAGACTGCTAATCCGAATAGCCCGATGCAGTTCCTCAGGTACCGGGAGAAAACTCATGTCCACGCTTGCGAGCTGATTGCGGCTTGCGCACCACTCACCCTCAAAAAGAGTCATAAAAGCTATGTCCACGCGGGCGAAGCCGCGGGCAAAAGCTAGTGTATAATATTACTAGTAAGGATGATTGTGTTGTACCTATGTCTGCTGTGATCTCCTTGGGGATAGTTGTTCAGTGTGATGAGTAGAAACCCAGTCAACGGGCCTCACACTATTTTGTCACACGCTGTATATACGGGTATTAAATAAAAATCACGAGTGAAATTTTAAGAGGTTAATCTATATCGAGTTAGGAACACAGTATAAACATTTCAAGAAACTATCTTCAAAAAAAAACCGAGAAATTATTTATATGAAAGGAAGTAGATAGGCAGATTTAGCGCACTGTAAGGTCATCGTTCAACCACCCGTGCGATACCGAGCTATACCTATGTCTCCGTCTTTCCGAGTTACACGTTTTCCAGACGGGTGGACATTCACCTTTCGTGCAAATGAGCGAACGATGATAATTAGTATAAAAAGTTATTAAAATCGAGTATATTTATCTTTAAAAAAATTTTTTTTTTATACAAAGAAATTGGGTCGGTAATAAAAACCTCAATAACTTTCAAAATATTGTAAATACCTTTATGAAATAAATACTGTATTCTAGACAATTTCATAGTGCTTAAATAAAAATAAGTCATAAAAGTTCAAGATTATAAAGTTTTTTTCATAAAAGTAGGTTAAGTAAAAATAAAAAAAATTCACTAGATTTCAAAAAATGTGTTACGGTGTCAAATGTGCAATTTCACAAATTTAAGTATTTTGTATTACCACCACGAGAAATTTAAACGCGGTTTGGCATGCTTTTCACTAGATTTTAGAGCCGATGCTGAGGAATATTCTCCCATTCCTCTATCAGTGCTTCCTTTAGTTCACGAAGCGTGATTGGATGGGATTTTCACTGGCGTGCACGTCGTTCCAGTTCATTCCAGGCATGCTCGATGGGGTTCAAGTCTGGGCTGCGTGCTAAGCTTGCCACTCCATGCGTGTGATAGCGACATCATCAAGGTAGTCAAACAACATTCGAACCTTAATTTAGTTTTCAATTCGAAAGATGTTCAAATATTTTAAAATATATCGCAATTTTTTTAACCGACCAGTTTTCATTGCAATTCAGTGTATTTTTTCCTATAACTCTATTCCTGTAACTCCTTAAAATATCACTCGCGATTTCATTTAACACCTGTGTATTTTTAATTTAGTATATTTGCAGTGTAGGACAAACCTTGGATCAGTAATTGTCATCATGATTATCATCAGCTTAAAGGTACACGTGATGACATACAGAACTGAGACACGGTCGCTTATTGCGGGACGAAGTGACCAGTATCTTATCTGTGAGGTCCGTACTCTTAAGAGGGCTCAAGGTCACCAAAAGGGCAGTGGAGCAAGCTATGTTCTGAGTTTCCCTACATATAACTGAACAACTGAACTACATATACATTTAACTGTCAGAAATCAGGAGATCCGTAGGGGAACCAAAGTAACCGACATAGTACTCAGAATCGGCGGCAGTGAGCAGGCACATAGCTCATAGAACGGATTACCGTTGGAGCAATAAAGTTCTCAAGTGACGACCGCGCACCGCAAGAGGTGCGGTGAAGGTCGCGGGAAGACACTGGATGCGGGCAGCGCAAGACCGGTCGTTGTGGTAATTTGGACCAGACCTTTCGGCTGATATGATGATGATCAAACACCCTGACATCTGAGCCTAGCTCAACACTTACACTAATTCTATGAAATACACATACAAACGGGACTGTGTTTAGTCTGGCGTAAATTGTTACAATGTTTCTCCAATACCTAGGTAGTAATTAATAACAACCGGGGGCTGTGTTTAGTCTAGTCTATACATATAATAAAACTGTAACGGGCCCGTGTCTGTACATGAAATATTTTTGGAAAATAATAACTGTGGTGGACGTTACAAACGATATAGAGGCCAAAACAACAACTTTTGAATCTTTTTACTGTCTGTATGTTCGCGAATCACGCAAAAACTACCAGGCTGATTTTGATGAAATTTTGGTGGTCCCTTCTTCTTCTTTTCGAGTCGACGGCAAACTCAGATAGTCCCCTCCCAAAACTGAGTCACGCAAATAGCAAAAAAAAAAAACACTTAACATCGCAACGGAGCAACGAATTGTTGTGATTTTTTGTACAGAAATAGATGAGAGAGTAGGAATTCACAGAGTACTAATTAGCATAGCCCAAGACAGTTACCGAGGGATATGGAGTACTCACTACCACCACTCATCCTCAAAGACAGTTATAATAACGGTGCCCACGAAAGCGAAGCCGCGAGCAAAAGCTGGTACCTACTAGAGGGAAGGCGGGGGGGGGGGGGGGGGGGGGGAGAGGGGCTTAAGCATAAGGTGGGAAAATGTTACAGAACTTTTATGCATACTGAGTATGAGAAATCTTTAGAAGAAATGTCGAATGTAAGACAAAACCCGGAGATTTGTTACCATAGATGGGTTATGCAATGCACTAACAAACAACATTTGAAAATCGAAGCCATTTACATACACCATGTTATAGGTAGCTCCCTTCTATTGCACTGAATGTTACTAAGAAAAGAGATGCCAATTGGCATCTTTTTTTTGCTTCACTTTTTAGACGCATGTAACCTATCTACCTCCCCTTATACATAGCATATCACTGACAAAACCGTCATTTGTTTTTAAAATATGTATTGCCTTTCAAACGAATTATTTCGGAATAAACGTGCGACTATGGAGCAAATGCTCAAATATTGGAACAAATTGTGACTGGAGATGAAACTTGGGTTCATCACTTTGAACCTGAGTCGAAACAAGAGCCTATATGAAGTGGCATAAGAAGGGTGCACCGCCTCCGAAGAAATTCAATCGGTCGGAAAGCTGATAGCTACCAATTTTTGGTTTCTTATGATCGACTACAAAGATAAGTGTGTCACCAGAGATATGCTATATAATGGGTAACAAATCTCTGTGTGTCACTATAACTGGGACATATTACGCAACGCTATTAGAAAGACTACGAGAAGTCATTAAAGAAAAAAGGCGGGGAAAGCTGTCGAAGGGTAGGTTGCTATTGCATGACAATGCACCGGTTCACATGAGCCATATTGCGACTGCTGCTTTTAACAAATGTGGCTTCGAATCGCTGTTTCACCCACCCTGCAGCCAGGATCTGGCCCCCAGCGACTATTATTTGTTCCCAAATTTTAAAATAGAACTACGAGCTACGAACGAGCTATTGTTATTCCTAGACTACTAGGGAAAAAAATCATACCGATGAAGAATTGAAGGAGGCTATTTCGGTTCATTTTGATTTGAAGGCAAAAACAAAATATATTTTTACACTAGTAGGTATGCGTAGGTACATGGAGATGCAATGGACGATTGTAAAGAAATCCTTACATGAGCGAAGGATCAGAGGGTTGAGGCTTCCACGCGTGGCCAGCGCCAGGTGACCTCGCACACGAAGCGTTCAGTATCATCGTACAAAAAAATATCGCGTTTCTTGTATGGGGGTAATTTTAAATTTAATTGTTATTATTTGTTGTTATAGCGGCAATAGAAATACACAATCTGTGAAAATTTTAACTGTCTACCTATAACGGTTCATGAAATACAGCCCGCTGACAGAGAGACAGATAGACGGACAGTTTTGACACCCTTTTGGTTCAGAATCCTGAAAAGAACTTCAAATTGATTTGTACGAAAAATAAAAAATAAACCGGCCAAGTGCGAGTCGAACTCGCGCAATGTAGGGTTACGTTGTTTTTTCTATTTAAAAAAAAACAAATTATATTTGCAGTTGGTAATAGAACATATTGTTTGAAAAATCTATGGTTTTTTTACAAATCGAACTGCACATCTTAAGTTGGTCGACTATTTCTTCTAAACTAAGAAAGCCTATCTAGCCGTGATAGTTTTACCACACCCCGGACACTCCATACAAACGAGCGAGAAATGATATACATAATTATAACTGACGTATCTATAGGCAAGAATGCAGGTAGGGTTGAATCACACCGGCGGTATTGGTCACAAAATGTTTGTTAGTTATTTACTGCATGCTGTGTGAATGCTAAACTCTTTTTTTTTTCATACTTTTCGTTGTAAACGAACACCGTTCGAAAAAAAAAACACCACTTTCCGAATGACGTACGAATTAACACTGAAACCTGCTATTATTTTGTACATCTTTAAACACTTTTTCCTTGACCGACAAATCACTACCGCTTATTAAAAAAAGGTCATCTACTTCTATGACGCCGAAAATCGCTGCCGCTTACGCTTATTCCAATGAAGTCAATTTGATCACCAAGATTCATGATATGGGGTCCAGGGGGCCCGGCCCCCTCCACCCATTTACAACCCCCCAATTTTAATGAAAAAGTGTTAGAACGTATAAAATTCGAGCGGTGGTTGTTTACACCATGACAAGTATGAAAAAAAAAGATAATCACAGCGGCGCGCAAAATGAATATAGTGAATAAAAGTGCTTGCGTAGCTCGTCCTTTACGTTTGGTACCCAATCTACACCCAATCTGAGTGACGGGGGGGTGAGGTCGAATTTAGAGAGGGGCAGGGAGTGTCCATACTGAACGTTAGTACTAATATATATACTGTGGTTTTACTTTTAAATTCATTATATAGACTACCCTTATGATTTTTTTCAAAGTTCCAAATATAGCGGTTTAGTTGTTAGGGGGTGGGGACATTCGACTCCAACAAAGCACTTTCAAGCCTATTTTTTCCAAAACGGAACTTAGTACTAATATATATACTGTGACGGAACCCTAATTTATAAAATGGTCTTGGAAGACTCAACTATTTTTTAGGCTCTAACCAACGATACCCCACACGACTGGGTTTGACGAGAAAAAAAACATCCCCACTTTACTTGTAGGGGACCCTTAAAAAGTTTTTTTTCCAAATTTTTTACAGTTCTCTCCGCGTTATTATTATATATTATCTTTGCCAAATTTCAGCTCTTAACTACTAATAGTCTAGGAGCTAGGCTTCGGACAGACAGACCGACAGACGGACAGACAGACATGACGAAACTATAAGGGTTCCTTGTTGTACTACGATGTATATCTGTTTCTTCGGCTGAGACTGTAGCTTCATGGATTTTTGAGTGCGAGGTGTCGTTATATTTGTGTAGATCTCGTAATTGACATAAATGATAAATTTCTATCGAACTGTAGAAAAGATAGGGTAACTTTTTTGATGCAGTCGGGTTTTTAATTTTTCAATAAATTGGTTTTGTTATTACACCCTGCATCAATGACTGGAATTATAACTCTACTCCCGCGGTATCACCCGCGTGGACATAGTTTCTTTGACTTTTTGAGGGTCTTATTCTGTCTGTGCACCAAATTTCAGCCAGATCCGTTAAGTAGTTTTTGCGTGAAAAAGTAACAAACATACACACTCACAAACTTTCGCCTTTATAATATTAGTGTGATACTTCCGGATTCGAAGCAGGGAATCTCACCGCCCACCAACACCAAGTCACAATAGGGCAGTTGACTGTACAAAATCATCATCATATCAGCTCTTATACGTCCCCACCGAGCGGCTCGAGCCTATTGGATCGGGTCTTAGTCGACCACGCGGACCCAGTGCAGGTTGGTCGACTTCACACAAAACCTACGAGTTTCTTCGCAGGCGTGTGCAGGTTTTCTCACGATGTTTTCCTTCACCGTAAGAGCGTCGGATAAACGTACATATGAAATCGAAATTCGAAAACACATTGGTACGCGTGGCAGGATTCGAACCATGACCTCCCAGACATGAGGTAGCGGCCCTAGCCGTTATGCCACCTAACGTTCTCCGACTTTATAAAATAAAATAATAATAATATTAACTGATTTTTTTTTAAAAAAAACCCTACCCACTCGTTTGGTTCTACAGGATGTCCTCAATTAGGTAATCATAAGTTAGCCAAAATCATAAATTAGCAGGTATACATCTAAAAGACTACGACGTATTTTTTTTATTTACAATAGGGGATCGGACTGCATCAAAAATAAAATCTGAAATATGATTTTCTGAAGTGCTCTCCTCAAAAGCCTTACTTGTTTTGTTTTTCCATCACGTCTTCAATTTTTAATTGACAATTTCAAAAAAAAAACTCATCAATGACGCTTCAAATCTATGACGTCACTTGTGGGTATTTCAAATATTTTCAGAACAAAACTTCGTTTTTGACAGATCATAAAAAGTAACTCAAATGATTATCAGTCCGAGAGAGGACTTTTTTTTTTTCTTTTTTTTTTATAATAAAAAAAAAAAAAACTTTTCACTGAAGACTTAGGTACCTTGGACAGCTCCGTCGCCATTTCAAACGTGCCGACCGTGTCCATGTTGCTCGCCATCACCGGCACCCCCTTGTAAGTCTGTCCCGAGTTTCTGAACGTAATCTCCCTGTAGAGGTCCACCTGAAATTAAGATAGGTATGTCAATATTTTGACGTGAATACGTCTTTAAAATTACCTCCATAGGGATGCAATCCAAAAAAACGAATGATAACAAAATCGGGGGATACAGTTTAGTGTTGTAGCTACATATCTATCATCTCCATCCAAATTTCGTTTACACCACTTGATAGCTAAAGAATCAAAGAATTTATTACGCTAAGTAAGAACTGTAACAAATCGCGCGCGGGGGAGGGGGCAGCCCCGCCATTTTGAAGGTCATTTTGCTGCGTATCGAGATTTCCATTTAGTATAACTTTCGACTCGGTGAAGCTACGACGTTCCTTCAAGTTTCAATCGTCAGCTCTCGTCAAAATCTATCGATTATATATAAAACATTAGTGTAAAATTGTAACTGTGATTATAATAAGGTGTTTAAATAAAAAAATAATATCAAAAAATATATAATGTCAGCCTATACGCGTCGAAAAGCCAAATCGAAATACAGAGATCGTATACGGTTGGAAAGGGCATCTCAACAGCAATCGAATGGTACCAATAAAACACCATATGATCGAGTCAAGCAGTGCCGGCAACGTAAAGTAATGAATGCGGCCGAGCGGATTAACGACGGTGCCAGTACATCTGCAGCTGGGACGGTTGAAATTACGCAGATAATAATATTAATAATAATAATATTTTATATAGAAACTACATATTACCCGTTACGAGACGTATTCACGTTAAAACCAACGGCCGTGTGCTCCGACACAGCCCCACCCGTTTTTTGTGTTGGGGTTCTGTACCTCAAAAGCTAAAAACGGAACCATTATAGTATCACTCGTGTGTCTGTCTGTTCGTCCGTCCGTGTGTCGCAGTCAATTTGCTCAGAAACTACTGAACTGATTGAGTTGAAATTTGGTACACATACTCGTATGTAAGTCGGTGACCCAAAGATGTGTAAGGTAAATAAAAGTCAGCAAAAAAAACATTTGTATGGAGGGTCCAACTTTTTTATTTGAGAATTGACTATGGGTTCTGAGGAAAGTTGTTCAGTATAATCAGAAAAAGCCTCGTTTACGGGTCCTGCGCCAAATCTTTTACACCCTGTATCAAAAAAAAACAATTACTGTGCGTTGGTCTCGCAAAAACTCAAAATGGCTTGACCGATTGTGATGAGACTTTGGTGTGTGTGTTACGCGCCTTCGATATCTACGCGGGTGAAATCGCGGGCAACAGCTTGTATGTTATTAATATGGGTTCCCTGAGGAAAGTTGTTCAGTAGAAGCACCGTTAACGGGTCCTACGCCCTGTATAAAAAAACAATTACTGTGCGTTGGTCTCGCATAAACTCAAAATGGCTTGACGGATTACGATGAGACTTTGGTGAACTGTTGTGTGTGCGTCGCCTTACAAGCCGCTTACACACCTTCGATATCTACGCGGGTGAAATCGCGGGCAACAGTTTGTATGTAATAAATTTAACTTTTTCGTCCAACAGATTTGGAAAAATTCGGGTGTGACGGACGGATGGATCACAAACTGTTGAGATCTTCGGGTTCCTTTTTTTCATCGGATGTACAAAACCCTAAAAGTGTCAAAGTATAACGTTATCGTATTATCGTGTGATGTTTTTTCGAATCAGTCAATCTCTATCTCTCTTATCGTGGAGCATAATTAATTTGACCGTGGTCCCAAGGGCTAGACGCTGGCGGTGGTTGCCTGGCGTAGCAATTAAGGCCTTCAAAAAATGACAAATTTCAAATGACAGTATTTGATTCAAATTATTGAGAGACTGTGTAAAGCAATCACTATGGAAAAATATATAATATACTTAAAGTAATAAAAATCTATTTCATTGAATATAATTTTAAAAATAAGACTTTTGATGTAAAAAAAATATACTGTGGACTCTGTTTTTGGCATTAATTGAAAAATTTCTCGAAAACAAATATTAAATGTTGAATGAAACCAACACACAAAAATTGGTGACTTTACCACCTTATAATTTAATTGAAAACATTCTTTTAAAACTTTTTGAAAGTGAAGAAAAGTAATAAAAACATGTAAAAATCGAGAATTGGGCGTTCGGTTTCAACGTAACAGCCGCGTTGATGCCCGCATTGATTTGAATTGAAAATAAATAGACTTACGTTCGATATTATTTTAACACGTATCAACCTGCTCGGATTGAGTCACGTCATAAAATTTAACTTAAACGTACATTAACTTTAAAGTCTCCATTAGCTTTAACCACCTTCGTGGCGGAATGGTTAGGTCCATTAACTTCACGTCAGGAGGTTTTGGGTTTGATTCCCGACCGATTCTAACTTTGTAAGACTCGGTTTGGTTGGTGGATGGGCATTTTATAAGCCCGCCTGGCTAGCTACCACCATCTTATCTAAGTCTTGCCGCCAAACATCAATACTAACACCGTTAATGTGTTGAAGATAAGATAGTCAGTTCCCCATTGTGTTGGCGAATCTTTAGCAAGCCCAATTCTATCTTCAGCATCATCGTCACTTACCATCAGGTGAGATGATTCTTGTGATGATGATGATGATTGTGAACAAAAAAAAGGCCAAGTGCAAGTCGGACTCGCGCAAAGTAGGGTTCCGTTGTATTTTTAAAAAACAAATTTATATTTACAGTTGGTAATAGAATGATGGATGCGGGCAGCACAGGACCAGTCGTATTGGAAGTCCTTGGGGGAGGCTTTTATCCAGTAGTGGACGTCTTTCGTCTATATGATGATGATGATGATGATGATGGTAATAGAATATTTTGTATGAAAAATCTATGAAGTTTTTACTAATCCAACTGCACACCATAAGTTGGTCGACAATTACTCCTAAACTAAGAAAACCTACTGAGCCGTAATAGTTTTTCTGTTAAATTGATTATATTATGCCCTACTATTTAACATTTTTTTCAAATGTCCTGAAGTAGCGTTTTAGCTGGTACTCGTAGGGGGAGAGGTTCACTCGAATTTAACAAAAAATTTCACTTTAAAGAAACGGATCTCTCAACCGAAAAATGGTTTTAGCAAACCCTGTATAGTTTTGAAAGACCTAGTCAACGATACCCTACACGATAGGGTACGTCAACGAAATAAAATTCTCCCCCTCTCAATGACAAAAAAACGGCATCATCTAATCGTCTCAAGCTTTTTCGGCTGTGTGTTCCGTGACGGCAAAGAGTTATTACATCGTCTCAAACTTTCCATAGCAGCCATGACCGTTTCGTTCTCTGTAAATGTCTATAATGTGAAAAAAAGTTTCACTTTTACCATGGTTTCATAAAACCATACACTCTTTTTTTCTTAATAAATTTTCATACAAAAGGCGGCTCCAAATAACTACGATTACTTATTTAAATAAAGAAAACTAAAATAAAACAAAAGGTGGTATTAATTTGTCTTGGAGCACAATATTCTACGGATCCTCGGAAACTTAGTAGACTGCTCAAAACAAAGAACATGACTTTTTCTGCTAAATGAATGGAAAATGGCCATTAATGGCCATTACCATTTACCGTAGAAGTAACTATTTAGTAAACTGTGACCGTAGGCTCTCTTCTGAGCAGTCTACTGAGTTCCCGAGGATCCGTAGAATGTTATGCTTTAATACAAATTTGTAGCCACAAACCTAAGCTATAATTGATGCCACTTTTTGTTATATTTTAGTTTTCTTTATTTAAATAAGTAATCGTGGTTATTTGGAGCCGCCTTTTGTATGAAAATGTATTAAGAAAAAAAGAGTGTGTGGTTTTATGAAACCATGGTAAAAGTAAAACTTTTTTTCACATTATAGACATTTACAGAGCACGAAACGGTCATGGCTGCTATGAAAAGTTTGAGACGATGTAATAACTCTTTGCCGTCACGGAACACACAGCCGAAAAAGCTTGAGACGATGTAATAAAAGTTTCACTTTAAAAATAGATGATGCAGATTCTATGTCGCAGAGTTTATATAGGTACCCTAATTTTTTTTTAATGGTACAGAGGACGAAACGATCATGGCTACTCTGACGAAAAAGTTTGAGACGATGTAATAACTCTTTGCCGTCACGGAAGTCGGAACACACAGCCGAAAAAGCTTGAGACGATGTAATAAAAGTTTCACTTTAAAAATAGATGATGCAGATTCTATGTCGCAGAGTTTATATAGGTACCCTAATTATTATTTTTTAAAGATTTTATTGTACCACTTTGTCGGCGTGATTAATAAGTATACCCATGCTGAATATAAGTATGTATATCAGTCTCTGGTAACCCATAACACAGGGAATCCTACTTTGGGGCCAGATGACCATGTGTGATTCGTCTGAGAATATTTATTATTATTATTTATTATTAAATTACAGCTTTCTAGTACTAATAGTCTCTGAGCTAAGCCACATACAGACATGGCGAAACTATAAGGGTTCCTTGTTGACTTCGGAAGAAGTGTCAAAAACGTATAAATTTGACAACACATAATTATTGATTAAAGGCTGATTAAAGTTCTACTGACGGCAGCTGACCTTTATTAGTTCATCCATAATATCATTTACTAATGTCCCAACCCCCACTACACAGTGCAGATAATTTCGAAATTCCCATTTTATTGGAATGCCCTTCTGGCTTCGGGTTTTGGTTAGTTGCCAAATGACTACACATACATAATTATATATTAGATATACCTATATGTGCACATAACAGCTGTTTATAACGTGAGTAGGTACGTATTTCGTATAATGTATTAGATTGTTATGGGACAATGTAATCACATCACGAAATATGTTGTTTTTTTTTCTATATTAAGTGATGATGATGATCTATCCGACCGATTTCGGTCATGGCGACCACTTCGACTCCTAGTCGGTTTGCCGCGCGTGCGCTCGAAGATGGTTTATGTAGCCAATCTTCGCAGCGAAACTCCTCGCGCACTGAGGGCATTTAAGTATGCCACCCTCGTAATTGTATGAAATGGTCGCAGGTGGTCGAGCCTTTAACTGGTCGCGTTTGATATCAAGGTCAGCTTTACGCTGATCCTCGAACTCGCGCGAGTTCTATATTAAGTACGGTAAGTTCTACCGCAAATAAGTGTTTTTTTTTAATTCACTATTTGGTAATCCTAATCAATTAGTCGTCTCCAAATATAGTTTTTGAGGTACGGAACTCTAAAAACGGAGACCGTGGGTGTTCAAGTAGCTACTGATGAACGTGTCACGCTCCAATTGACAAAGTTTCAACCACCACAAACTGCTTCTGCTACCTGAACAGCATTATAGCTCCGATTAAAGCCAACAGAAGAAGACACTGAAAACCGCATTAACAAAGTATATATCCGTAGCCAAGAGGCAAAGTTCACTGGCTTTACACAGGAGGTCGCGGGTTCGACTCCGCGGCGGGGTCAATTGTAAGACCCGCCAGGCTAGCTACCATCATCTTATCTCAGTCTTGCCGCCAAATATCAATGTTGATATCATGGGTGTGTTCCGGCATGAAGATAAGATAGCCAGTTCTCTATTGCGTTGGGGAATCTTGGTAAGCCCGCTTCCATCTTCGGCAACATCGTCACTTAGATACCACCAGGTGAGATGTTGTCAAGGGTTTACCAATTGTGAATAAAATATTTATATATATATATATATATATATATATATATATATATATATATATATATATATATATATATATATATATATATATACACTAGCTGTCCCGACGAACTTTGTTCTACCTTACACTACACTACACTACCCTTACCTACACTACATTACCCTACCCTACCCTACACTACCCTACCCCACACTACACTACCCTACCCTGCCATAACAACACTACACCTACACTACACTACCCTACACTACACTACCCTACCCTATACTACCCTACCCTACACTACCCTACCCTAACTACACTACACCTACACTACATTACCCTACCCTACCCTACCCTACACTACACTACCCTACACTACACTACCCTACCCTACACTACCCTACCCTACACTACACCACCCAACCCTACCCTACGCTACCCTACCCTACCCTACACTAACAACACAACACCTACACTACACTACCCTACCCTATACTACCCTACACCACACTACCCTAACTACACTACACCTACACTACATTACCCTACCCTACCCTACACTACACTACCCTACACTACACTACCCTACACTACACTACTCTACCCTACACTACCCTACCCAACACTACACCACCCAACCCTACCCTACCCTACCCTACACTACCCTACCCTATACTACACTATCCTACCCTACCCTAACTACACTACCCTACACTAAAACCAATTATTTTTTGACTGATACATATTTTATTTTTTGATTTTTTTTTATTTAATTCCGAGCATTTTCATATTTATTCACCTTTTAAACCTTCTCTGGACTACCACAAATAATTCAATACCAAAATTAGCCAAATCGGTCCAGCCGTTCTCGAGTTTTAGGGAGACTAACGAAAAGCAATTCATTTTTGTATATTGAGATACACGAGTATATATTAGTACTAAAATACAGTTTGGACACTCCCTGCCGCTCTCTAGATTGTGACCTCACCCCGTCGTTACCCAGATTGATACAGATTGGTTACAGTTTGGTTGTCGAACGTAGGTATGGGATTATTTTGTTTGTTCGTTCCACAAAGCATTTCTGCCGTGCTTATTAGGACTTAATTAAGTTTTTTTTGGCATAATGGAGTTAAAAACAGGGTGACCGGAAATTCGACGTGCAAGAAGCAATGTTAGCATAAAGTGATAATCAGTAGTGAATTTTAGAACAAAATGTCGTTTTTGATAGATGATAAAAAGTAACTCAGATGACTAGCATTCGTCATCCCTATTGCGACAGTGGAAAAGAACGTTTGAATTTAAAATAAAAAACTATTTCATCTAAATGTCCTTGTTAACAATAAGTATTGTATGTAACATAATATTATAACGGTTCAATGACAATTCACTATTGATTGAGGCGCACGCTTCCAATTCGTAGAACGATAATTGATATAAAAAAATATACGCGGCGAAGAGTATATTATTGCTCGTTAACTGTATATGAGACGTCAAATGCGACGCTGGGGTAATATATAATATCACGATGGCCATTATGAGAGGACCTTGCCATAAACGAAAGTAATAATAACTTTTGTGCTTAGATTTAAAAAAGTCTTATAATACTGTACGCTCATCGCTAGCTGTCTGAGTATCATCATCATATCAGCCGAAAATCGTCCACTGCCGGACAAAGGCCTCCCCCAAGGATTTCCACGACGACCGGTCCTGCGCTGCCCGCATCCAACGGCTTCCCGCGATATTCGCCAGGTTGTCGGTCCACAGAGTGGGAGGCCTGCCTACGCTACGTTTTCCGGTGCGCGTTTGCCACTCGAGAACTTCATTGCCCTATCGGCCATCTGTTCTACGAGCTATATGCCCTGCCCCCTGCCACTTCAGTTAAGCGTTAAGGTGAGCTATGTCGGTTACTTTGATTCTCCTGCGGATCTCCTCGTTTCTGATTCGATCACGCAGAGAAACTCCGAGCATAGCACGCTCCATTGCCCTTTGGGTGACCTTGAGCCTTCTTATGAGGCCCTTAGTAAGTGACCATGTCTCAGTTCCGTAAGTCATCACTGGCAACACACACTGGTCAAAGACCTTAGTCTTGAGAAACTGCGGTATTTGGGACGTGAAGATATTGCGATCCAGCCGAGTTGGGTTCGACGATTGATCTCTTTGAACACTTTTGGTCTGTTATAATCGTCCACATTCTCGCAGTCTCCTAGGCATTCGAAACGATTGTGCTACTCGGGCTGAAAGCTCTCGGGGTTTTGGAGCTGGATGGGCGTTGGTCGGAGCGTAGACTTCAACAGTCGACATCTTTCTAGCTTGGTCTTTGGATTCAATGTGCCTCTTACCATCCGGTGATCGCTTCCTGTTTTGACTGAATTGATCACGGAGACATCATTGAATATTTGCCTCCTTGTCGACAAGATGAAGTCTATCTCGTTCTTCGTTTCCACTAATATGATAGTTATATGTACTTATGAGCATTATTATTATTTTTTAATTAAGTATGCCAATTACAAAGACATAACAAAGGTTATCTCTAATTAAAGTTAAAACTCTACCAATGGGAAGTTGATAGGAGACCTATAGTCAATCAAAAAAAAACAGGACTTTTTATACAAATTGATCAGTTTGGTACATTTTTTATGCATTTTTGTATACAGACCTTCTTCAGTAGAGTTCTGTAGCCAACATGAAACACTTATAGTTTCATCATGTCTGTGCGTCTGTCTGTCCGTCTATCCGCGGCTTAGTTCAGAGACTATTAGTACTAGAAAGCTGAAATATGACATGGATATACATATTAATCACGCCGACAAAGTGGTATAATGACATATTAAAAAAAAAACTCAATACTCAAATATTTATTAAAATTTAGGTTACTTACCTCCCCTACATATTAAAAAGGGGTTAATATTTTTCTCTTCTCATCATACTGAGCAACTTTACCAGAGGAACCAACTTGAACTGAACTGGCAATTCTAAAAAAAAATCAGAATCAGAATACACAAACCGGCCAAGTGCGAGTAGGAACCGCGCAAAGTAGGGTTCCGTTGTCTTTTCAAAAACAAATGTATATTTTAAAAAACAAACTCATATTGCAGTTGGTAATAGAATATTTTGTGTGAAAAATTTATGAACATTTTACAAATCCAACTACACCCCTTAAGTTGGTCGACTTTTATTCCTTAAGTAAGAAAGCATACATAGTTTTCCTTTTAAATTGATTATATTTTCTACTATTTAAATTGTTTTTAAGATGTCCTGAAATAACGACTAAGCTGGTGGAGAGGGGGGTACACGACGCTCACAAAAATTTGAACTTTAAAGCTTAATATTTCGCAAATCGATCCCTCAATCTAAAAATGGTTTTAAAAAGCTTTCAGTAGTTTTGAAAGACCTATTAAACGATTCCTCACACGATAGGGTACGTCACCGAAAAAAATTACCCCCCTGTGTACATTTAGGAAAGGTACCCTAAAAAATTACTTTTTTTTTTAATTTTATTGTACCACTTTGTCGACGTGATTAATATGTATATCCATGCCAAATTACATCTGTCTTGTACTAATAATGTCTGAGCTAAGCCACGGACAGAAGGACAGACGGACAGACATGGCGAAACTATAAGGGTTCCTTGTTGACTACGGAACCCTAAAAAAAGCCTATATTTTGTTTTCTTTTATTTACATTAAGGCGAAGTATTGTTCAGAACAGTTGTCTCTGTTTTTTTATTTACGTGTAAAGAGTAAAGAAAATAACCACTTCTTTGCACTTTTTCAACGTTTTATTTTTTAACTTAAATATTTGCAAAAAAGTGAGTCCGACAATATGTCGGCATTTTATTCAGGAATCATCATCATCATCATATCAGCCAAAATTCGTCCACTGCTGGACATATTGATTTATGTAATTTAAATTTATGATTATTATTACAAAAGTTAATCTGTTAATTTCAGTATAATATTACCTTGATTTTTGATGAACATTTTACTGACTAATTTAAAATACGTTACGTAAATAATTCTTTCTTTCGTTCCCCATTCGATCACAGCAGTCAGTCAGATTTTCTACTTACTTCCTGTACGGACACGACAGCTATCGGACATATACCTTCCTAGTGTATATAAAATAAAGTGATTGATTTTTCGACCATACAAAAGTGTGTTTCGCTTATAACCTGGTTCATACAGGACAAAGGCCTCCCCCAAGGATTTCCACGACGACCGGTCCTGCGCTGCCCGTATCCATCGGCTTCCCGCGATCTTCACCAGGTCGTCGGTCCACATTCATGGGCAGGGCACATTCAGGAATAAGGGAGAAAAAAAATAAGGTGCTATGTCTAACTGTAGTGAAGTAAAACTGGTTTTTGTGGACTAAAACAGTAAAAAATTGACAAAATTTAAGCGAACTTTGCATTTTTTTTCTATTGAGTAAATATCAAGTCGTGTTTTGGCCTCCCACACTTTGCAGGAGACATATTGCTATAAATTTATATTAAAAAATATATAAATGTATTGCAGTTTCAACCGCAGAAAAATGACTTTTTCCAACTCTCGATTTCGGGGTTTGTATTTTTTTCTGAAAGGGTTTCTCCTTAACTTTTAACGTCATAATAAGGCACCATATAACATCCTTCCTGGCTAGAGTTATCAGATCTAGAAACATAATAATAGGAATGGAGTGAAGTGACAGACACTTTTATACTGACACGTGTAGGTACTGGATGGAAATGCAGCGTGCAGCGTACTTTTTACTATTGATTAGTTTTTTTTTGTACTTTTAGGTTACCATATGGATTAACCACATTTAATTATTTATTTATTTATTTATAACTAGCTTTTGCCAGCGGCTTGGCTCGCGTGACTATAGTTTCAATGGCTGTCTCCGAGTGTGCGCAGTAGCCTATATATAGGCTAACATATATGTTAATCCAGGTCCTAATCAGTCTACCTACTAAATTTCATCCAGATACGTTCAGTAGTTTTTGTGTGAATGAGTAACAAACATCCATACATAGAAACTTTCACATACTACTAGTATTTTAAATGTGAAAGTTTGTATGTATGGATGTTTGTTACTCTTTCACGCTTCAACCACTGGACGAATCGGGATGAAACTTGGCACACCTATAGGTTAGGTCCTGGAATAGGACATAGGATACTTTTTACCCCGGGAAAACGTCTTATTCCCACGGGAACATCGAAAACAATACGGGCGTAGCTGGGCGTAGCCGCGGCGGACGGGTAGTTTATATTATTAATATGATAACTATGACACAGAATAATATGCCACATGCTTAAATTAAAATACGTAATAAAAACTAAACGCCATGTAAATTAGGTACTTACGTACCTATTGTATAAAGTGCATATTTTCTACGCTCGTAAAAGGCGACTAAGTTATAAACACTATAATAAAGTACCTACTTGACGTCTATTATAACATTGTTCACACCTATGGCAAAGTATATATAAATTAGTACTAACATACAGTATGGACACTCCCTGCCGCTCTCTACATTCCGACCTCACCCCCTCGTCACCCAGATTCATTCAGATTGGTTACAGTTTGGTTGTCGAACGTGTAGTATTTCGCCGCCATTTTTTTTTTCATTCGTTTTTTGAAATGTCACCAATGAGTCTCCGGGCGCGACGGTCGATGGCGTTCACTTCATGAAGTGTCCAGGGTGTGCCTATGGAATGGATCAGCCCGCTCTCAACTGGATACCTTGAACGCCATCGACCGTCACGCCCGGAGACTCATTGGTGACGATGAATTTGTCAAATACCAGCTCAAAAGCCTTGATCTCATCCCCCAGCTCCATTCTATCTTCGGTCAATAAGACAAAGGGAGAGGTTCCACCCCTTTGTTGTCGATATTCTGCCTATCCGCACGAAGCGTTAGGCTTCCTCATTTATTATACAAACAGCGATGGAGTGGAACTCATTGCCTACGTCTTCCCGACTCTTAAAATTTTGGTATTTTCAATGCGAGAGTGAATAGACATTATTTGGGTTTGCGTGTACCATCCTCGACTACTTCGTCACTTTTCATCTTTCTTGCACTTGGCTGTTTTCAAGTGTGTAAGTCACCTGGAAGTGGTCTATACAGGGTGTAACAAAATTGGTGTAGGTCCCGTTAACTGGGGCTTCTACTCATCATACTGAACAACTTTTGTCATACGACTTTGCTGAAATCGCAAGAAATTTTTATTCTTCATACAAATCGATCAGCTGATAGAGCAATTTTGTGCATTTTAGTATGGAGGGTCCAAATTTTTTATTGAGAATAGACTATGGGTTCCTTGGGGAAAGTTGTTCAGTATGATGAGTATAGAACCTAGTTAACGGGTCCTACACCAATTTTGATTAGTAGTGGTGGTATAAAACTTCACGAGCCGACTCGCACATGGCTGGTTTTCGACTTTCTCCTTTGAATATGCTTAAAAACCTATCTCGATGCCAAATTTCAAGTTCATCAGGAATATATTTTATATTTTTAACACTGTATTATTAACCGACTTTACAAAAAGGAAGAGGTGCTCAACTCGACTGTATGTTTTTTTGTTTTTGTTACGCGATATCTTCGCAAATTGTAAATAGTTTTCATCATTCTTTTTAATTTAATAGGCTATGCTCACGAGTTTGTCCCATATAAATTTTATCAAAATCGGTTTTGTACTTTTTTGAAATTTAACAAAAACCAATAATAATAATGAATATTGTACTAAGTTGTTGCAGGGGAAGACGGTTTTTTAACGTGTTTTAGCGTTTCCAATTAAGGTGAGTAGCGGTAGTACAGAAATCTCGGTGACTTAGTACGACTCACACTTGTCCATTTTTCTAATTTTTCCTTTGTATACGCGCAAAAACTAACCTCCATGTCAAATTTTAAGTTTCTAAGAAATTGTCTATAATTTTGATGAGTGTGTGAGTCAGACAGTCAGTCAGTACAGTAAGTCACAAAAAATTGTGATTTTCGTACGTCAATATCTCACGAATTGTTAAAAAAAATATTTGTGGCAAAAAGGGGGGGGAGGTCTTGTATTACACACAAAATCTCAAGTGTGTAAGTCAATCAGATTTAAGTTGTGGTTGTGGAAACCAGCCCGACCTTACCATTATCATTACCTATCGAGAATATTTATTTATTTAGTCCTATAACAATATTTATTTCTCATTCAAAAACTTTATGTATAAAAGAACACAAAGGTTTTGATTTGATTTCAAATTAAATACCACAATGCATAGCCAAGCAGGGTTACTGCGTACCAGTCACGATCGCAAGTCTCAGTCTTGTTTGCATGTCATTTGCATGTCACCGAGCCGATAGAAAGTTAAATATCTATTGTTGTATGTATTTATGATATTGAACAATCAGATTACATTGATTATTTGTTATACTGTCTAAATAAATGTAAATGCCAATATCATACTTTTCCAAGATTTTATTATTTTCGGTGACAAAGTTATCTAATAAATAGGTTATTTTGATCTCTTTCACAATAGTTACGGTATTGCTAACAATCTGTATTATATTTCTTCTTAAGGTACTACAACCTAAGCAGGTATACAGATAAATCTTACGAGGAGAAGAACAAATAAGATGGTGAGGCAGAAAAGTAGTGTGTGTTGTCAGTGTAATGTGAGAGAGTGACTCTTAAATTTGTTTGCACAAGTGGGATAGCTTGGTGTGGGTGTGGGTGTGTGTGTGCGTGTATATTTATGTGTGAGTGAATGTATAGTACAGAACTATGCGATCCCTCTTCTGATTTCTTCAATTTCAGTGAAGGACAGAGTGCCTAGCAATTTGATGATCTTTTGTTTCATTTCTTTCACAGAGTAGTCTTCTGGGCCCGCGTGGTCGACTAAGGCCCGATCGCCCTAATTCAGGGTGGGCTCGAGCCCCTTGGTGGGGGACGTATATGAGCTGATATGATGATGATTTATACAGCATATAGAATCATCTCTGTTATGTTTTTATGTATGTGGTATCCGGTAGTATTTTAGAAAATGAATTTTTAAATTAACAAATGAACAACTGTATCCGATTAAATATAAACATAACAACAGACTAAGGCTTGTGTAAATTATGGGGGATATGTAGGGGTGGTATGGACCAAAAAGACTTAGTATTTTTGATTGTTTCCATGAAAATGTAAGGTGCACGACGCGACCACCATCAAAGGATTTTAAAGGTCCGTAAAGCTAGCAGTGACATCGTCTATCATTGTAATTTGTTGCTCAGAAATTACTCGAGCAACAAAATTATCATTAGGGCTTAGTAATAGTAGCTTGAATAACAACCGAGCAACAAATTACAATGCTAGACGGTGTCAATGCCAGCTTTACAGACGTCAAAGCGAGCATTGACACCGTCTAGCATTGTAATTTATTACTCAGAAATTACACGAGCAACAAAATTCTCATTAGGGCAACTAATTAGCATTAAAAAACACTAAATTTATCACTACAAACATGTTTTTTTTGCTTAAATAAAATCGAATATCAATAACAAATGCTAGACGGTGTAAATGCGAGATTCACAGACCTAGATTTTAAGACTGACGGCCGGGCGCCGCTCCTCCTCACTGCTGGGTCATGTTTTTGCAGTGATGAGCCAGGTGTAGGTACAGATATTTCAAACCAGTTTAGAACCTTGTCCTCATTGGGTACTGACGAAAATAGGGGATCGAACCGCTAGTCATTTGAGTTACTTTTTTTGATCTGTCAAAAAAGAAATTTTGTTCCAAAAATGTTTGAAATACCCACAAATGACGTCATAGATTTTAAGCGTCATTGACGAACTTACTTGGTGAATATGATCAATCAAAAATTGAAGACGTGATGGAATAACAAAACAAGTAAGGGTTTTTGAAACTTCAAGAGAGGAGAGCAATTTAGGAAATTATATTTCAGATTTTATTTTTGATGCAGTCCGATCCCCTATTGTGGATGTCGTAGTGAATTCTCGCTTATCGGTAGCTAACTTTTGCAGCTGCAGCTTTAGTTCTTAACTCGATTTTTACCTTCTACACTGCTTCATACACGAGCTGTGTTTGTCGCGCTTGTTCTTCCACTACCTTCACTTTTGCGCACTCTATGAAAAGGTTCTGATTTTACTTTTTCTAATGATCAAACTTTCACCACTTCAACACTTGCCTAATATTTGGTTTTGTTGCCTATCTAACAGTTTTCTCGTTTTCTTTCCGTGCTAGGCGTGCGGTGCGTCATGACAAACGTATCGAACCCTAAAAAACAAGTTTTGGTGCCTTTTTTCCACAAAACCGGCCAAAGACCAACTTTGCAAACTGTGTGGGATGTGTAGGTAGGGGTGGGTGGTATGGACAAATAAAACTTGGAATTTTTGATTGTTTCGACGGAAAACGTAAGGAGCACGACGCGACCACCATCAAGGTGCGGAGGTGCCGAAGAGCATTTTTCTACTGATATATCCTACTAATATTATAAATGTGAGAGTTTGTATGTATGGATGTATGTCTGGATGTTTGTTACTATTTCACGTTTCAACCACTGGACGGATCGGGATGAAACTTGGCACACATATAGGTTAGGTCCTGGAATAGGACATAGGCTACTTTTTATCCCGGGAAAACGTCTTATTCCAACGGGAAAATCGAAAACAATTAACGCTAGGGCGGACGGCTAGTAGGTAAATAGGCGTATGTCTGTATAACATTGTTTATTTTGAAACTTGAAAGATAGCCAAATTACAAGTATTTTATAAGAAAGTTACAAAGGTAGGTTACAGTGTATTTATAATAAGTATATAAATAAATTAATACTCTTTTATTCTTTTTCAGGTTTTTTTTTACACAAGTGCCTTTATCATCGTCAAAGTCATCGTTAAAGGTATTCTGCACGACGGGTAGGTAGGTGTACGGTAGGGCGAGGGTTTTTAAAAATGCCGTACGTGCTCACAGAATTTAATTTAATTTTAAAATAAAAGACCTAAAGAAGTGCAAAGAAATTAAAAAAAGGTATTTACACATTAAATAATTTACACAAAAAGAAATTAAAAAAAGGTATTTACACATTAAATAATTTACACATAACATTTTTTTACTCACGATCGGTAAGCCCTTGGCATTATCTAACCTGATGGTAAGTTACGATGATGCTGAAGATGGACGCGGGCTTACCAAGATTCCCCAACGCAATGGAGAACTGGCTAACGCAATGGAGAACTGGCTATCTTATTTTCATGCCGGAACACATAAATTTGTTAAGAATGATGTTTGGCGGCAAGACTTAGATAAAATGGTGGTAACTAGCCAGGCGGGCTTAGAAAATGCCCTACCACCAACCAAACCGAGTCTTACAAGTTGACCCCACCGGGAATCAAACCCGCGAACTCCTGGTGTGATGCGAATGGACTATCCATTACGCCACGGAGGCGGTTAAAATAATATAACATAATTTAACTTACCCAAGATGGGTCTTCAAAGAAAGCAGCAAGATATTTTATTTTAATTTATTTTTAATAAAAATATCGAAGGATGGAAATGTTGAATTATTGTAGGATTTTGGGTTGCAAACACAGATTTACGCCAGTAATATATAAGTCATTGGTTTTAAAACACATCTCAGCGGATGCGTAATGATGGAACAAATTGATGGAATGAAAAAAAGATCGAATGAAAGAAGAACTCATAACAGCTACAATTCCATTCATTTAGGAACGTTCAATACACAATTCTACATATTTTTTCATGATACGCGGTATTCATTCATTGTATTTTTATGTGGCATTGATTTTTTTTTTACGGTAAAAAGTAAATTAATAACAGTAAACAATGAAATTAATTTCATAATCGTCTATTTAAATTATGAGGACTGGGAAGCTGCAATAGGAATGGCGAATGCTAGTCATCTGAGTTACTTTTTATCATCTGTCAAAAACGACACTTTGTTCTAAAAATGTTTAGCAGGGTCATTTATATACCTATTTTGTGATTTTGGTGACTTAAAAATCGAAGACTTGATGGAAAACAAAACGAAAGGTTTGCCGAAGTTTCAGTAGGAGGGCAACTTAGTGAACAAGAGTTCATAATTTATTTCTGATGCTGTCGTCATCCCTATTTTTAGGGTTCCATACTCCCAACGGGACCCTATAACATAACCTATTCGGCTGAGTCTGTCAGTCTGTCAGCGGGCTGTATTTCATGAACCTAGTACGGTACCTATGTAGACAGTTGAAATTTTCACAGAATATGTATTTCTGTTGCTGCTACAACACAAAATAAAAAAAAATAAAAAAATGAAAAAATAAGGCAGTCTCCATACATTAAAAGTGCTGTTAAATAAAAAGTATAAAAAGTCTTTAGAAGTATTTTTGATTTAGCTCTATCTTAAAAACATTAATACATACAAGCGTGAAACTTCGTGTTACTAAGTACTAAACACTGAGGTAAAACAAAAATTCCTAAAAATTGGTGAAGTGTGAGTCGCACTCGCGCTAAGGAGTCCGAACTGAATGACAATAAAAGCATATTTTTGTAGCTCGCGTTGATGTCTTTTGTTTGTAATGTGAATATGTATCATTGTCATTATTACTTATGTAGTTGTGGGGAGAGGTGTGGTGGTACGGAACCCTCGGTGTGCTAGTTTGACTCGCACTTGGCCGATTTTTTTATACAAAACGGCGTTAGCGATTTTCATCTCTTAAATTAATGTTAACCGATTTAAAAAGCGTCGGTGGCTCAACCGGTAACGACTCGGTCCATCTAACCAGAGGTACCGGGTTCAAATCTGGACGGCCAATGTACCAATGAGTTTTTCAAAAACTTACGTACATACTTACCGATTGCTTTAACGATGAAGGAAAACATCGTGAGGAAACCTACACACGCCTGCGAAGAAACTCGCAGGCTGTGTGTGAAGTCGACCAACCCGCACTGGGCCCGCGTGGTCGACTAAGGCCTAATCGGCCTAAGAGCCCCTCGGTGGGGACGTATATGAGCTGTAATTATGATTTAGAACAAATTTTGATAGGTTGTCAGTTATGGCCATCTGGCGATCTTAACTACATGACGAAATACTTAAAAGCTATTTTTTTTATCCATAATTGGTAAGCCCTTGGCATCATCTCACCTGATGCTAAGTGACGAAGATGCTGAAGATGTAAGCGGGCTTACCAAAAATCCCCAACGCAATGGGGAACTGGCTATCTTCAAGCCGGAACAAATCAATGCTGTTAACATTGATGATTGGCGGCAAGACTTAGATGATAAGATGGTGTTGCTGGCCAGGCGGGCTTGGAAAATGCCCTGCCAACAACCAAAAAAGTCTTAGAAAGTTAGACTCCGCCGGAAATCGAACCCGCGACCTCCTGATGTGAAGCTAGTGGACTGACCACTACGCCACCAAGGCGGTCATATCAGAATAAGGTTACCTATCTTGGTCATATCTGTTTATATGCGGGTTGTAAAAAAAATGGTGTAGGAGGGGGTAGTTCTACTCGTCATCATCATATCAACCGAAGGACGTCCACTGCTGGACAAAGGCCTTACGCAAGGATTTCCACTCATCATACTGAACAACATTCCCCAAGGAACCCATAGTTAATTCCCAAAAAAAAATTGGACTTCGTACAAAAATACACGAAATTGGTAATTTCAGCTGATCGATTTGAATGAAGGGTTATTTTTTTTTGCGATTTCAGCAAACTCATAGAACAAAAAGTTTTCAGTAAGTATGATAAGTAAGTAGAAGCTTCAGTTACCGGACCTATACCAATTTTGTTACACCCTGTAGACATTTTACAGCAGTCTTGTGAATATACGAGAATCTTTGCTTTTATCATCATCATACTATCACGTGGAGTTCCTATCATCATTTCCACGTCCATTTCAACGGTGCAAGCTATCATTGTCCATTGACCTCTAGCACAGTATTACAATATAGCGCCTTACAATAGTGCAACGGATGTACTTACACAGAGCAACGGAAAGGCACTTGCGGGGCAGCGGGCGGCGGGACACAGCCTGACAAACTCCGCGAGTTTGCCAGGCTGGCTACAGGCTAGTACTGCTAGTACCTACGCCGTGGCGGCATCGTGCGACATCAAAGGCGTTGCGCTACTGTAAGCCATATCGTAATACTGTGCCTCTAGGTACCAACTGCCTAGTTATAGTTAGCGCGATCGATACTGCAGTGTACGGCTAGGAGAGCGCGAGTAATTATTTAAATACTTTGTCTCTTTCTCTCTCCATTTAATATTAACTCGTTAGGTTTGATGTCAAAGACATGTATACCTAATATTGCGGAGACAAAAGTGGCTTATCTTAAAAACCAAACAGGGGTCAACGCTTTTAATGTACCCTATGCATCAAAGCCAACATCAATATAATTACTGGTCACCTCTGGCGCTGCACGTAGCACTGTCCTGGCACTTCTATTGAATTGTCCCGAATGGTGACTTGGCAGTTCGGGCTCGAACTCCCCTTCTCGCCCCTCGGCCCTCGTATGATTGCCCTGTCTAGACGTCTCCGTTAGACTGTATACAGGCTGTAAAAATATGGTGTAATAGGCCCCGTTAGCTGCGGTTCTACTCATCATAATGAACACCTTTCCCCAATGTTCTCCATTGCGTTGGGGAATCTTGGTAAACCTGCTTCCATCTTCGGCATCATCGTCACTTACCATTAGGTGAGATGATGCCAAGGGCTTACCAATTGTGATTCATCATTGCAGCTCATATACGTCCCCACCGAGGGGCTCGAGCCTACCCTGAATCAGGGCGAATAGGCCTTAGTCGACCACGCGGGCCCAGTGCGGGTTGGTCGACTTCACACACAACCTTCGAGTTTCTTCGCAGGCGTTCGCAATTGTGATTAAAAAAAGGCAATTCTCAACAAAAAAAATGACCATTCATACAAAAAAGCACAAAATCGTTCGATCAGCTGGTAAAGTATTAAGAGTTTTTTTTGCGATTTCGGCAAAGTCAGGAGCAAAAGTTGTTCAGTATAATGAGTAGAACCCCCAGTTAACGGAGGACCTGCACCAATTTTGTTACATCCTGTATATAAATTTTCATGAACAATGCCAATAAGGAATCTCATCGTTGCTGTATGATTTGATTACTTCTTAACCGACTTCCAAAAAGGAGGTGGTTTTTGATGTGTAACATCTTTGCTCTCGCTTCCCTGCAATTTGTGGGAGTGATTTCGTGAAATGGGACGGAAATGTGTAACAGGAAATGCGAACGTTTTCTAATTCTCGAAAACCAAGGTTGTCATAGCCATGCCGCCTAGTGTGATGGCAAAGGCAAAGATGACATACTACTATTCGAAGGGTCGGCCCGTGAATGTACGACCCGATAATTAATTAATTTCATCAGTATTTTGTCACATGTTACACATCATATGCGAGTACTGTAGGTCTCGTTTTTTTTTAATTCGACTGTGTATTTTTCAAGGTTCCGTACCCAAAGGGTAATAAAATAACGGAACCCTAGTACTAAGACTTCGCTGTCTGTCACCCCAGGCTGTATTTCATGAACCGTTGAAATTTGAAATTTTCACAGATGATATATTTCTATTGCCACTATATAACACCAAATACTAAAAATTAGAAAAAGTGAAAAAATAAGGGGTCTACATACAAAAGAAACCTGTTTTTTTTAAAACGTGAAAAACTAGCGCCATCTAGTATAATGGTACGGAACCCTATTGCGCGGTTCCGACTCACACTTGGCAGGTTTTTTTGTGTAACACGCGATATATTCGCAAATTGTGAATCCATTTTCATGATTCATTTTTTATTCGATAGGATATGCTTCCTAGTTGGTCCCATATAAATTTTATAAAAATAACGTGTTCAGCGTTTCATATTATCACACATGAAGATATTTGCATTAGTACTTAGTTGCTTGCCAACGCCTACAAAATTGCATATACAGTCTTCTTTCAGTCTTTAAAGATACGACCGTTTTCAACTGACTACAAAAAACGAGGAGTTTTTCAACTTGACTAAATGTTTTTTTCTATAGCTTTCCCTATCGAGTAACTGGACCCTAATATCACAGTAAAAGGAAAGAATAAAGATAAGATAAGATAAGATAAAACAAGACAAGACAAGATGAGACGAGACAAGACAAGATAAGATTATTTATTTGCCTTAAACGTGGTAAAATATGTACAACAAGTATCTCACATTTAGCCTAAATAGGCATGCAAATACACAAAAATTAATTAATTATTAACATAAAATGTAAAATGTCATCATATTAAATAAAATCATATCAAAATAGTAGGTTGTCTTCATACAATGGTGCATCGCGCGGTTTGTTGTGTGCGCACCAGTACATGGTGTTTAAGGATAAAACAATTTTACAAAAAATTCTATTACTTTAGAATTTATCATTAATTTTAATTACTTTCACTGCTGTACGAAGTCTCGACCACGTGCGTGTGAAATGTGCAGCGGCGCTGCCGCGATTGAACTCAGGGCGGCTTTTTGACGCAACCGTTTGACGCGAACCGGCACCGGTGAGCGGCATTTATCAAAGGTGCAGCTAATTCAACCAACGAAAAATCAAGCAAGCTCATATAGTGCCTATTCACTCTCTCCTTAAAGATTCCTAAATTACTTATACGAATTGGTCTCATTTAAATTGTATCAACATCGGTTAAGTACTTTTTTTGGCAAAAATAAAGCTTAATATCGGTTGTTTCTTCACGTGTTTACCTCGTGTTTACCGTTGTCAAATTTATTGCACAGAATCGTGGTTACGTAGTAAAGAGATTTATTCTTTGGTCATGGTTGTATTGAGACCACAGATAAGAGGGTATTTTTTTCTGAGATTGATTCCATGGAGCGTTACAAATCGATCTCTATTGTTGTTGTACCCACTCATAAAAATTAAACAATACGACTGTCTATAACTCTAGCGACTGGGATTTCTTCGACAGATTGTTTTGAACAAAAGTCAAAAAAAATTGATCCGTCACGGGACGCCTGGTAGATGTGAAACACACACTACTACATTATTATAGACTGTATAGGCCACGGCATGCGTTCCTCACCTACGCCGGTGAAACTTTCGCTCACACCAGTCCCCGCCTCATACACCTACTTCAGGTTATTCAAAATCGTTTCATGCGTAGAGCCACGGGCTGCCCGTGGTTCCTACGAAATGAAAATCTCCATTGCGATCTAGAGCTCCCCACCATAGCCAAATACCTGAAGCAGGCCTCCATCCGCTACTTTAAGTCTGCCGAACACCACCCCAACCCCCTACTCGTAAACTCCGCCGTTTACGAGCTACCCGCGAACCCCATTCGCGTAATCCGACGCCCCAGACATGTAATCACTGACCCCGACGACCCGACCACGCTAGCCGTAGCTGCCCTGACCCCGCCCCCAAACCCACAAATAAACACTATACACCAACATTCATTACCAACGCTACCGGCACGTACCAGGCCGCTTCTCTCCGATCCTCCCCCGTCCAAGCAACGACCTAAGCCGAGGTCCGTGCCCACCTGGGCGCCCTTAGGCAGTTGAATCTTTTTGCTTTGCATTAGGTTGAGTGTCCTCCGCACTCGCCTCCCCTGCCCGGTGAAGTTGTAAAGGCCCCCACGGCCAACAACAAGCTTGGCCTTTCGAAAAAAAAAGAAGAAAATACAGCATGCGTCACCACGCGAGAAATCGGTTTTACGTGTAGTTTCACATGAAAATAAT
The DNA here is from genome assembly GCA_947284805.1 of Coleophora flavipennella. Taxonomy (NCBI): domain Eukaryota; kingdom Metazoa; phylum Arthropoda; class Insecta; order Lepidoptera; family Coleophoridae; genus Coleophora; species Coleophora flavipennella. The sequence goes on along the minus strand of OX369282.1, from coordinate 7,977,028 downwards.
TAAAAGGGTCTGATAAAAGCTACAGAATTGTAATGGATTATTTTTAAGCGCATAAATAATTTGGAAAAACATCACTTAGGTAAAAATTTTGGCCTAGGTAACACAGAATCCTAGGCTTGCAAGCGAAACAGTCGACTGTATCCCGAACCAACAGAGTTCAAAAGCGGCTAGCTAGGCGGTTCTATTTTTGGGATAGACTATTAAATCCTGTCAGACAGAAGTAGATTCAAGTACAGAAGTATTTTTCTTTACAAATCACCATATTAAGACGAGGTATTGATTGGAACAGTTGTCTCTGTCTTTTTCTTTACGTGTAAAGAGTAAAAAAAATAACCACACTTTTTCACTGTTTCAATCAAAAACTACAATGAAAGTTTAAAAAATAATAACATTAATCACACTGTATTATCATAACAATTATTGTTGCATATTTTTGATGTGTAACATCTTTGCTCTCGCTTTCCTGCAATTTGTGGGAGTGATTTCGTGAAATGGGACGGAAATGTGTCCCATGTGTAACAGGAAGTCGCGTTTTTTCAGGCTTTAAAAGCGCGGAAAAGGCAAAGGTATCTATAACCATACAGCCTAGTCTGCCGTATCTTTGCCGTCCTTTTTTCAGGCTTTAAAAGCGCGGAAAAGGCAAAGGTATCTATGACCATACAGCCTAGTCTGCCGTATCTTTGCCGTCCTTTTATAAAGTACTAGCTGTTTCCCGCGGTTTCACCCGCGTGGACAACGTTTCTATGACTTTTCGAGGGTGCGCAGTGCGTGGTAAAAAGTAGCCTATGTCTGAAACCAGGTCCTAATCTGTCTACCTACCAAATTTCAGCCAAATCCGTTCAGTGGTTTTTGCGGGAAAGCGTAACAGACCGACAGAGTTACTTTCACATTTATAATATTAGTAGGGATTTTGTCACATGTTACACATCATATGCGAGTACTGTAGGTCTCGCTCGAATTTTTTTTTTTTAATTTATACTTCAAAATATTAGTCATAATTAGAGTTGAAAGATAAGGTGTAGACCTATCTTTGGATTTTTTTTCCAATCGAGCCAAAACTGCTCAATCGCGTTTTAATAGCTTTTGACTTTAACTTGGGTTTTCTATCGTTTAGGAGTAATTAAAGTTAAAAATAACGAAAATCTGTAATACCTATTACCGCCTTAACGATAATAGGCTAGTTGACGGATATCACATCAGAAGGTCGCGGGTTCGATTCCCGGCAGAGTCTAACTTTGTAAAACTCGTTTTGGTTGGTGGAAGGACATTTTATAAACCCGCCGGGCTAGCTTCCACCATCTTTCTAATTCTTGCTGCCAAAGATCAACAATGTTAACAGCCTTGATGTGTTCCGGCTTGGTACACCCGTTGTTGTTGAACAATAAATAAATAAGATAATATAATATCCCTATGTATTCGCTTTACAGAATTGTTTTGGTGAGCCTACTATAAGTGTAAATAAATAAAAAATAAATAAATAAGATAACCAGTTCCCCATTGCGTTGGGGAAACTTGGTAAGCCCGCTTCCATCTTCGGCATCATCGCTACTTACCTAATGATAAATGACATGATGCCAAGGGTTTGCCAACAGTGGATAAAAATATGTCATTTGAAATAAACATTTTAAAATCTGCCAAAAACAAAATTTTGTTCTAAAAATGTTTGAAAAAAGTGACGGATTGACGTCATTGATGTTCTTAGACAGGCCGGACTTCAGCATTACCTAAAGGCCATGGGTACCTATCCGATGCGGGAGAATATTAATACAATAAAATCTTTTATATTATTGGGTATTTTACACAAAATCAATATACTTAGCTGTTTCCATGTAGTTTATGGTGTGAGGGTGTGTGATTTTCTGTTCTTTTTTTGACGTGATAACGTCTTGTAAATTGATGACACGGGCTGCATGCCCGAAAAAGTGTGACGTCGTTATCCCGTTACGTGACGTCATTGTCCCGTTACGCCAGTATGCTGAACCAAACGTGCAAGCGAGAGTTTTACTTGTACTTGCTTAGTGCTTGGGGCTTGGGGGTTGGGGCTTGGGGTCTGGGGCTTAAGGCATGTTAAGGTCAAGGTCAATTTCAAGTTAAGTTAAAAGGATTAAAAGTAGTAGGCTTCCAGGATCTTAAAGGAGGTGTTCCAATTTGGTCCATTCTTTGTGAGGAAATGTCAAAAAGTTAACTCAAACTACTATGGGCGGTATCTTACATCTCCTTAAACATGGAGCTGAAGAAGTTTTACTTCAGTCGTGTGGTCTAAAGCACTCGGCTTGTGACACGTTATCACGTAAAATTATCTTTTTTTTTTATTAAAAATTTGAGTGCGTTTGACTACAATAAACCGACTTTACAGACAACATCGTATTTTTTTAATACACAATTGGTAAGCCCTTGACATCATCCCACCTGATGGTACGTGACGATGATGCCGAAGATGGAAGCGGACTTACCAACATTACAATACCATATAATATTTTTTATTGCATCACAACATAAAAAAAAAGAAATGAACAATATAGAAGAAAGCCTATACAATCCAGGCACCCTTTAGGTAGGGAAACAGCGATAGAATAAGTAATAACTTAAAACACAAAAATTGGAAAATAAACAGTTCAGTTCAACATTCCCCAACACAATGGGGAACTGGCTATCTTATCTTCATGCCGGAACACACCTGGTCCTGTCAACACTGATGTTTGGCGGCAAGACTTAGATAAGATTGTGGTAGCTAGCCAGGCGGGCTTAGAAAATTCCCTACCACCAACCAAACCGAGTCTTACAAAGTTACAACCCGCCGGGAATGGAACCCAAGACCTTGAAGTGTGAAGCGAATGGACTAACCGTTACCACACCCTGGACACTTCATACAAAGGGCCAGAAATGATAATTCAAAAAAGGAATGACGGAACAAACAAAATGGCGGCGAAATCCTATACGTTCGACAACTAAACTGTAACCAATCTGTATCAATCTGGGTGACGAGGGGGTGAGGTCGCAATCTAGACAGCGGCAGGGAGTGACCATACTGTATGTAAGTACTAATATACTCGTACATACTTTGCCATTACGCACCGGAGGCGGTTAAAATCTGTATTATGTGTGTAAACAGCCAGAAAAGTTAACATTTCACCAAATAATATGCAATTTATATAAAATAAATAGTGGAGCGACACGTCCTGAGTCAGCTGTTAGGTTAGCGAGTTGAGTAACTTATTTATTACGCCAGAAGAGGCGCTGCTATACTAGATAGGGCAGCCATACTCTAAGTGTGTTCCGCGGAACCCTAAGGTTCCGCGTTACCCCTGTAGGGGTTCCGCAAGGATTTAGAAAAAAAAACACCTCTCCACCACCATCCACCACAGTATAATTTTAGTATGCCGCCACCGCCGATATGTAATTGTGAGCGCGCGAACCAATTGATGAAAAATAAAAAACTGTCTCATAACTCCCATAACTTAGATTTTTTTCTTTTTTAATATCTTCTCTTTCTATTATTAATTTATACTTGTTATGTAAGTAAGTAATAAAATAAGTAGATATCTGTTACATTATTCTTTTATTATGCTTGTTAGAATACACTTTTAAAAACTATTCTTTTATTGTAGGGTTCCGTCAAGTATTTCGCTTTCCAAAAGGGTTCCGTCACCAAAAAAGTTCGAGAACCGCTGAGATAGGGTAAATCTAAAACATTATGCACACTAAATTTAAGGCTGTAATATTACATATTTTCGTTATTTTTGACGTCAATTACTCCTAGACGATAGAAAACCCAAGGTTAAAAAAAAATACCCTTATTGTTGATGATGTTCCTTAAACTCAAAAGTCATTAGAAACACGATTGAGCAGTTTTGGCTCGATAGAAAAAAAATCCCTAAGATAGGTCTACACCGTTACTTTCAACTCTAGTTATGACTTATATTATAGAGTATAATTTTTTTTAAATATACAACGATATTTGTTAAGATAATAAAAAGTGAGTAATGTTATTATTTTTATACTTTCATTCAGAAAACTGAAACTAAACGAAAAAACCTTGAAAAATTGCAAAAGTGTGGTTATTTTCTTTACTCTTTACACGTAAAGAAAAAAACAGGGACAACTGTTCCAATCAATACCTCGCCTTAAAAAAAACCGGCCAAGTGCGACTCGGGGTCACATCAACAGGGTTCCGCATCAAAACTTTAACTACTATTAAAACTAGACCTCTTAGTACATACTTTGCTCTAGGTAATTAGGTAGGGGTCTACATAGTCTGGACTTTAGAAATTTCATTTTTCCTGTGGGAACGGAAATTTAGATATTCTCATAGATTTTCCTGTAATCTATATATTTTATCTCATATACTTTGTTTTTTTTTTATTTTAAGCCCAGTTATGTCATTTTTTTCATTGGGGGAATAGTAAATTTTCGACAATTTTCTTAAATAACTTCAAAACTGTCTGAAAATTTTATAATTTTATAATATTTGAAGTTATCACATCATGTACTTTCATTTGATATACCTATTATGTCACACGATATATTTTTGAAAACTTTTTTTTAACCTAATAAGAGTAACAAACATCCATACAATATAAACGTTCGCGTTTATAATATTAGTAAGGCATTTTGATGCAGTCGATATTTACCCATTCCTTGCATGCAATGCATTCATAGCAGGATACCAACGACTATTCGTCAGGTAAGTAATGTTGAGGGCAAGGTATCGCGTGGTTATTGTTAATACACTTAAATGCTAGCTCATTCAGTACAAGGTATTTTATTTTAAGACGGTAATATTACAAATTTTCGTTTCAATCAATTACTCTTAAACGACAGAAAACCCAAGGTTGAAAAAAAAATACCCTTATTGTTGATGGATGATAATACATAAAGTTAAAAGCTATTAGAAACTCGATTGAGCAGTTTTGGTACGAAGTAACTATTTAGTAATCTGTGGTTTTGGCTCGATAGAAAAAAAAAAACCAAAGATAGGTCTACATCGTTACATTCAACTCTAGTTATGTTATGACTAATATTTTGAAGTATAAATTTAAAAAATATACAAATATATTTGTTATGTTAATACAATTATTATTTTTTAATTTCATTGTAGTTTTTGATTGAAACGAAAAACCATTTGAAACAAAAATAAATTATACTACTTATATAATAATGTTCAGCAAATAGCATACCTTCTGAAATGTCTGACAACCTTACTTGTTTTGACTCTTTCATTAATTTTAAATTTTATAGCTATTACCGAAAATGTGTGTAATCCGTCATTACAATTTCTAGGAAATGTGTACAATTGAATTTTTTTATTTTTTTTATTCACAATTGGTAAACCCTTGACAACATCTCACCTGGTGGTAAGTGACGATGTTGCCGAAGATGGAAGCGGGCTTACCAATTATGTAATATGCACTTTTCCTAGTAAATCTTTACAGCTCCTAAATAGCAATCGAATATGAAATACTTAGTCCTTTAAATTAGTTCCTTGTGGTTACACTAGTCATTACACTACGAGGAAGACCCATTACAGTCAAGTTCGTCGAGTTCGTCAATATCTGTAAATGTTCATGAATCTTAAAACGCTAAACACGTTAAAAAACCGACTTGCATCGCAACAACAGTACTTTTATTCTTAGCATTATTAGTTTTGGTTTTTGTTGATTTTCCAATAAAGTACTACACCGATTTTGATAAAATTTATATGGGACCACACGGGAAGCACTAGCTTTCAAATAAAAAAAGAATCATAAAAATCTGTTCACCCAGTCAAAAGTAATGAGGTAACATAAAAAAAACAACATAGAGACGAATTGAGAACCTCCTCCTTTTTGGAAGTCGCTTGAAAAATATAGTTGATACTTTTGATTGTAGGTTCTTGGTGGAACATTATATCACTCATTTTGGTATATATTTACACTAGTTCCACAGAAAATAAATAAAACCACACGTTATAATTTGTCAGCGACCGATTTCGATCGAACACCATCTTTAAGCAGACTGTGATATGTGATGGTGTTCGAAACCGGTCACTGACAAATTACAACGTGTGGTTTTATTTATTTTCTGTGGAATTAGTGTAAATATATACCCAAATAAGCGTTAAAATATATGCAATGATAAGTTTCATAAAACACTAAACAGCTTTGCCTTACAATAAATTGTAAAGAGTCTGTGATTGATATCATAAATCTGTGACTACGTTTAATATCAATAAGTCAGAGATCAGTCAGTTAACAGTTGTATTATTTGTTTGTTTTTTTGAAGTAAAACTTCTTTACTCACGCTTGACTTGGGGAGTAAGCTGGTTAATGCGTTACGAGAACGGTGATTTCTAGCGTTCCGAAAAGTGTGATAGGGCTAAGCGAACGGCATGCTTGACTTGGGGAGTAAGCTGGTTAATGCGTTACGAGAACGGTGATTTCTAGCGTTCCGAAAAGTGTGATCGGGCTAAGCGAACGGCACGCTTGACTTGGGGAGTAAGCTGGTGAATGCGTTACGCGAACGGTGATTAAATTTTACTTCAGCCGTGTGGTCTACAGCACACTCCGTTTTTTTATCCAGTTATCTTAAATTATTGTAGTCCGTAACATATTAATAATGAACCGTTTATATGATATCATTTTATTGATATCTAAGTTTGTACAGAACTTTATTTTCATTTTCATGCTTACAATGTTTTGAACCATTGGCCCTGCTAATATATCAAAAACTCGACTGTACCATCGGAGTAGAGATCGACTGTCGATTGTCGATAAAACAACTGATAAATCAGATCAGCCAGGGGGGGTAGGGGGGAGCCACACGTCGCGTCGGTTCCTCGACAATATAATCAATCAAACCTAACGAACCTAATAATAGGGTTTTCCTTGTAGTTGCACTAATTTTTACTTTTTATATGTGGCCTAGTATCATCTCAGAATTGCATACAATGCCTAGGAAATGTATGTGATTTACACATTCCTAAGTAGACTCGGAGTTGCAAACATTCCTTAGAAATTGTGTCAAAGGTTTCATATATTTTCGGTAACATAGGTTATGCTGGAAGAAATTTCTTATTAGAAATAAGTAATACTCTTTGTATGACTTTCTTTTAGGCCTGTTTGTTATCTTATTTGTAAAAAATAAACTGTTAAATTAAATAAATAATTGGTATCTAATCAAAACACAAAATAAGTTTATCAAATACTTTACATAATTCTGTAGCACAAATAATTTTAGAACAAAACACGTTTTTAACAGATCATAAAAAATAACTATTTGGACTAAATGGAAAATACCCTATTGTAAAGTTTTCGAATTCGCCCCGCGCGTTGAATTTTCAACACCTATCTAATGGCTGGTTTACACGGTACAAGTTAGCATGCGAGCTGGGCTGGCGAGGCGAGTTACTGCAGTTCAGCTATTCGCACCGTGTGACCGCATCATGAAGATAAGATAGCCAGTTCTCCATTGCGTTGGGGAATCTTGGTAAGCCTTAATTATATGTATGAGTGTTTGTTACTCTTTCACGCAAAAACTACTGAACGTATCTGGCTGAAATTTGGTAGGTAGACAGATTAGGACCTGGATTAACATAAAGGCTACTTTTTTCCAAGCTCGCGCACTGCGCACCCTCGAAGACAGTCAAAGAAACTATGTTCACGCGAGCCAAGCTGCTGGCAAAACCCATTCAATAATATTTCTGTTGTGTTTGTTTGTCTCATGCACGAAAATAGCAATTAGCATCATCATCATCATATCAGCCGAAAAACGTCAAACTGCTGGACAAAGGCCTCTCCAAGGATTTCCACGACGACCGGTCCTGCGCTGCCCGCATCCACCGGTTTACCGCGATCTTCACCAGGTCGTCGGTCAATTAGCAATTAGCATAGTCTGACTAAGTTCCTGGGGAACTAAAGGAAAACCTTTTTTTGTTGATTTCCTTTTCGTCGCAATAGTACCCTGATTGTCGTGACATTTTGCACAAAGATAGTTGAGGCAAACAAAAGTAACACAGAATATTAACCAGCATAGCCCATCATATCAGCTCATATACGTGCCCACCGAGGGGCTCCTGCCTACCCTGAATTAGGGCAATCGGGCCTTAGTCGACCACGCGGGCCCATTGCGGGTTGGTCGACTTCACACACAACCTGCTAGTTTCGCCGCAGGCGTGTGCAGGTTTCCTCTTGATGTTTTTCTTCACCGTAACAGCGTCGGATAAACGTACATATGAAATCTAAATTCGAAAGCACATTGGTACTTGGCAGGATTCGAACCACGACCTCCCCCACAGGAGGCGGCGGCCCTAGCCGTTACGCCACCGACGCCAAACCCCAGCACGTTATAACTAGCTGAGTGCTCATTTTGCGACTTGCTCATCATGATGCTACGGATCCCTAAATAGATTCCGAAGGATCTGAAAAAAAATTACTCTTTACGAGCCGCTTGCAGCTCGCGCACTGCCCAGTCATAAAAACTATGTCTATAAGAGTGGAGCCACGGGTAAAGGATAGTAAATAAATACGTATACATTTGAGTGACACAACTAGGTATGTACCTACATTTTATTCATTACGTAATAAAGTAATAACTTTACCACGAGCAGAACTTCACGAACCTTACCTAACCACTAATTAATTAAAAGGCAGGTCTAATGAAATTAAATAACTACCTAACGCCATTAATTACTCGGACTAAATGTAGCATCACTTATCTAACAGACAAGCCAATCTTTTGTTGCTTGTCTGAAATCCCTGCTACATTGATCTTTCAGTATTTCGTGCAAAAAAGACTGCAACAAAGATACACACTTTATACTTAAACACTTACATCATTCCTGCTTCTAAGGGTGCTCCGCTTAGGCCGCAACAGCACATCTTTGAAGTCCAATTTCACTTCGTTTATAATGTTGGGCATTTTTCACTGAACACAGTTTACGAGTCGAATATAAACAAAGCTACGTTAGGCGGCAGCACTCCGCCCGATCCCGGTATCGACTGTGTTTCCACAGTGCGGTATACATAACTATTTTTGCACTTTGGTGTTGCCAGTTTATCGATCTTGTTTAGTACCTTCTCTTAAGACTATGCGGGTCGACTAGCGGGTTTACAATTTTATTTGTAAGTTTAAGCTAGTTTATTCAAATAAGAACCAAACTATTACGTTTGTATGGAGCGTGCTATGAATATACTCGTGTTAAAATGGCTTTAGGGAGGCCTAAAAACATGGTGGATGGAAAGAGTGATGATGTACTACAGGTTACCTTGTGATTGCTGATCTATGTGATGAGAAGTTTTTGTTTAATTAATTAATTAGATGCAAATAAACTAAATCTTCTAAATTTTAGACGAAAATTTTAATTTAACACCAATGAATGAATGATTTTGGCTTAAAAGTTAACACTATAGAGTTTGTTATTCGATTTACAGTAGAAATATTTAGTGGCTGAAGGTCCAAATTCAATTTATTAAACACCTTCCTTTATCAGTGAGGTGACACCTTTACTTTTTTTTATATCCTCAATTGGTAAGCCCTTGGTACTATCATCTCCAAACAACAGCAAAAACATACAAAAACTGTATGCAATTTTGAAGATGGCAACACCGACAGTTTTCAGCGAGACAGCACGGCTGTGACGTCACAAGGACAGAGGCGTATAAATACTTTCAGCTAGGTGAAGGTTACCGGAATCCGTCAGTTCGAAAGAAAAGTTTGGAAAAAGAAAAATAATTAAGCTACCTGCACACTTATTTAGTCTTTTTATGAATACCCAGATAGTGCTGGATGCGGGCAGCTCAGAACCGGTCGTCATGGAAATCCTTGGGGAAGGCCTATCTATATCCAGCAGTAGACGTCCTTCGGCTGATATGATGATGATGACCCAGATAGTGAGGATTAGGTGTATTAAAAAGCAGATGAGAAACCAATACATATGTTATAAATATTACATATTTTTATCTACTTATAAGAGCGTTTTTCTGTTGGCGTGTTTTAAGTTCCTAAACTTTTTACTTGTATCGTTAACGAGTAGTTTTAGCCAACAAGAAAAAGACGTTAAAAGTGTGCAAAAAATTCTCCAAAAAAATTTCTAAACTAAAGCAGCTAGTTTTTTTTTTACTCTCTAAATCTAAGTATCTCAAATACAGGATACAGCCACACCCTGGACACTTCATACAACGGCAAAAAATGAAATTTCAAAAAAATAACGACGGAAAAAATAAAATGGCGGCGAAATCCTATACGTTCGACAACCAAACTGTAACCAATCTGTATCAATCTGGGTGACGAGGGGGTGAGGTCGCAATCTAGAGAGCTGCAGGAAGTGTGTATACTGTATGTTAGTACTAATATATATACTTTGATCCATCCAGCTGAATATTTTTCCCAAAAATCCATAGTCAATACCAAACCTATGGAAAGTTCTTGGGAAAAACAAGCAATCAATCGTTATTACAAACACTGAAATTCGTCTATTTGTTTTGTCGAGTACGAAGCGGTTTCATCTCGGCTCTGGCTATTGACATAACGATCAGCTGTTTCACGAGATAACACGCGCATGCGTACTACTAACCTTTATACAGGGTGTAACAAAATTGGTATCAAATAGTTTTTTTTATGTGTGTTCGCGGATAACTTCGTCCTTTATGAACCGATTTTGATGATTCTTTTTTTGTTAGAAAGGAGATATACCAAGGGTAATACCATGATAAGGAAACCAGGATCAGATGATGGCATTCCAGTGAAATTGAGGGGAACCTTAGGTTTCTGTTTGAAGTCGGTTTTTCTTTGTTCAAAATTATCCCAAGAATTTTCCGTAACTAGGACTAACTAAGGTTAACTAGGGTTAACGTTAACATACTGAACAACTCTTCATAAGAACCCCATGTGTAATGCGCAAGATAAAAAACTCCAAACAATTTTGTGCATTTTTGTATGGACAATTTAAATGCCTCGGTGGCGTAATGTTTAGTCCATTCACTTTACACCCGGAGGTTCCGGATTCGATTCCCGACGGGCTCTCACTTTGTGATATTTAGTTTGCTTGATAGAAGGGCATTTTCTAAGCCCGCCTGGCTAACTACCATTTTGACTATGGGTTCTTTAGGGAAGGTGTTCAGTATGACGTGAAGCCCAAGTTCATGGGTCCTACATTAATTTTGTTACACTCTGTATACATTATATCATCATCATCATCATCATATCAGCCGAAAAACGTCCTCTGCTGGACAAAGGCCTCCGCTAAAGATTTCCACGACGACCGCCGGTCCCGCGCTGCTCGCATCCAGCGGCTTCCCAGGATCTTCACAAGGTTATCGGTCCACCGCGATGGGAGGCCTTCCTACGCTACATTCTCCGATGCGCGGTCTCCACTCGAGAACTTTACGTTAATGCCCAAACGGCTAAATGCCTCTACGATCTATGTGCCCTGCCCACTGCCACTTCAGTTAAGCGATTCTTAAAGCTATGTCGGTTACTATGGGCCTCAATAGAAGGCTCAAGGCACTTCCGGACACTTCATACAACGGTCGTGTAATGACATTACTAAAAACAAATGACGGAGCAAACAAAATCACGGCGAAATCCTATACGTTCGAGAACCAAACTATAACCAATCTGTAGCAATCTAGGTGGCGGGGGGGTGAGATCGGAATCTAGAGAGCGGCAAGGAGTGTCTATAGTGTATGTTAGTACTAATATGTATACTTTGCTCAAGGTCACCCTAAGTATAAGTATTGGGGGTTCTACTCATCATACTGAACAACTTTCCCCATGGAACCCATAGTCAATTCTCAAAAAAAAAATAGACCATCCATACAAAAATGCTCAAAATTGGTCGATCAGTTGATTGATTTGTATGAAGAGTTAAAAAAAAAACAGCAAAGTCATAGAACAAAATTTGATCAGTATGACGAGTAGAAGCCCCACTTAGACCTACACCAGTTTAGTTACGTAGAATTATACAGATAATTTGTGACGTCAACAAGCACGATAGGTATAACAGATATCGTTGACAAGCAGTATGTCATCTTCACTGCACTGTAGGCGGAAGATAATGCCGCCAAATTAAAACGACATTGACAGCGAGATACGAATGATTATTAAGTAAGTAGAGACGTACAGCTGTTCACAAATGGCCCGCCTGGCCACTTTTGGACTCTAACAACATGATGGTAAAGGCGAAAACCGGAAGGCAAGGCGTTTGTTTTTACAATTACATATTATTACCTCTTTTACTTATGGCACAGATTACTAATTAGTTACTACTTATGGACGAGCGTACGTAGGTATGTACTTATAAGCTTATAGCTTTTGCCAGCGGCTCCGTCCGCGTGGATATCGTTATAATCATTGTATTAGAGGTTGCCTCTCGGGAACTATGCATTTTTTTTTTAAAAGACAAGATAAATACTGTACTAAAAAAGATAATTAGTGGCTTGTGGCCTCGTGAATTTTTCGAAATGGCTCAAATGTGATATTTGTATACATCGTCACTTACCACCAGGTGAGATGTTGTCAAGGGTTTACCAATTGCAAATAAAAAAATTAAAAAAAATTACGTCCGACGCTCTTACGGTAAAGGAAAACATCGTGAGGAAACCTGCACACGCCTGCGAAGAAACTCGCAGGTTGTGTCTGAAGTCGACCAACCCGCACTGGGCCTAATTCAGGGTAAACTTGAGCCCTCGATGGGGACGTAGTACGAGCTGATATGATTACGTTTTCAACACCCATGGCCCCGCCATTTTCCAAAACTGAATCGACAAAAAAAATCCATGTAACTATCGAACCTGCTCACACTCACTTAAAAGTATGAAATATAATTTTTATAAATACAAAAGTAACCGAAATGGCTTTCAGATTGCTAAACTTAAGTGGCAGTGAGCAGAGCACATAGCTCGTAGAACAGATGGCCGTAGCGTAGGCAGGGCTTCCACTCGGTGGACCCACGACGACCTGGCGAAGGCCGCGGGAAGCCGCTGGATGCGGGCTGCGCAGGACCGGTCGTCGTGGAAATCATTGGGGGAGGCCTTTGTCCAGCAGTGGACGTCTTTCGGCTGATATGATGATGATTTTTAGTGATATTTCTTTTTAACAATGTTAACGACGAGTAGGTGCGTCAATACGAATCATCAAATCATAATGCATGTGTTTGATTAACCGATACAGAGTCCTGTGGCTTCCATCATCATCTCAGCAGAAAGTTAAGGAGTCAATCCTTCCATGAATAACCTGAAAGAATACAACTATCGGTCTATACGTACCTACGTATCTACTTATAATATTGAAAGAATTAACCTCAAACTCCACATTGTTAAGGAGTTGTACCTTCCATCATCAGCTCATCAACATGAGATGACAACTACCCGACGCAAATACTTAAATAGCTTTAGAAAATATATGAAACACGTAATACGTGCCTGTATGAAAACCGACAAAAAAAAAAGAAATTCGCTCAAAAGTATGAAATAATAATTTTATATATAAATAGCCGAAATTAACCAACAATAACGAAATCAAAGGTAGGTACGAATCAAATTAGGGGCCTAATTTTTTTTCTAAGTAAAATATTTAAAGAATTATCATCCAACTCCTAACCGTTACGGAGTTGGACCTTCCATCATCAGCTCATATCAACATGACATGATGACTACCAAACGCAAAAAAATAATAGCTCTAGAAAATACATGAAACACGTAATACCTACGTGCCTATTAAATTTGAGGGTTGCCTTCGATTTATCTGGGATCCCATCATCAGATTCTGACTTGGTGAAAATGAGCACACCTCGGGAGTATATAAACAAAAAAAGAATTTTATAGACCATACATATCAAAGTATAATATTCAAAGGGTTATCCTCCAACTCCTAACCGTTAAGCAGTTAGACCTTCCATCATCAGCTCTTCAACATGAGATGATGACTAACAGACGCAAATACTTGAATAGCTTTAAAAAATACATAAAACACATAATACGTGCCTATAAAATTTAAGGGTTTCCCCTAGATTTCTCTTGGATTTCATCGTCAAATCCTGACTTGGTGATAATGGGACCACCTCGAAATTATATTCTTTCAAACAAAAAATTAATTTTCCAAATCGGTCCAGGCGTCCTCGAGTAATCGGTGACCTACATTAAAAGAAATACATTCAGTGGAACATAGAACTTCCTCCTTTTTTGAAGTCTGTTAAAAATTTGAGGGTTACCCTCCACTTCCCTAGGATCCCATTATCAGATCCTGACTTGGTAACAGGGGGACCACCTCAGGAGTATTCTTTCGAATAAAAAAAGAATTTTGAAAATTGGTTCAGAATATGCGGAGATATCGCGTAACACACATACAAAATAACGTACAGTCGAAGTTAAATTCTTCACCTTTTTTGAAGTCGGTTATTAAGTATCTTATGTCGTTCTCCGCCTTTTACTTTAGCTCTGTGCCTTTCAGCGAAATCAGTTTATTAGTTTTAGCGTGAATGAGTGACAAACGGACAGACAAACTTCCGGATTTATACTACGACTGTGGTAGGTACGTATTTTTTCTCGCAGTGATTAGAACAGGAATAACAGGACCCCGCATTACCACATCCTTCGTATAATTATACATCTACGAGTATATAGACTCTAGACTATTTTTATAGACAGTTAGTAGTTACAGTGCGACCATAATTGCTTTTTTTAGGGTTCCATACCTTTTCCGTACCGAAGGAACCATGTCGCCAGTATCAATAGTGAAGGCAGAGTATTTTAGATCTTTGATTACAGGTGCACAGCAACTAACAAAGCCTCCAAAAGTTATGTGCCGTCGTACAGCTAAAACTAAAATTAGTGACGAGTACAATGAATATAAGACAAATATTAAGATTGAGTTGAACGCTGTTGAATTTGTGTGCAGTACAGCTGGTATTTGGTCTTCCTCTAAAAGAAGTTACTTAGGGGTTACAGTCCACTGGATTGAAAGTAACAACTTTGAGAGAAAAAGTGCTGCTATTGCTTGCAGAAGATTCAAAGGGGCTCACACATATGATAAAGTTGCAGAGATGATAACCGATATACATTCAGAGCATGACCTTAAATTATCAGAAATTGTGAAAAAGTTACAGATAATGGCTCAAATATCGTTAAGGCTATTGATGTATTTGAAAACTTGGAACAATTCAAAATTAACATATTTTACATAAGTCTGAAGAAGATCAAAGAACAAATATCACTTAGTGAAAGTAATGAAGATGATGATTCACAGCTTTTCCAGATGTTTCATCAGACTTAGAAAGTGATTGCATACTACCCGAACATGAAATTTCGGGTAGTATGCAATCATTGCCAGCACAGACTTCAAACAAGCTAGATTGAGAAATACTTTGTTTAAGAAAATGCATGACGAAGCCTTAGGAAAGTGCTAATCTCTCTGGAATTTATGTTTTAGATCACCAAAAGCAAGTTAAACATATTTGGAGATGAGAGGAAAGTCACCAACGTCTCCATGCGCAAATCGATGGAACTCGTATTACAATTCTATAAAAGATCTTTTAGCTGTGCAGAACCATCTTACTGAAACCATGAAAATCTTAAAATCACCTCCTTTGAAAGAAAATGAAATTCATTTTTAAGTGAATATGTAGACTCTTTAAAGCCAATAGCAAAAGCTATTCAAAGACTGCAAGGAAAAAGGATACTTATTATGGTTGTCTATTACCAGAGTTAATAAGAATTAAAAATATAATCAAAGATCTTGGGTCAGAAAATTTAAAATACTGCATCTGTCTGCTTGATGTCATTCAAGAAAACCTAAATAAACGTTTTAAGAATTTTTTGCAGTTAGAGCCTTCAACAAATTATGACATTTTAGCAACAGTATCACATCCGTTTTTTTTTAAATGAATTGGGGACCAAAAGAGCATAAAGAATATGTAAAAGAACTTATCCTGATCGAAACACGAAAAATAAATCAATTTGAAAAACAAACATCTGAGGCTTTGGACAATATAGAAGGTGATATTAAAAAAAGTCAAACGATGAATCTTATTTTAGAGGATTCCTATATAATTCAAGTTGCGAAAACACGGGGTCTACTGCCAGCGCTGCTGACTTAGAAACACTGCAATACCTTAATAATAAGCCTAAAGAGCTTAAATACTTACCCTAGAATAAAAAAAATATCCTGTTTAAGCTAAGATGTTATGTTACGCAAAAAATGGTTTCAAACTGAATTTTGAATATCAGCCTGATTTTGCTCGATGCACAAATTTTGCGAGTTAGTGAAGTTCTTATATGGCATGTGGCATACAGTTTGAAAAAGAATAGACTAGAGACCTTTTGAGGGAATTGAAAGATAATCGATCGCTTTTAGTTTTTTTTTTTTATATTCATTTAAAATTTATTTTTAAGTTTTCATCTTTACCTCTTAAAATATGATTACTGCCAGTAAATTTACATGCGGTTTTTTGGATTTCTTAAATGTCAAAAAATTTATTTAAAAAAATTCGTAGGGCATAGGAAAGATTATGAGGGCTGAAGAGAGAGCATCATGACTAACTTTGATTCACAAGCTCATCCAAAAAATTCGAACTTTGTAAATAATTAATATGGGATTTTAGGCCCCCTATTGACAACAATTATTGTTTTTTGTTGCAATTAATTTTGTACATTTTTAACGTTTTACTTTGTTCGAAAGCGTGATAAAATGAGGTAGGTTTTACGGTATTTTGCATGCCAACTGTATTATAACTTTTTGTTAAAAAATTACAAAACATTTGAATAAATTAATTTTTCATACAAAATTAAAAAGTTAAATAGGCTTTAACTCGAAAACCGTTGATTTCCGACCCCCAGTTAGTATGACTTTTTCTGTTGCAAATTAGATGTAGTTTATCCCCTTAAAAGGATTTGCACTACTTACCACTCACTCTGTATATAAAAGAAAGTCGTGTTAGTTACACCATTTATAACTCAAGAACGGCTGGACCCATTTTTATGATTTTTGTGTTTTTGCATTTGTCTTCGTCCGGAATAGGATAATTAGTATTAAAATATGATATTCATCAATAAAAAAAAATATTATCAGTAAAAAAAATAATTGGTTTTAGGGTAGGGTAGTGTAGTGTAGTAAGGGTAAGGTAGGGTAGGGTAGTGTAGTGTACGGTAGGGTAGGGTAGGGTACGGTAGTGTAGGGTAAGGTAAGGGTAGGGTAGTGTAGTGTAAGGTAGAACAAAGTTCGCCGGGTCAGCTAGTAATTGATAAAATAAGTCATAAAAAATTACAAATGGTTGGGTTTATATAGGAGTTACCTTATTCAGGTTTTTCATGGAATAATCAACTACCCGCTGTAGTAGGTCTTTATCGTTCATAGGGTATTTATTTACAAAGTTTATTTTTGGAAAAAGTAACAATCTACCTGGGTTTGTATTAGAGATACCATATTCCGATTTTTCCACTAACCACCGCACAGAGTTGACCACAGTAACATACGGAGTTTCATCAAAATCGTTTCAACAATTTTTGAGTAGAATAAAAACGTAATAAGTGTTTTTTTTTTACTACATGGTGACAACCCTAAAAATCAAGTTAAAATAAATATGAAGAAAATTCTTGGGGATCAAAAATGATATTGCCCTAACCCAAATTTTTCCTAAACCCGTTTAATGGATTAGGCGCTAGACGGTACGTGTGTAGAGAATCGATCCCCATCCAAAATCTCGAACAGATTCACATTACACTTCAATACCTTCTTGGAAGTCGCTCGAAAGTAATAGCAAGGCACTACGAGTAATAGCAAGGCACTATCAGTAAAAGCAAGGCACTATCAGTAATAGCAAGGCACTACGAGTAATAGAAAGGCACTATCAGTAATAGCAAGGCACTACGAGTAATAGCAAGGCACTATCAGTAATACCAAGGCACTATCAGCAATAGCAAGGCACTACGAGTAATAGCAAGGCACTATCAGTAATAGCAAGGCACTACGAGTAATAGCGAGGCACTATCAGTAATACCAAGGCACTATCAGCAATAGCAAGGCACTACGAGTAATAGCAAGGCACTACGAGTAATAGCAAGGCACTATCAGTAATAGCAAGGCACTACGAGTTAGCAAGGCACTATCAGTAATACCAAGGCACTATCAGCAATAGCAAGGCACTACGAGTAATAGCAAGGCACTACGAGTAATAGCAAGGCACTATCAGTAATAGCAAGGCACTATCAGTAATACCAAGGCACTACGAGTAATAGCAAGGCACTATCAGAAATCCAAGGCACTATCAGTAATAGCAAGGCACTACGAGTAATAGCAAGGCACTATCAGTAATAGCAAGGCACTATCAGTAATACCAAGGCACTTTCAGTAATAGCAAGGCACTACGAGTAATAGCAAGGCACTATCAGTAATAGCAAGGCACTATCAGTAATACCAAGGCACTATCAGTAATAGCAAGGCACTACGAGTAATAACAAGGCACTATCAGTAATACCAAGGCACTACGAGTAATAGCAAGGAACTATCAGTATTGCCAAGGCACTACGAGTAATAGCAAGACACTATCAGTAATAGCAAGGCACTACGAGTAATAGCAAGGCACTATCAGTAATACCAAGGCACTACGAGTAATAGCAAGGCACTATCAGTAATAGCAAGGCACTATCAGTAATACCAAGGCACTACGAGTAATAGCAAGGCACTATCAGAAATCCAAGGCACTATCAGTAATAGCAAGGCACTACGAGTAATAGCAAGGCACTATCAGTAATAGCAAGGCACTATCAGTAATACCAAGGCACTATCAGTAATACCAAGACACTACGAGTAATAGCAAGGCACTATCAGTAATAGCAAGGCACTATCAGTAATACCAAGGCACTATCAGTAATAGCAAGGCACTATCAGTAATAGCAAGGCACTATCAGTAATAGCAAGGCACTATCAGTAATAGCAAGGCACTACGAGTAATAGCAAGGCACTATCAGTAGTACCAAGGCACTACGAGTAATAGCAAGACACTATCAGTAATAGCAAGGCACTACGAGTAATAGCAAGGAACTATCAGTAATAGCAAGGCACTACGAGTAATAGCAAGGAACTATCAGTAATGCCAAGGCACTACGAGTAATAGCAAGACACTATCAGTAATACCAAGGCACTACGAGTAATAGCAAGGCACTATCAGTAATAGCAAGGCACTATCAGTAATACCAAGGCACTATCAGTAATAGCAAGGCACTATCAGTAATAGCAAGGCACTATCAGTAATACCAAGGCTGACTCGGTTTGACTGACTCGGTGGCTCAGTGGTTAGTGCCCTTGACTATTGATCCGAGGGTTGTGGGTTCGATCCCCACCCAGGGCAAGCATTTGTGTGATGAGCAGATTTGTTTGCTCTGTGTCTGGGTGTTAAATATATCTATATATGTGTGTATTTAAACGTATATAAGTATGTATATCAGTCTCTGGTAACCCATTACACAGGGAATCCTACTTTGGGGCCAGATGACCATGTGTGATATGTCAAAAAAAAAGCACTATTTACTTTAGTTTTAAAAGTATCCAGGAAAAGTAGTAGGAGTAGGGATTAGGCGGACCTTAGGCAGATTATAAATATGGGATGTGCAGGTTTTAAATTTTAATTAAATAAAGTAAGCATATCGTCCAATGTGAAAACTATATTTTTCGATACAGTTACGTCACAAATTACATACGTAGGTATACAAATAAAAGTACTAATAATCCTAAAAACGTTTACAAATATTTCTTCTGTTTTTCAATCTAAACTTTAGTGTTTCGGACTTCGCAAAGAGGAGACACGTTGAAGTGGAGTCGACATTGAATCTGTGATCAAACAAGACAATGTTACCAGTCACAGCAAAGTATATGGTAAAAGCCGGATAGTTGCCACACTTTTTGAAATCACTTATCTCTCAGTACAAAAAGCAAAATACTTTATTTGTTAAAATGACCGGTATTTTGGTTTTTTATTAACCATTTTCAGAGTATTAGCGATTTTTGCGGACCCCTATATTTTATATATCCCACATAGGGGATAGTTGCGTAATCCATGTAAATTACGTTTAGGATAGATGCCCCGCCGATAAACAGGACATCTACCTCACAAAAACATTGATCGCATTTTGCCTTCTCATGCAATCGCACAGAGACATGAGACATGGTCCACTTAGTAATAATTGGAGAATCTTTCGATAGAATAAAAAAAGGAGCATGCGTTTCATTCGCGAAACTAGAGTAATTACAATGGGGGCAACTATACCACCGAGGCAACTATCCTGGTTTTACCCTATATATTAGTACTAACATACAGTATGGACACTCCCTGCCGTTCTCTAGATTGCGACCTCACCCCCTCGACACCCAGATTGATACAGATAGGTAACAGTTTGGTTCTCGAACGTATAGGATTTCAACGTAATTTTGTTAGCTCCGTCTTTTGTTTTTAGAAATGTCATTTCACGACCATTTGTATGCAGTGTCCGGGGTGTGGTCACAGTCAAAGGAATCCATATATTATAGTCTAGACAGGGCAATCATGCGGGGGGTAAGAAGCGAGGCGGTGCAGGTCGAGCCCAAACTGCCATATTCACCGTTTGGGACAATAGACTAGTCGACTTGTTAATTTGAGTAGTTTATTTTGTAATTTGATTTAGTGAGTCGGTGGCGTAACCGCTAGGGCCGCCGCCTCCTGTCCGGGAGGTCGTGGTTCGAATCCTGCCACGTACCAATGTGATTTCGAATTTAGATTTCGTATGTACGTTTACCCGACGCTCTTACGGTGAAGGAAAACATCGTGAGGTAACTTGCACACGCCTGCGAAGAAACTCGCAGGTTGTGTGTGTAGTCGAGCAACCCGCACTGGGCCCGCGTGGTCGACTTAGGCCCGATCGCCCTAATTCAGGGTATGCTCGAGTCCCTCGGTGGGGACGTATATGAGCTGATATGATGAATTTGAGTTACTCTCCGTCCGTCCGTCTGTCTCTGTCCGGCTGTCCATCCGTCCGTCTGTATTTTTAACAAAAAAGTTAAGTTTGTTTGTAAACTCTTTATTGAATTTTTGTTACAATATTTAAAAAATATATTATATATAAAGGCGGACTTATCCCATACGGGATCTCTTCCAGTCTACCTACTGATGACGTTTGAGATTTACAACAAGGAAAAAAGATAAGTGCAAAAGTTACAAACACGACTTTCTATAATCTATAACTTAATTAAGTAATTATACATCTATACAGAATTATTTAAAAGTAATTAACAATCATCATCATCATCATATCAGCCACAAATCGTCCACTGCTGGACAAAGGCCTCCCCCAAGGATTTCCATTAACAATATCACTTACATATTAATGCCTAGTCGAAGTAATCTGTGGCCTAGTAGTTTAGACTGACTCTGTGGCTCAGTGGTTAGTGCCCTTGACTACTGATCCGAGAGTCGTGGGTTCGATCCCCACCCAGGGCAAGCATTTGTGTGATGAGCAGATTTGTTTGCTCTGTGTCTGGGTGTTAAATTATATCTATATATGTATGTATTTAAACATATATAAGTATGTATATCAGTCTCTGGTAACCCATAACACAGGGAATCCTACTTTGGGGCCAGATGACCATGTGTAATTTGTCCCAGAATATATATTTTTTTTTTTTTTTTTTTTAAATACTTATAAATAAATGAAAAATACTTAATATATTTAAGTATTTTATATAACTGTTTATTTGCAACTGTTTATTTTTCTGTTTTTAATTATTGCACCGCCCCCTAACTTATTCTATCGCTGTATCCCTACCCAAAAGTTGCCTGAAAGAAATTGCTACCTAGCAATAAGGCCGCCTATTGTATAGGCTTTCCTCTTTATTATTGATTTCTTTTTTTTATGTTGTGATGCAATAAAAATATTGTATTGTATTGTACTTATATAAATAATAATAAATTCGATAAACATTATATAATAAATATATAGGTACTTAAATATATATACGAGCTCAGGATTCAGTGTTGGGACTCCACATCTTCTTAATGGATGCCTTGAAGGTGGCTAAGGAAGGACTAAACCTAACATCGACCGGGAGAGCGTTCCACAGACGCGCGGCTTGAACAGCGAATGATTTGGTGTAGGTGTCCGTGGTGTGGGAGGGGATTGCGAGTTTGTTCTTCAATTCGACTTATTTTTTGTAAATACACAACGCAAATACATATGTTATGGTGTGGTGGTACCACAGGTGGTACGGAACCTTTGGTGCGCGAGTCCCGACTCGCACTTGGCCAGTTTTTCAAGCGTCTTCCAAAAAGGAGGAGGTTCTCAATTCGAATGTATGTTTTTTTTATGTATGTTACCTCAGAACTTTTGACTGGGTGAACCAATTTTTATGATTCTTTTTTTATTTGAAAGCTAGTGCTTCCCGTATGGTCTCATATAAATTTTATCAAAATCGGTTTAGTATTTTATAAGAAAATTAACAAAAACCAAAAATAATAATGCAAAAATGTACTAAGTTGTTGCAATGGAAGTCGGTTTTTTAACGTTTTTAGCGTTTTTTTATTAATTGTCACAAACGGCGACTATGGCTGTTTAGGGCTTGACGTCATGATTGCCTTGCCAGGTCGCGGGAAGCCCCTGGATGCGAGCAGCGCAGGACCGGTCGTTGTGGAAATATTTAGGGGAGGCCTTCGCCCAGCTGTGGACGTATTTCGGCTGATATAATTCTGATGAACAACTGACCTGGAAGACTGGTGCGCTCTCTTCCTGCGCCCAATTCACCTGTCTCGTCAATGTTCTCCTCGTGAGTGGTGAACACAGCTTCTTTGTAGTTACCGTATCCGTCGCATTCCACCTCTGATTGAGAGCGGCATTTCTCTCGGGCACAATCTAGGCAGATATTGAAAAATATTTTTTTTTATTTTTATTAAAAATTTGAGTGCGTTTGACTGCAACTCACCTGATGGTAAGTGATTATGCTGTCGAGGATGGTACAATGGTAATGTTTGTTATCTACCATCAGAGGCGCATTTACCCTCTGTCCATAAGGGCATTTGACCCTGGGCGGCAAGGGGTGAGGGGCGGCTTTAACGGTTGTTCTTTCGCCAGTTCAGAAATACCAATCCGGTCTAGGCACTCATGTAACTAATATCTCATCTGTGCCCATCTGCAGAGTATGGCTTACGAAGTAACTAGTATCTCATCTGTGCCCATCTGCAGAGTATGGCTTACGAAGTAACTAGTATCTCATCTGTGCCCATCTGCAAAGTGGCTTACTAAGTAACTATGTAGTATCTCATCTGTGCCCATGTGCAGAATATGGCTTACGAAGTAACTAGTATCTCATCTGTGCCCATGTGCAGAGTATGGCTTACGAAGTAACTAGTATCTCATCTGTGCCCATCTGCAGAGTATGGCTTACGAAGTAACTAGTATCTCATCTGTGCCCATATGCAGAATATGGCTTACGAAGTAACTAGTATCTCATCTGTGCCCATATGCAGAATATGGCTTACGAAGTAACTAGTATCTCATCTGTGCCCATCTGCAAAGTATGGCTTACGAAGTAACTAGTATCTCATTTGAGGTATGTCCTTAGCTCTATAACTCTAGAAAGTTTCAGAAGAGACCCATACTTACTTCAGCAGTTTGGACATTATGGGCTGTTAACGACCGACCTCCTCACCTATCCCACTCTACGTGGACGATGGTTTATTTAAATAAAAATTTGAGTGCGTTGGTGCACAATGCCAGGCAAAGCAAATGTAAAGTCGCCTTGGACATCGATAATCAGCCACAGGGTAAAGAGTATTACTTACTTCCCCTCGGCAGCGGGCAGTACCGACCTGAGATACACGATGAAGTGAAATCGTGATAGGGTGCCCTCTTTACAGTTGAGAGTATCAAAATTGTAGTAGGACACGTCGGGCAGGAAGTGATTTAACGTTCGATCTCGTCGGGCAGGAAGTGATTTAACCTTCGATTCAAGTCCAGCGCCTTAAAAGGCAGGTTTGTTCGCCCCACGGATAGGCCAGTCCTGCCTGGCAGCGAGATTGCAACGTTTTGAATCACGTCACAAATTCCTAGTTATACATGTCAGGTCGTAATATGAAACGTTAATAGTGATGTGATATTCAAAGAAAGCTACTAAAATGTCTAAATAAAGGAGAAACTACATGAAAACAGTAATAAAAATGTCAACATGAAAAACTTAGGAAGAATAAAAAAAATTGATAGCTATGTGGTTAAATTTTAAAATGTCTCCAATAATATTAAGTTTTCTACACATATAAGTCCTCTAAAATGCGTTCAAAATCCGTAGGCAACGACCAGCATTATGACAACCAATTTTACTATCAGAACTTTCTTGTCTGTGGTAGTAGGTCAAATCTGTACTTTAATGTTATTACAGTATCGATTTTTGTAACGTTAAGAGTTTAAATTTGGAACAGCTGTCAGAACTCAAGTAGGTCTCAACCAAAACCCTCCCACTAGGATATAAATACCATTGTTCCAATGTAAATAAAATGCCTTACTAATTGTAAATAAAAAAAATTAAAATAAATGTTAATTACAATAAATAATTTGTTTCTGTATTTGTTCAAATTTATTTTTATTGCATTATTTTAATATCTATAGTCTATAGATATTTTATAGGTAGCACTAGTAGCAATGCAGGTCATTTCCCTACGGCTTCTGAACCCTTCTTAGAGTACCTATATTATGTATGTAGATAAAATAATGTATAAATCTGTTGCAATTAGGTCTTTGCCTCATTTCGTTAAAACACACTCATGTTTTATGACCTCTCATTACATAACAGTTGCTTAAACTACTATTATTATAATAAATTTACAGTAGTATTAATAAGTGGTATTTTTTTATATTCCCTGCCCGGTGAAGTTGTAAAGGCGCCCACGGCCAACAACAAGCTTGTCCTTTCAAAAAAAAACTATTTAAAACATTAATTTAGGAACGGCGAACATATAAAGTAATAAGACAAAGACTAGTAAAAATGTCACTAACCACAGTTCATATTGGATACTTCGACGCGGGGCACCTTGATGCCCTGGATGAAGCTGCCATCCTCCAGCGCACAGTAGCACACAAAACGACGACACTGCGTGTAATGTTAGTCTGTAGGTACTTTAATCTGGTAATCTTATATAAATAAATTAGCTGAAACTATTTTAACTGGTGCTTCTACCCATGAAACTGAACAACTTTCCCCAATGGAACCCATAGTCAAATCTCAAAAAAAACGTGTGTAACTGTATGACCTATTTAAAATAAACATTATGAAAATTTTGAATTTTGGAAAGGTTCATCAGGTGTGAATGGAGTCTAACGCTTACAAACCGGCAACTGAAAAACGAGCCAAGTGTGAGTCTTAACATTTTGTATGGAAAATCTGTGCACTTTATAAAGATCCATATGCACAATGCACATCTTAAGTTAGTCGACTATTTCCTACTATAAGAAAAAATGACGAGGTGTCCTGAAACAGCGGTTAAGTTGGCAGGGGGAGTAACATAAACTAGCACTCTAAAGCTTAATATTTAATCCCTGAATCAAAAAATTATTATAGCAAACCGTCAATATTTTTGAAAGACCTACAACGATATCCAACACGATACGGTAAGTCACCAAAAAAAATCACCTCCTCTTTAAAAATAGGAGAAGTACCCCGTTCTCAATTTTATTGTACCACTTTTTCGGCGTGATTAATATATAAACCCATGCCAAATTACAGCTTTCTAGTACTAATAGTCTCTGAGCTAAGTTGCGCACAGACGGACAGACATGGCGAAACTATAAGTTGTTGACTACAGAACCCTAAAAAAAATCTTTCCAATAAAAAAGTACCTGCTTTATATCTCCATTTCAACTTTTCTCTATCTCTATCTTTTTCTATACAGCCGTTGCCCTCTCCGCCGCTGCCGCCAGCCTTTCTCTGCCTACCCCCTCCACGCGGCCGTAACGCTTTTTCGTGACATAAATACCCCCGGTCTATATAAGTTTCACTTCAAAAAAGACTGTCCCCCCTCCCTTGCACTTTCCCCCTCCCTAGAGGGGAGTCGCTCAGATGAAGGGTTCATAAGTCTTAGCAGACTCGTAATCCAGGGAGGTTTTTAGTGGGTATGCACTAGATGAGCCCCACATAACCAACCTAGGACCAGACGTTGGTGTATGCAGCGATGCATTTTTTAATCCTCCCACCCTCCGAAAAAGGGGGAAAAAAAGACTGTACTAGCATATAAGAGTACCTGGACAGGGGCGTAGAGCCAGAGTGGGGTGCATTGGGGCGCGTTGAAGTGCAAGTGACCTTCGGGCCCGTACTTCTTCTTGAAATACTTGAGCTCCCATTTGCATGGCTCTGGACAGAATAGGGTTAAATTATGATGCAAAAGAACTTGCAGGAATGATTCTACAGACTCTTCAGTCGAACAAAAAGTCATAGCAGGTGTATTGATGATGCCAATTCAGATCCTGCAAAAACTTAAAATGGTCAGGTACTCCTCTTAAGGCGGTAATATTACAGACTTTCGTTTTTTGACGTTAATTACTCCTAAACGATAGAAAACCCAAGGTTGAAAAACCCTTATTGTTAATGATGTTCCTTAAAGTCAAAGTTATTAGAAACACAATTGAGCAGTTTTGGCTCGATAGGAAAAAATCCTTATGATAGGTCTACACCATTACTTTTAACTCTAGTTATGACTAATATTTTGAAGTATAAATTAAAAAAAATATATAAGCACAACATATTTTTTATGATAATAAAAACTGAGTAATGTTATTATTTTTTATAATTTCATTGTTGTTTTTGATTGAAACGAAAAACCATTGAAAAATTGTAAAAAGTGTGGTTATTTTCTTTACTCTTTACACGAAAAGAAAAAGTCAGAGGCAACTGTTCCAATCAATACTTCGCCTTAAATTTGAACACTCAAAGAAATCAAGAACTCCGGCTTCAGGAAACACTGAAAAAGACCGAGAACGGGGAAATGCTTTCAAATAAGAACATTATTATAGCAAATCATATCATCATTCCTTAAAAAAATTAAAGTTAAAAAATGTTAAAAAAAAGGTCACTTGATGAGTATAATCTACGCTAAAGGTAACATGGAGTCTTCTAGGAGTCTTTCAAAACTTTTACGTCTACCGACAGGTTTATACTACTTAATTTATAGACTTAGTTTATAAACTTACTTCCTGTGGTGAGCGCTTCCGTAGGAGGGGTGTGGTGGGATCACGTGATCGACTCGAGACTTCAGTCAGGCGCCCCCGCATCCCAGTGATGTTACCCCCGGGATTTACACTCAGCCCCTACCACGGCTCCTGCCACCGCACTTCTACGGCACTATCGACGCAAGCAAAGTATAATATTAGTACTAACATACAGTATGGACACTCCCTGCCGCTCTCTAGATTGCGACCTCACCCACTCGTCACCAAGATTGATATAGATTGGTTACAGTTTGGTTGTCGAACGTATAGGATTTCTCCGCCATTTTGTTTTTTCCGTCATTCCTTTTTTGAAATGACAATTCTAGCCCGTTGTATGGAGTGTTCAGGTTGTGACGCAAGTGGGTGTTCACACTCAGCCGATTCCTTTGACTTCCGCACGAAAGTCGACAATCATAGCAATGGCAGCAGCGGCATCAGCATGAGCAGCGGCAGCAGCATGAGCAGCGACAGCGGGAGTGACCTATTTACATTCTCGCGCTGTCCACTTCCCTGCTCACTTTCCTGCCTCACAGGGCTGAGTGTAAATGCGCTAACGTCAAATTTCAACCTCTTTTAAGACAGTCCTGCATTACTTATTTTCTACCAATTTCAATTAATTTGTCAATTCCTTATTTTTGATATTTTTGGGATAACCTGAAAGTATTATATTTTTTTGATGATTCCTTATATATCATATTTTCTTGGACATTTTGGCGATAACCTGAAGTGTATTATTTTTCGATTATTCCTTATAATATCATATTTTTAGGTTAAAGCCAAAATAAAATATCCAAAATAAGCAAATTCACAATTTTCACAAATTCATTGAAATTGGTAGAAGTAATGTAAGACTGTCGCAAAACAGATTAAACTTGTCAATAAAAACTAAACATGGAGTCATACTTCACAAACAACCTTGGAAAAATTTAAATTTGTGCCATAACCTTAGGGAACCGCCGAGTCTATAATAAAATAGATAATAGTAATTGCGCCATAACCTTAGCGAACCGCCAAGTCTATAATATAAAGATAATAGTAATTGCGCCATAACCTTAGCGAACCGCCAAGTCTATAATATAATAGATAATAGTAATTGCACCATAACCTTAGCGAACCGCCAAGTCTATAATATAATAGATAATAGTAATTGCGCCATAACCTTAGCGAACCGCCAAGTCTATAATATAATAGATAATTGTAATTGCACCATAACCTTAGCGAACCGCCAAGTCTATAATAAAATAGATAATAGTAATTGCGCCATAACCTTAGGGAACCGCCAAGTCTTTAATATAATAAATAATAGTAATTGCGCCATAACCTTAGGGAACCGCCAAGTCTATAATATAATAGATTATAGTAATTGCACCATAACCTTAGCGAACCGCAAGTCTATAATATAATAGATAATAGTAATTGCACCATAACCTTAGCGAACCGCCAAGTCTATAATATAATAGATAATAGTAATTGCGCCATAACCTTAGCGAACCGCCAAGTCTATAATATAATAGACAATAGTAATTGCGCCATAACCTTAGCGAACCGCCAAGTCTATAATATCCTTATCCTTACTTAATATTATAAATGTAAAAATGTGTTTGTGTGTTTATTTGTTTGTTTGTTACCTTTTCACGCTTCAACGCCTTAACCAATCTTAATGAAATTTGGCATGCAGGTAGCCTGTGTCACTGGGAAGGATATAGGCTACTTTTTATCCCGTGAAAAAAGCATAGACTATAGCAGTACCTGAGGGAACTGAAAATAAACCCTTTTCGGTTAATTTCTTTAATATTGCAACGGAATAATGGATTGTGTGATTTTTTGCACATAGATGGTTGAGGGGGTGGAAAATGAATGACATGATTTACTAATAAGCATATCCTGACATAGTTCCCGGGGGTCTGGAGAAAATACATGTCCACGCGGCTCGCGCACCGCGCACCCTCTAATACAGTCATAAAAACGATGTCCACGCAGGCGAAGCCGCGGGCAAAAGCTAGTAATAGATAAATTGTAATTGCAGTTATTCATAGGTACCATTGGCACCTGACTGCCCACTGTCCCTTTTCCGGCGGCTGTTGAGGTCGGTCTGCACAGTGTGTATGTCCTGGCAGCGTCCCGCTCTGCAGACCAGCCCGTCGTCGCAGCCTGGCTCCAAAAACTCTTCCTCCACCTGGTCCAAAGCCTTATATTTATCATTAGCTTAGTATTGATAATATTTTTGTATCTCAATACAATTACTGTTAGTTTTCTTTAGCAACCTCTCTTTGTCATCGCTATAGTTTTTACTACTATTTATTACTTTTACTTACTATTACCAATGTATACACAGGGTGACTGATAAGTAGTGCAAATCCTTTTAAGGGGATAGACTACATCTAATTTGCAACAGAAAAAGTCATACTAACTGGGGGTCAGAAATCAATGGTTGTCGAGTTAAAGCCCATTTCATTTTTAAATTTTGTATGAAAAACGCATTTGTTCAAATATTTTGTGATTTTACAAAAAATGTTATAATACGGTTGGCGTGAAAAATACGGTTAAAACTTTCTCATTTTATAAAATATGTATTTTAAAAAATACGAATTGATTGCAACAAAAAAGAATGATTGTTGTCAAAAGGGTGCATCAAACCCCATACAAATTTTCAATAAACATTATTTTCATGTTTTTTTAAAATTTCATAATTTATCATGTTTTTCGCATAAACAAACATCTCTGACCCTCTAGCATCATGACTAACTTTGATTCACAAGCTTATCCAAAAAATTCAAACTTTGTTAAATAATTAGTATGGGATATTAGGCCCCCTTTTGACAACAATCATTGTTTTTTGTTGCAATTAATTTTCTACATTTTAAACTTTTTTACTTTTTTCGAAAGCGTGATAAAATGAGGTAGGTTTTACCGTATTTTGCATGCCAACTGTATTATCACTTTTTGTTAAAAAATCACAAAACATTTGAACAAAATATTTTTTATACAAAATTAAAAAGTTAAAAAGGCTTTAACTCGAAAACCGTTGATATCCGACCCCCAGTTAGTATGACTTTTTCTGTTGCAAATTAGATATAGTTTATCCCCTTAAAAGGATTTGCACTACTTACCAGTCACCCTGTATATTAGTACAAACATACAGTATAGATTGCGACCTCACCCCCTCGTCACCCAGGTTGATATAGATTGGTTACCGATTAAATGTCGAACGTATAGGATTTCGCCGCCAGTTTGTTCCGTCATTCGTTTTTTGAAATTTCATTTCTGGCAGGTTGTTTGAAGTGTCCAGGATGTGCTATTACTTTGTTTATTTGTTTCAATATATTTAATTAATTTGATATGGAAGAGCGGGTTCACCTAACACAGGTATTTTATATCCACTTGGTGTTCCCGACATGGTTCTACAACACAAATATTTTGGTACAAAAATAAACATTTTTGATTAAAAAAAAAAGATGATTCGTAGATAGGGATGGGGAGGGGTGTTTTTTTTAATTATTTTTTTTTAATTGGTAAGCCCTTGGAGTTATCTTATGATTAGTGACGATGATGCCGAAGATGAAGCGGGCTTACCAAGATTCACCAACGCAATGGGGATCTGGCTAACAAGCAGCTCTTTCTTTAGCTTATATGCCGATGAGGGTATGGAGGTCAAAGGAACCTTATCTGGGATCTGATGATGTGCTATTTAGGGTACGTTCCACTAAACGCCCGCAACGATTGTAACACCCGCTGTATCGTTCCACCTAAGGCCCGTGGTCGTCGCGAGCGATCGCTCGACGTCATAGATGACGTCACTGTTCGCGACCACATCGCGCCCACTTCGCCCACAAAATATTGGTGGGTCAGAGTGGGCTATCACCAAAGAGAATGTGGCCTCCCTATTGAAGTGCCAAACGACATAAAGAGCGCTTGGAAATGGACGAAAAAATGCTCGCGTTACTTTCTAAATTAGTTGATAAAAAGTAATTAGTTTTATCGAATAAGTTCTGTTTTTTACGTGTTAAGAGATATTATATGATAATTTAAAACTAGAAAATAAGTGTAATAGTGTAAGTTTTCATACGCAGTTAAAAAAAATCTATAGTATTTAGATTTAATATCGATTATTTATTGAACTATTTATACGAGAAAACAGAAAACTTTCACCATGCCGCCATATTGCGAGCACACAGCGCTCAAGATGTGCGTTCCACCTAAAACATTCGCCTACAACGCCCGCGGCCTTTTTCCGTTAGTGGAACGGCAGTTTCAGCGGTCGCGGTCGATGGCGTTGCGGGCGTTAAGTGGAACGTACCCTTAGACTCTCTAATACTGACGTAATGATAATTGAATAATACGTTTTGCTTAATCGTTCATCATGCAAACGGCCAAGTAGTGGAATTTTCTGCCGGCGTTCCAAGATCCCAGTGAATATTTCGATTAAAAATTGCAAAATTCGAGGTTTGGCTCTCAAAGATTTTTTCACATAGATTAATAACTGGTTGTGCTAGGCCCCTATGTTTAACTTTTTTTGTAAATACTTTTTGAATCTCCACTCTAGACGTCTTTAGTGGTGATAAAAATTAGGTATTTTTTAGCATTTTTGAAGGCTTACAGTTGCTCGAAAAAAAAACTAACAAAAAAAGGAAGACATAGGAGCATAGAAGAAATTAATATTTATTTTATGTATAAAAATCATTTCTTTTGTGTTAAAAATCAATGCGAAAACTGTCGAGAACGTTTGTATGGAAAAAACAGTGCCCGCCTCCCCTCTTAAGGGATTAATCAATTCTGCCTTTGTGCACATTTTTCCTAATATAATGTAAGATTTAGTGCAATAAAATGCTTACAAAGAAAAACCGTAATCAATGGGTTTATTTTAAATGAGCTAGTTTTGCAGTTAAAGTGCTATATTTTTTTTTTGTAAATTGAATATTAGTAAATCTTTAAATATTTTGAAAACTATACTTGATTTGCATACTTTTTAAAAAACATGCCAGTATTATTTATTATTATTTATTTATTATAACCAAATACGCTTTTTTTACCATAACGATTCAAAGTTAGGTGATTAAAATTTGTTAATCTCAAAAAAAATATTAATTTTTTTTATAAGTAAACCATAGCCATTGATTTTGATTGCATTTGATAGCATTATTTTTCTGTATTACTGAGAATAAAACAGAATTACATTATACCTAAATTTCTAAATGTGTCATTCATAATATTGACCCAGGGTAGAAATAACCAAGAGTTTTACAAAATTGCCAATATATCGAAAACTGATACTTTTTTTTTAATTTAAGTGCGTTTGACTTTATCTCACCTGATGGTAAGTGACGATGTAGTCGAGGATGGTACACGCAAACTCAAATAATGCCTATTCACTCTCGCCTTGAAGATCCCCAAATTATAGGAGTCGGGAAACAACTTTTAATAACGCGAAAAATATACATACTGGCTAGTCATGACCTAGCCCATAATTATTCGCTGAGTTGACGTTGGTTTATAGGACATCCTGTATAATGACCGTACTAACTGATTGGCCTTACTCAACAAGAGCACGTGATGGCACATAGGTATCATTTTGTAGATAATTGTTTTATCTTTCACTAGCCAAACGGAATTGGAGTCTGCCGGGCAGACATAACTTCAAGAGAGCTCCGGTTCAAGCCGGTTACGCGTTGATAAGTATAATTTCTTATCGGCACGATGTAGGTGTACGAATAAGTATGCGTAACTGTCCCATTATGATAATATTACCGCCAGTGTCCCGCATTAATAACTCGCACAAACCTATTCCACGTTCCCAATATTAGCATAATGAGGGATATTACCAGAGGTACCGGGTTCAAATCTGGACGGCCAATGTACCAATGAGTTTTTCAAAAACTTACGTACATACTTACCGATTGCTTTAACGGTGAAGGAAAACATCGTGAGGAAACCTGCACACGCCTGCGAAGAAACTCGAAGGTTGTGTGTGAAGTCGACCAACCCGCACTGGGCCCGCGTGGTCGACTAAGGCCTAATCGCCCTGATTCAGGGTATGCTCGAGCCCCTCGGTGGGGACGTATATTAGCTGTAATGATGATGATGATGAGGGATATTAAAACACGAGTGCTAGTTTAAAATCTTCGCCTTTTTTAATACCTACTGGTAGGTCTCATAATAAATTGGCCTAACAGGGTTGTTGAAGTAGAAATGAAATAAAATCCGCATTACTTTTCAATGTATAGTCTCCTTTATTAACAACACACGTTTTATATCACAAAACCAACATTTCAATAACTTTAAATAAAATAAAAATCGATTTTTTGTCTACAAAGTGGCCTAATACAGCTGATTACAACTCTTCATCATTGGTAAATTTACTTCCCCGTAGGTCTTTCTTTAAATTTGGAAATAAGATGTAGTCGCCCGGGGCCTAGTCCGGGCTGTAAGGTGGGGTGTTCAAGTTCTGTGAACCCACAGTCCCTAATGGCAACCTTCGAAATAGCAGCCGTGTGCACAGGTGCATTATCGTGCAACAGAAGGACACCTTTATGCAATTTACCTCTACGTTTTTCTTTAACACTGTCCCTCAACTTATGCATAAGAGTAGCATAATATGGCCCATTTACAACAGTATTTCGTTCTTGGAAATCAACCATCAGCAGACTTTGTGAATCCCAAAAAACCGTGCACATATTTTTTTTAATGGACCGTTGCACTCTTGCCTTTCTCGGCGGCTTTTCTCCCTTATAACGCCACTCCATGGACTCGCGTCTGCTCTCAGGATCATAATAAAGCACCATCGTTTCACCTCCAGTTACCATCCGATCAATCGTTTTTCAGAGTTTTCGCCACACAGTTCCAAAAATGCAGAAGAGCATCGCACACACATCGCAAAAGTTTCGGCACCCATCATTTAAGACTCTCATATTAAGATTGTCGTGAATTGAACGATGAACAGTACTCTTCGAAAGCCCTAACCTAGCTGCAATTTCCCTGATTTTTAATTAGCGATCACACAACACCTCCTCCTAGATAATGGCGATTGTTTCCGGGGTAACCACTTCCACCTGTCGGCCTTCATGACCAGCGTCTTCAACCATGAAATTTCTAAAAACAAATGACGGTATAAAACAACATCTGCGGGACGAGGGAGGGGAGGGGGGTTGAGGTCGGAATCTATCTAGAGAGCGGCAGGGAGTGTCCATACTGTATGTGAGTACTATACTTTGACCCAGTTCTTTAGGCTCTCCGCACACGTCCCACAATCGGTGACCGACTTTTTGTCGGTGGAAAATGGAACATATGGATTGCAATGTTGAAACCGCACACGTCCTACAAAAAGTAGGCAATGCAAAAAGTCGGTGGGTTTCGGCCGATCCGATTATCGGCGAAAAAATGGAACGTATGGAATTGTATGCGCTAACGCACACGACTCACCGACGATCGGTCGTGAGCACTTGCTAGGGAAGGACGTCGTGTCAATGCTCGGCGATGGATATCGATATTGACAACGAGCGCTAGGTAGTTAAAATCTGATACAAGAGCGGACTCACTAAAAAAACGTTTGTTTGCTAAAATATTTTTGCCTGAATATGGTCCGCGGCGAGGACGAATCAGCTGGCGCTGCCAGCGGCGCCATTTTGTTTCAACTGGCGGGGCTCTTTGTGGGTGGTCGTCATTATTGTCAAGGGTTACAAAAACAATTATTTCTCAATATCTTTGTATGGACACTATATATAAAACTTATAACGGTGAAATCGTCATAAACTGACTATCTGACTAAAATATTTGTGTATTAAAC
The DNA here is from genome assembly GCA_947284805.1 of Coleophora flavipennella. Classification (NCBI taxonomy): domain Eukaryota; kingdom Metazoa; phylum Arthropoda; class Insecta; order Lepidoptera; family Coleophoridae; genus Coleophora; species Coleophora flavipennella. The sequence goes on along the minus strand of OX369282.1, from coordinate 7,942,063 downwards.
TTTGTGATATATAATTCAACAGTCTCAGCCAAAGATAGGGTAAGTAGGTATTAGTAGGTATTGCACTTGAACGTAAAAAAACGTGAACTGTGAATGCTACAATAACAAAAGATAATATAATAACATTGTATTGCTTACCCGGTTTATTGGGAATTTCAACAACACCGAGTTTTTCTATGCAAAACAACAAAACAATCACTAAACAATCACTTTAAAAACAGGTACGCGCACCGCCCGGGCGCAGCTGAAAGCACTGACTGATTCGAAGGAGATTTCTATCGAAAATCATTCACCGTTGGCTTTGTACTCATTCCTAACTCTATCCTAGTCTTACCAAGGAGCTTTAGCAAACGTTAGACGCACGCAGCGATAGTTTTCGCTCCATAATCAGGTATGAAGTGAGTCGCTTCCCGCGTAAAGAGACCCGCTCCGATTCAGGCGTTTGACGTAAGCGTCAAATTCCCGCCGCGCCCGATATTGGTTAGAACACAGATCCGCATAATCTGCCAAAATGGCGCGCCATCGGAGTGGCTATCTACTTTGTGGCGGCGGAAAGTACAAAGGCAAAAGTATTTTAGCAAACAAACGTTTTGTAAAAAGTTCATAGATTCTTTCATACCTATAAAAATTACTTAGTTTTTTTAAAGACTACAGAACCCTAAATGTTTGAACTTGGCCTGTTTTGTTCAGATCACTTACCTAGTTCTTCGATATTGTCAATATCGATATCCATCGCCGAGCATCGACACGACGGCCTTCCCTAGCAAGTGCTCTAGACCGATTGTCGGTGAGTCGTGTCACGTGTGCGTTAGCGCATACAATTCCATACGTTCCATTTTTTCGCCGATAATCGGATCGGCCGAAACCCACCGACTTTTTGCATTGCCTACTTTTTGTAGGACGTGTGCGTTTCAACATTGCAATCCATATGTTCCATTTTCCACCTACAAAAAGTCGGTCACCTATTGTAGGACGTGTGCGGAGAGCCTAAAAGTCGGCGAAAAAATAGGACCGATTGTCGGGCCTACAAAAAGTCGGTCGTCTGCGGAAAGCCTGATACAAGTATCTTAAACCGCAGTCCAACATGTTTGAACGTGTTTAGAAATATATCAGGCCAAGTCATTATGGGACCGCTTGGTATGTGCAGTTTCATACACTACTTTATCTAATCTCATACATAAAGAGTAAGAATAAATTGTACAGCCATGCTGGGCATACTTTTCGCGAAGATTTCACTGTCTGTCATAGAAATATTACACTTAGGTACTTAGTAGCGAAGAATAAAGCTAGGTATATTGGGCTTGATGAAAAATTACAAATGAAGAATAATTGGGTTTCTATGAGAGATAAGTACCTTAGTCACATTTTTCTGGAATAATGAAGTTTCAACGGGATCTGTCGTGTTTGTTCGTGATTTTCCCCCTATCGAACCTCGCATGATAAGTGCACAAGCCCTTATCTATCAAGAATCATAAAAAAATTGGTGTTTAGTTTATGTCTATTTATGCATTTTCTGTTGGTTGTTCTTGACTAAAGTAAATTATTAAATTAACTATGTTATTATACGATGTCAGGATTACGAACTTAGTGTGTAGGGTTGCCACCCGTACTCTAAAATAGAGTTTTGTCCTTTTTTTCGTGTAGGTTTATATTATAATCTACGACACAAAGTATACGCTAAAATACTCTATTTACGTAACTCTTGAAGTCTTCACTGATATTGGCTTATTACTGGTTATTAGCCGATAAAGTGTTATCCAATGCCACAAAACTTGCGTGTTTGATGTACGTTCGAAACACAACCATGCGAAAGTAAAATGAACATTTTGAAAGTGCAATTGAAGCATTAAATTTGCAAAAACTTGATATAATTATGGACAGTTTATATTCTGAAACAATACTTCTGAATGAGACATGTGAAAAAGTGATGCAGAATGATAAAGATTTTTCTGACCTATACACGACCCAAAAGTGGCAGTACCTACATATTCTATAAAAGTGAAGATTTTCCAAATACGTACAAATTTGTTTCATATATTTTGTCTGTGCCTGTAACTTCAGCATTCACTGAGAGAGTCTTCTCTCTTATGATTGTAAAGTGGAGGGACAAAAGGAACAAAGGGTCATCATCATCATCATCATTACAGCTCATATACGTCCCCACCGAGGGGATCGAGCCTACCCTGAATCAGGGCGATTAGGCCTTAGTCGACCACGCGGGCCCAGTGCGGGTTGGTCGACTTCACACACAACCTTCGAGTTTCTTCGCAGGCGTGTGCAGGTTTCCTCACGATGTTTTTCCTTCACCGTTAAAGCAATCGGTAAGTCGGGGAGTCCGTTTCTACTCAGTAATGCAGTTGCCGGGGTGGAGCTGCTCTAAATCCTCTCCACCTATGCAGTCCTATCCGTACGCTCCAGGTGCCACGAACAAAGGTTCCCTAAACTTAATTAAAAATGAGCTGATCATATATTTTTAATTTATATTTTGACTAGCTTTTGCCCGCGGCTTCGCCCGCATGGACATGAGTTTTCTACAGATCCCACAGGAACTATATCCGGCTATTCTGATTACCATAGTCTACGTCACTTCCCACCCACTCAACCAATTCTCTGCCAAAATTACTTCAATCCGTTGCTCCGTTGCGATGCCAAAGTCCGCGAGCGTGGAAATTAGATTTTTCCAGATCCCTCGGGAACTATGTCAGGATATGTTCATTAGTAAATAATGTAATTTCCCACCCCATTTACCATCTCTATGCAAAAAATACAACAATCCATTGTTCCGTTCCGCTGCTAAAGAAATTAACCAAAAAAAGAGTATTTTTTCAGTTCCCTCAGGAATTGCATCGGACTATGCTATTTTCACGGGATAACAAGTAGCCTGTCCTTCCTCGTGACACAGGTTACCTGCATGCCAAATTTCATTAAGATTGGTCAAGGCGATGAAGCGTGAAAAGGTAACAAACAAACAGATTTTCACATTTATAATATTAGTAAGGATTGCAAAGAGTCTCCAAATATCTTCATGAACTACATATATTTGTACATTTGTGCGAAAAGTATACAAATAAGTAAAAAATAAATAAGTATTCTTTTTTATGGTGTGTGTACTTTATTTTTATTTTACCGAAATGAAAAAAATATTACGTGTTTTATGTGTTTCTACCTGTTCTGACTACTCGACAACTGGGGTATAGTTATTTAAAAACGGTTAATAAAATAGGAACAACAAAAAAACATGTTTTTAATTTGTACAACAACGTCATAATGAGGTAGTTTGTAACGATGCAAAATAACATCGTTACATTTCTTGGCTAATTAGACAAAAAATGTAACGATGTTATTTTGCATTTTTACAATACCCTTTCAGTTAAGGAAAAAAAAGAAAAAAAAAGGAACAAAAGTTAGGGTTGCTCAGAGGCAATGAGTGTAGAGGAAGGCAGGTAGAGCGCATGAGAGTTTGTAGTATAGAGTCGAAAGAAATGGTGAAGTGAAGGAATTTTGTTAGTAGAGCGAGTGTATGTGGAGTTGAGGGATTGGAATAGTAGAAGGGTAGAATAAGTTGTAGAGTAGGTAGTGGAAGAGGAAAGGTGTGTTTGGTATAGAGGCTAGAAGAGTGCTAAGGTATAAAAAGTTTGAAGGTAGAGAAAGAGTATATAGAGTTGAGAGGTAGGAATAGTAGGAAGGTGGAAAGAGTTGTAGAGTGGGTGGTGGAGGAGTGAAAGAGTGTTTGGTATAGAAGCTAGAAAAGTAGTAGGGTATAAAAAGTTTGAAGGTAGAGCAAGAATACATAGAGTTTAAAGATTAGAGGATAGTAAAAGTAGGGGTTGGTGGGAGATGTAGGGTTAGTAGGGTTGTATATAAGTTTACATATACTACATATGAATAATTTAAATAATCAAGTAAATATACTGTATACATAAACGGTAAAGATAAGTGTTGATGGCGTAGGACTAAGCGTGAAGCTCATGGCATGAGAGCCAAAATGCTAAATTATTATAATAAATTGTGTGATTTTTTTAGACTAAAGAAAATGGAAGTTTTGTATATTTATGAAGGAGTGAGCGCAAGGAATTATGAGTGCAACGGAGCGTAAATTTTTGTGATTGGAGTCGAGTCGATTTGAGATACTTGGTGTACGGGGATTGGCCGATTCTGTAGGAGTGCAGGTTTTGATTGGTGTCATGCTAAATAACGTATGATAGTGTTTGTTTTATTTGCATAGAATGTAAACAAAGGTATTGTTTTTTTTTTTTTATTGAGAAATTGTTAATTTATTTAATAAGGATTAGGAGTGACATAAGTGCAGTGATAGTTATTATGTTTTAAGATTATTTAGGAGGAGTTAAAGAGGTGAGTTCTTTAATTAGACAAAAAATGTAACGATGTTATTTTGCATCGTTACAAGTTAATTCAAATATTTGCAAATTCAACATTAATGGGAAATGTTAATTCTAGTTTTTGGGAATTCATCATTTTGGGATTCAACATAATACAAAATTCAACATTTTAGGAATTCAACTTTCTGAACCTGAAGGGCCTCCGGTGGCCACTGTCCATAAGGTAGGCCGTCAGGTTTTTAACCGAGATTTCTAGGTTCTATGTTCCACTGTATGTATTTTTTATGTATGTTCACCACAGAATAGAAGAATTCTTTAGAACTGTTATATCTTTCCTTTGTATATATATTCGCATAGATGCATCTTCCATTTGCCTAATCATCATTTTCCATAAGCCTGTATGACGAAACCTTCTTTCCTAGCCAGTCCTGCCCCGACCGCCGCGCAATTCAGTCCTTCCTCACACATTTTGTAAAAATCGATTTATTTGTGAATTTTTATAATTAAAATCTAGTTTTTGAACAATAAAGTTTTTTTTAAAACAAGCTCCGTGAAACCTCGTCTAACATTTGGTGGCTAGCGTAAAGGGATCTAACAGGTCCTCGGATCGCCTCAGTGTGTGAAGTGAAGTGAAAAGTGCATAAATCAAAATAAAAAGTGCATAAATCAAAATAAAAAGTGCGGCTAATTCCATAATCCAATCTCAAGATCTTCAAAATCCAGGACTCATTCAAATCTCCGTCAAATCCTGTCTCCAAGGTGTGGTCAGTCACCTTCTTCTACTTCTACCATGGGACCGAAACTCCTTGCAATTTTGTAAGTCAATCTCAACTTATAAAAGGAAGAAATTAAGTGAACTCATAACTCTCAACTCCGCCTAACACAGTGTTAAGCAGTGCATTACTCCGAACCGTTATCTCGAACAGTGCGCGTTAACTAAACACCTGCGTGATAAGCCCGCCCGCAGCGCTGTATTCAAGTGAAGACGTATCAAGTGTCACTCCGCCGTCTACATTCTGTTTATTCTATCTAACTGAGCTTCTAAGATTGTAAAATGCCAAAGGACGAAACTACAAATATGAACATTGAACCAATAGATTTAAATATTTTAGTAAAATTTATTAACAAATTCGATGGCAGCCGAGATAAGCTTAACTCTTTTCTGAATAACTGTAAAAATGCAATCAACCTATCCTCTGCTTCACAGCAGGGCATATTATTTAAATACATTCTAAGTCAACTTGAAGGCAGAGCAGAAGCTGCTTGCTCTATAAAAGATTTTGAAAATTGGGCACAATTAGAAGAATTTCTGAAAGATCATTTCGGAGAAAAGAAGCACTACACTTATCTTTTAACAGAATTGCAAGAATGTAAACAAGGTAGCCATGAGCCCGTCAACCAATTCGCATTACGTGTCGAGTCTTGTCTAAGTAAACTTTTAACACAAATCAATGTTTCAATACCTACTAAAAAGAAAGGCGAATTGGCTGGCAGGGTCGCCGCTATGCAGGACCTAGCCCTGCATACATTTGTAATGGGCCTCCATTCTAAACTGTCTACTATTGTAAGGTGCAGAGACCCAGAAACTCTTAATGAAGCCATCAACTTTGCTGTCTCTGAAGACAAGCTAAATCAAAATGCTTACCATAGGTCTACTCCTAGTGGTAGTGATCGCCCTCGTCCTAGGGACCACACATACAAACCCTCTATCCACACATCTCAACAACTCGCGATCACTAACCCCGTGAATCCTAATAGCAGTGGAAATACAGTTTCATGTAGGTACTGTAAAATCTTTGGACATACTATTGAGAATTGTCGAAAACGCGAATACAATAACAGACAGAGACAACAAAACTTTGCACCGAGGCAAAACAATCGTCCTAACTTCTCAAAACCTAGGTCCATGCATCACGTTGAGGAAATTGATAACGAAACCCCATACCAAGTCGAATCCTGTGATGATGAGCCCTCTCAGAGTAATTTAAACTACCAAATGTCTCGATCAGACGCCGCCCGAGGCATCCATTAGCACAAGCCGGCGTCAGTAAATCCAAAAAGGCCAACCAACAGGGTATCCAGCCCCAAACCGACGGCCCTTCCTCTGAATCCGATAAGACCAACCGACAGGGTAACCAGCCCCAAACTGACGGTCTTCCTTCTAAATCCAACAAGGCCAACCGACAGGGTAACCAGCCCCAAACTGACGGTCTTCCTTCTAAATCCAATAAGGCCAACCGACAGGGTAACCAGCCCCAAACCGACGGTCTTTCCTCTGTTTCCATACAGACTTGCCAACAGGGTAGCCAGCCCCAAACTGATAGTCTGTCCTCTGAATCCACACATACTTACCAACAGGGTAACCAGTCCCAAAAAGAAAGTATGTCTACTAAATCAAAGACCCAGACTAAACGTGAGACTTCTAAACCTATAAATCCCTCAAATGCAATAGACATCAAAATCTATGAGATATCCTCTAATTCTAACAAAAGATACTTACCCCACGTACAGTTGAAAACCAACGTCTCTGACAGACCCCTGAGTCTATTAGTTGACACTGGTTCATGCGTGAGCCTTCTGAAAGAAGAATCCATTAAACATATGCCCAAACTAGGAAAGGAAAAAATTCAACTAAAGGGCATTAGTACAGATGGTAGTACTGTCTCCACTCAAGGTCAATTTAGACTTAACCTATTTCCAAATTCCGAGCCCGATATCTCGTACAAATTCCATGTTGTAAAAGAAATCAACCTTTTTTATGACGGTATTATAGGGAGCGACCTCCTGAATGACCTAGACTGCAAAATTGACTATAATCGCAATAGCTTGCAAATCCGCAATGTTGTAATCAAAATGAAACACAGTGAGCCAGTATATACCATCCCTCCTCGAACTGAAACAGTAATAGAATGTACAGTTACCAATCCTGAGCTTAAAGAAGGTATAATAACTGACCAACATATCTCTGAAGAACTTCTAGTGGCAAATTGTATTACCAAGGTAAAACCTAATAACCGAGTAAATATAACACTAGTAAACACATCCGATAAACCTATCTCTGTTAGTTCGGACCTAAGGCTCCAACTGGAACCTCTTAGTTCTACTGCTATTCCCTTGAGTAAAGAACCCTATTGCTGCGCAAATGCTACTGATAGGACAAATGAAGTCTTGCGCCAACTAAGGACATCTAACCTGAACAAGGAAGAAGCAGATGCCCTTATCGAACTCTGCTCTAAATATGCAGACATATTTCACTTACCAGGTGAACCACTGACTTATACTTCTAAAATCCAACACAAGATAAGAACCTCAAGTGATACTCCTATTCATACGAAAACCTACCGATTCCCAGAATGCCACAAACCAGAAGTGGAAAAACAAATTAACAAAATGCTTGAACAAAAGATCATTGTTCCATCCGTGTCTCCCTGGTCATCGCCAATCTGGGTGGTTCCCAAAAAACTAGACGCATCCGGTGAGCGTAAATGGCGTGTAGTGATAGACTACCGCAAATTAAATGATGTCACTATCGGGGAAACATACCCCATTCCTCAAATATCAGAAATCCTCGACCAGTTAGGGAAAAGCAAGTATTTCTCTACGTTAGATTTAGCCTCTGGCTTCCATCAGGTTTTAGTTTCTAAAGAAGATGCTGAGAAAACAGCCTTCTCTGTGCCTCAAGGCCATTTCCAATTCAATCGTATGCCATTTGGACTCAAGAACGCCCCGGCTACCTTTCAAAGACTTATGAACACCTGTCTCTCTGGCCTAACCGGCATTAAATGCTTTGTCTATCTTGACGACATTGTTATCTATTCCTATGATCTTAAAAGGCACATTAAAGACCTCAATGATGTGTTCGATAGACTTCGAGGTTATAACCTCAAACTTCAACCAGACAAGTGCGAATTCTTTTGTAAGGAAGTCTCATACTTGGGACATAAAATCAGTAATGAAGGAGTAAAACCGAACCCTGACAAGGTCAAGGCTGTCCATGACTTCCCAGTCCCAACTTCTACCAAAGCCATTAGGGCTTTTCTAGGTCTTGTAAACTACTATCGCCGTTTTATCCCAGATTGCTCAAAGATATCCAAACCCTTATCAAATCTTCTAAAGAAAGATGCGCCGTATATCTGGGACAATGAGCAGCAGCTCGCATTTGAAACATTAAAGCAGAAACTAATCTCTGCCCCGGTCTTGGCATACCCGGATTATACACAACCTTTCATTCTCACATGTGATGCATCTAACTACGCTATCTCTGCAATTCTCTCTCAAGGTTCTCAAAAAAATGAGCATCCTATTGCCTATGCATCAACTACACTAAACAAGTCTCAATGTAATTATAGTACGACAGAAAAAGAACTGTTAGCTATTGTCTTCGGTTGCAAAACTTTCAGACCATATCTCTTTGGTAAAAAGTTTCAAATTGTAACCGACCATAGGCCCCTCAAGTACCTCATGAATCATACAGATCCAAGCTCAAAACTCCAACGTTGGCGTTGTGATCTCGAAGAATACGACTACGAAATAGTCTATCGCAAGGGAAAATTAAACTGTGCTGCCGACGCACTCTCTAGATATCCTGTCAACCCAATATCCATTACGCCTGAGGATGAGTCGCAAGGTATAACCCAAAATCCCGCAGAAATTACTATGAATGAAGATCTTTTCCCTGACCTAAATCCTCTCGCTTGTGATCTCGAAGATGAAAGTGACCCCTTAAGCGGATTCGATTTAACTGCAGATCTTAACCCAGATCCTTACAAAGATCCAACCCCAGGGCCAAGTACTATCCCTGACATTCCCGTGACGAATCCTGATCCGATTCCTAACATAATCACTCGTCACGTCGTGAACCCTTCACCATCACAAGGTCATGATCCTGACACAATACAAAATCCTAACTCCAATCAAAACCCTACACCAAGTCCAAATCGTAATCCTACTCAACTAGATCCTCTACAATGCGTTAACGATAACGAAACCTATAGTCAATGCCTGAAATCCATATGTGATAAGAAATTCCAATCGAATGTAAACATTCAGCAATTTAATGAAGACATCCATAAGACTAACTCAAAAATTGTAATAATCCCCACATCAATTGACCTTGACGAATCCAATCCGTATGTAGAAACTATTCTCAGTAATAGCAGTGACATCCAAGACCTTCTGGACGAAGAGCGAAACCTTCACTCCTTCAAACTCCTAAACACAGGTGAAAGGAAATACTACTTCCTTTTCACAAAGGTACACTACTTCGACCAATGCACATATCAAGATATTTTTCAGTCCCTGAAAAACTTAAGGAGTGAACTTCTTGTTACAGCCGATATAGAAGAAATAGCGATATCTGACTTCAAAAACTCATTCGAAAATCCAACATTCCTGAAAATCTACAATATAATGCTATACCTTTTCAACAATACTGGTATAAGAATAAATATATATCACAACACTATTGTATATCCTACCCTAAGTGAGACAATCAAAATCATGAAGGAAAACCATGATATCCCAATAGCTGGACATCTAGGGTCAACACGCATGTACAACAGGATAAAAGAAAAATATTATTGGAAAAACATGCGTTCAGATATCGAGAGATTTGTTAAAGAATGCTCTCTTTGCCAAACTAACAAAGCGTTTCGTCAAATAAATAAAGCTCCTATGCAAATAACTTCCACATCGACACGCCCCTTTGAGCGTATCAGTCTTGATATAGTGGGTCCACTACCAGAAGCCGGCACCGCTAAACTTAAGTTCATCCTCACTCTTCAAGACGACCTGACCAAATTCTCACATGCCTACCCAATATCCAATGCAACAGCTGAGGAAACATGTGAGTGTCTAGTCCACTTTATCACCGTATTTGGTATACCCAAATACATCAATTCCGACCAAGGCACCAATTTCACAGCAGACCTATTCAAAAAGGTCTGTGAATTCCTAAAAATAAAAAATATTTGGTCAACACCCTACCATCCACAATCACAAGGCGCATTAGAACGTAGTCACTCTACTCTAAAAGAGTATCTCAAGTCCTATGTAAATGAAAACCAAACCGACTGGCATAAATATGTCTACACCGCCATGCTTGCCTATAATAGCACTATCCACACAACAACACAGTTTACCCCTTACGAACTTATTTTCGGGCATAAACCATTCATACCCGACTCAGTCTATGAACTACGCCCAGACCTCACTTATCCCGAGTACGTAAAAATGCTTCATCATCGCCTTAAGCTATCTCGAGACAAGGCGATTGAAAACATAAACAAGTCGAAAGAAAGGTCTAAACAATATTATGATCAACGGACACGACCTGTCAAATACAAGGTCGGTGACCTCGTCTATATTAAAAATCATCTCCGTCTAAGAAAAGCACTGTCTCCTGTATGGAAAGGACCATTTAAGATAGTAAAGGTTCACCCAAACAACACCCTAACACTACTTATAAACAGGAGACACGTTAAACATCATTTCGATGAAGTCAAACCCGCCTCTTAATATTATTATAATATTAACTTTATCTTTTCAGCTGCACCATAGTAGTAACGCAAACCAATGGGCAGTACGTCACACCGATTCAAAGTAGCCCCGGTATCTACTTTGACCCCGTAGGACATACTAAGCTAGTTAATGATTATTTTAGTGTAGTTATCCCTGTAGATATATCTTATATTAAGCCCCATATAGATAACATAAAAAGTGTAATCGGCACATCTCGATTCCTGTGTCAGCAGAACACTGTTATTCCTGACTCTGAATGCCATAACGTCTTAGAACCACTTGTGGCACGATTTAATGACATTATTAAAGAATATGACACCCTATCTCATCTAATCTCATCTCGTACTAGAAGAGCCGCGTGGTTCTCTGGCATAGGTACAATTTTTAAACACATATTTGGAACCATGGACGAGGATGATGCTATCAAATACAACAGCGCTCTTCAATTACTAGATAAGAATAATAAAAATCTAGCCTCTTTATTAAAACAAAATATTTTACTAGCAAACTCGGCAATAGCAAACTTTAATGAAACTATAAATATAATTAATGTAAATGAGGCACCATTGAATAGCGCCGTTGATCAATTGTCTTTAAATCTTAAGAATCTTAGTGTGATAACAAATGAAATTAGTGTTAGAACTAGTATTAATCAAATGTTAAATATCTTAGAATCTAACTTACTTACCTTGTCATTTAAGGTCGAAGACTTAGTTAACGCTATATTGTTTACTAAAAGTCATACCTTGCATCCTTCAATAATATCTCCGAGGCAGCTCTGTGAAGAGTTAGTTAGTAATGTAAGAAACCTACCTACTTATAAGGAGTTCCCTATAACAATAGATTTAGAAAATATACATCCCTTAATCTCTATGTCGGAGATAATTTGTTATTATTCAGATGGAAAAATTGTATTTGTTGTCAAAATTCCACTAGTTCATCACATGGAATATAATTTATATAAAAATATTCCAGTACCGATTCCATTAGATTTAGCAAACCCTAACTCATTTGTGATGATTGTCCCATCTAGTAACTTTATAGCCATAAGTAAAGATAAGGCCACTTATTATACTATAACAGACTTGAGCTCTTGTAAACAAATCGCTAATCAGCTGTTCATATGTAATAATCAGAACATGTACTCTACTGCAAATAACCCTAGCTGTGAGACCGAGATCATTGCCAAGGTCGTCACCTCATTACCCAAGTTATGTAATACAAAATTTGTGTATGGTAAAATTGATATTTGGCAGAAGCTTAAAGGAAATAGATGGATTTTTGTTCAATCTGACCAATCCAAAATAGCAATAGACTGTAACAAGGACGATTTAAAGGAAATAAAATTGTTAGGTACTGGTATTTTAGAATTAAAAAATCATTGTGTAGCATATTATAAGGATATTATGTTAGTTGCCAAATATGAACTTACTTTAAGCCTTAATTTAGTACATTCAGAGTTCAATCTCATAAATGACTCGTGTTGCAATTTATCTAAATTTAGGACGTTTTCTCCCCTTATAAAACCAGTTAATATTTCCAATGTAAATTTGGACAAACTTAAAGAATTGAGTAAAACATCAAATATTATTTTTGACAATTTGGACAAAATCGAAAGAGAACCCGAACCATTTCTATTGAGATACCACTCTGGATATCCCATTTCAATGATAATATTTAATTTTATTATAGCCTGTGTAATACTGTATTTACTGATTACTAAAGGTGGTTCTGTCAAGAAGTGTATTAAACGAAACAAAGTTAATGAGACAGACATTGAACTCGCAGAGCGCGAAAATCCTGTACCAGCTCCCAGGATCCGAATGTCCTAAGGTTCTCCTGTCTTATTCTCCATAAACATCCTATCCATAAACTTCGCTTTTAAAGGCGTAAGTTTAGTCCTCCGCGGGGGGCTGTTATATCTTTCCTTTGTATATATATTCGCATAGATGCATCTTCCATTTGCCTAATCATCATTTTCCATAAGCCTGTATGACGAAACCTTCTTTCCTAGCCAGTCCTGCCCCGACCGCCGCGCAATTCAGTCCTTCCTCACACATTTTGTAAAAATCGATTTATTTGTGAATTTTTATAATTAAAATCTAGTTTTTGAACAATAAAGTTTTTTTTAAAACAAGCTCCGTGAAACCTCGTCTAACTGCTGATGTTGATTTTTTAGTAACTAGCACCGAGCGAGCCATTACACATACAGCACACTACAAACAGGTTGATGTGTATTGGTGTGAGTGGGTATTTTTTTAAAGTAACCTCCCCCAAATACAAAAAAAAACAAACTTAAAAAAGAATTATATAATAATAATAATAATAATAATTTATTCACTTTAAGAAGTCTTATCACATAAGTTTCTTAAATTATTTAGGAACATCTGGGTGTGCAGACCCTAGTATCTGTACTAGGCAGCGCCTGTGTTACAGAAACTAGTCCCTTCCTATCATAAGAACTTATTTATTACACTTGGTGTTGACAATAAGACTTGGTGCGTTATCAGCGTAATATAATAATACATTTAAAAAGAGAATAGGAGAAAAAAAAAACTAAGTATAGTTATTGCTAATCCAGTTAAATGGTTTGTGCGTGTGTGTTTGTGTGTGTGTGTGTGTGTGTGTGCGTGCGTGTGTGTGCGTGTGTATGTGTGTGTGTGTGTGTGCGTGTTCATGTGTGTGTGTGTGTGCGAGAGAGAGAGAGAGTGTTACTGTGCCTATTTCTGTACACTAAGTAGGTTTTCTGTGCCTTGGTAGTCAAGTCCTAGCAGCCATTCTTTAATTTTTCTTTTCAAAGTGTTCTTAGTTGAATCTAGAAGATCTACCTGTCTAGATACTATTATGTTGTAAATGTAGGGGGCCATAAACGCGTATTGAGTCTGAGCAAAAGAAGTTTTTTGACGCGGTCTGGGAACTTTAAAAATCCTTTTAGTTTTATCTAGTTGTAAGTTAGAAGTTTCAGAGTGATAGCGAGCGGATAGTGCCAATATAAACAGTTGCCTTACATTCAGCATCTTGTGCTCAGAGTACAGCTGGCGAGTCGGATACAAATATGGTTTATAAAGCATTGTTTTTAGTACGGCACGGTGTGCTCTTTCCAGCTCCAAAAGGTGCGTCTTTGCTGCACCACCCCATGAGGTTATACAGTAAGTGATGACTGATAGGCACAACGTCTGATAAACCATGAGGGTGGTTTTTGGTTTTCCGACATCTCTAAGATTCCGCATAATTGGGAGAAGCTTCCTGACTCTAGCTGCTGTGGTTTCAATGTGCTTAATCCACTTCAAGTTTTCGTCAAGTGTAACACCCAGGTACTTGATCGAAGTAACTTTGGCGAGAGCGGTACAGTCACAGTTTCTTCGTTGAACATGTTCAAGTTGGTTGCAGGGAAAAGTGTGAATGGGTAGAGAAATATCAAGTTTTGGGCTGCTCCGGTTCGAGATGCTAAAGCATATATATTTCGTTTTAGACACATTCAGTGTTAATAAATTACTTTCAAGCCAATGGGTAACCCTGCAGAGACCTGCTTCGGCAACTTGTTTTGCATTCATCCAATCTTCACCATGGAATATTATGGCTGTGTCATCCGCAAATGTGAAAATACGCCCAGAAGCGACTGGCATTTTGCAGAGTGAGTTGATGTACACTAAGAAGAGCGTCGGTCCTAAAACGCTCCCCTGTGGAACCCCGTAAGTTATTTCTTTGTAGCTGCTGCTAAAACCATTTATTTTAGTGCACTGACTTCTTTTTGAGACATAGTCTTTGAACCAGTTCAATGAGACTCCTCTAATTCCAAATTCTTCGAGCTTATCCAAGAGGTTTGGCAAAGACACGGTATCGAACGCCTTCTGGAGATCGAGAAAAACACCTATGCATTTTTTACCATCATCCAGAAGGTTTGTTATATGACCTACAAGACCAAGGACTGCATCCTCAGTTGATTTTTTAGCTCTAAAGCCAAATTGGTTAGAAGCTAATAGGTTGCGATCTTCGAGATATCTGGTAAGTCGAACACTTACTACTTTTTCAAGCATCTTGCCTAATGTACTGAGCAATGATATTGGTCTGTAGTTGGACACCGTTGACTTGTCTCCACCCTTGTGTACTGGTGTGACAACTGCCTTCTTAAAAGTAGAAGGGAATATGCCTGTTGACATGCTTAAGTTAATCAGATGATCTAAAGGAGCTAACAAATGAGCTTTAAATCGTTTTATGAAATTACATGTAATATTATCCCATCCAGGAGCACTATTACTTTTAAGGTTACTTATTATTTTATTGAGTTCGAATGGGTCAGTGGGAAAAAACATGAATGAATTGGAAGGCGCACTAGTCAAATTACATTGAGACGGATTTCTATTGCTTTTGGTAAGGGTGCCTTGTATTTGAGTTGCTAAGTTACGTCCTATAGAAGTGAAATATTCATTTGCATCATCTAAGGACTTTTCTAGGCTGGTATGCGTAGTCAGTAAATCAGTAGCTGCTTGGTTATTAGTAGGTATGTTACATATATCTTTTATGGTTTTCCAGAGATCTCGAGAGTTCCCTGCATTACGTTCTAGCTCATTTTGTAAATATTGCCTTTTTAGTTTTTTTAGTAAATTATTGCATACGTTCCTGTAGCTCAAGTATGTGATCCGGTTATCATCAGTAGGGTTTCTTTTGTATTTTCTATGGAGTTTGTCTCTTTTACGCATACTTATTACTAAACTAGGAGAGATCCACGGTTTCAGAGGTCTGCGCCTCTTGGGAATGATTTTATTCGTTGTGTTCCTGTCAATAATTTGATTAAAAATAGTAATAAGATATTCAGCTGCAATATTTGCGTCGGCAATATTAAAGAATTCATCCCATATTATCTGATTTAGATCCGATTGAATTTTTTCGTAGTCGTAGCTTGTCTTACATATTACGTCTCTCTTTTTGTGACATACTTTGGTTAAATATCGTAGTAGGATAGGTGAGTGATCTGTGGTAGGGCAGTCAAATACAAAACAGTGAGGCTCATAAACATTCCTTATCATAAAGTGATCCAGACACCTAGTGCCTCTGGTGGGTTTGTCAATTGCGGGAATTAAGCCATTAGCTGCTAGGATACACAAATAATCTTTAGCGTGGCATCGATCATTGCCAGATAAAAGTATGTCAAGGTTAATGTCGCCCGTTAGAATTATGCTGGTGTTTTTAGTTTTCTCCAGGAATACGCTTAGGGAGTCCAGAAATGGCTGAGGATTTGTGAAACATGGTGGCCTGTATATTCTTACTATTAATGTGTTCATTAATTTAATCGTCATACAGTTGGCATCAGTCAAAACTACCTCCACGGATGTAATCTCATATCTTTCCCTAACGTATATAATAACTCCATCGTTTTGGTTGAATGTGTTTTTGGTATAATAACTTTGGTATCCATCGATAGTAGGCGGGATTAATACATACTGGAGCCAGCATTCGGTGAGTACTAGAACATCCATATCTAATTGAAGCCTAGTTAGAAATACCAAAAAATCATCTAAATTTTTGTTTATACTACGAATATTAATGGTGACAACATTAATGAAATCATTAGGTAACTCTTTGCTAAAGTTGGAACAAAAACCATCCGAATCCATAACCAGTGTGCATGGGACCTTATTAATTGTATCTATATCAGTATTTATTTGTTCGTTTGTTAAATCGAATTTTGTTGTTTGGTGACAACACAAGTTAAATGGAAACCCTTTTTTTCAAGTAGGTAAGTACTACTATGAGCGATGATCCGTAGTGTTAAAATAAACAAATAAACAAAAGTGAAGATTAAAGGCTTTTGTTTACGGGCATGCGGGGCAGGCAGGCAGTGGCCGTCTTTGCGTCTGGAAGCAATATAAAAGTAGACTTAAAACTGTATAACATAGGATTAAGTTTATTAAAATTGACAGAATGACAATGGTAAGGTGATACCAGGATAGTAAAACTGCCCAGTTTAATTGATGAGCATTAAAAATTTAAAAAAATTATGTGATTATTTAGAACTAAATAAATAATATTTAATGTTGTGCAATTCATTAAAAAACATTTATTTCGAATTAAATTTCAGATCGCACGATTAGAAGTAAAGTTATTCAATTGAAACTTTCCGTGCAATATTTTTTCCAAAAATGGTATATTTTCATAGTTTTGTGGTTATAGTTAAGCATTTTTTAATATCGATAGATTATATAAGAATGAGAGGTATGGCAGATTTTTCAATTAATTGCCGATTGTTTCGAAAGTGACCACGGATTCGTGGCCAGAGACCTCAAGGACCTTCAGATATCGATTAGAAAACACAGGATAGATATAGTGCAGAAACAAAACAAAAGTACAACGGTTTTCAGTTTCTTAAAAAAAATATGTTAGTGTTTCTACATGGTGTAACTTGGCATGTTTTTATTATCCAATTTTATTTTATATTGATATTTACTTTTAAAAACTAAGCTTTTCTTGTCACCGTGATCATTTAAACTTGCCAAGTCACACCATTTAGTAGCACAGAACATTATATATTAAA
This sequence comes from Coleophora flavipennella, assembly GCA_947284805.1. NCBI lineage: Eukaryota > Metazoa > Arthropoda > Insecta > Lepidoptera > Coleophoridae > Coleophora > Coleophora flavipennella. The sequence goes on along the minus strand of OX369282.1, from coordinate 7,924,672 downwards.
AAAAACTGAAAACCGTTGTACTTTTTCTATTATTTGGAGAAGTCTAAAATAAATATTACCAGCACACAGTTACTTGCGTATCAAATGTTTAAGATTCGATAGTTTGCTGACACCGACCTCAAAAAAATAATTAAGGCCCCAATTTAATTCGTACCCTCCTTTGATTTTGTTATTGTTAGTTAATGTTGTGTATTTAAGTATAATAATATTATTTCATACTTTTGATTGAATTTCAATTTTAAGTCGGTTTTTAGTTTTTTTAAACTTTTATTTTTATTTTCTTTATTTTTAATGATAATGCGTTTTTTCCGCCAAATTCCTGTATATATTGTTTTGTATGTTTTTTTAAGCCTAAAAATACTTTGTTGCTTACCTGTTCTAATTATTCATTTCATTCAAAGAAAACTAAACTAAAACTATAATTTTTACTACTAATAGATACTTATTAGATAATTACCTCATCATCATCATATCTGCCAAAAATCGTCCACTGCTGGACAAAGGCCTCCCCCAAGGATTTCCACGACGACCGGTCCTGCGCTGCCCGCATCCATTGGCTTCCCGCGATCTTCACCAGGTCGTTGGTCCACCGCGTGGGAGGCCTTCCTACGCTACGTTTTCCGGTGCGCGGTCGAAACTCGAGAACTTTACCGCCCCATCGGCCATCTGTTCTACGAGCTATGTGCCCAGCCCACTGCCACTTCAGTTTAGCGATTCTTTGAGCTATGTCGGTTACTTTAGTTCTCCTGCGGATCTCCTCGTTTCCGATTCGAACACGCAGAGAAACTCCGAGCATAGCACGCTCCATTGTCCTTTGGGTGACCTTGTGCCTTCTTATGAGGCCCATAGTAAGCGACCATGTCTCAGTTCCGTAAGTCATAACTGGCAACACACACTGGTCAAAGACCTTAGTCTTGAGACACTGCGGTATTTGGGACGTGAAGATATTGCGAAGCTTCCCGAACGCTGCCCAGCCGAGTTGGATTCGTCGATTAATCTCTTTCTTGAAGTTGGACCTGCCTAGCTGGACTGTTTGTCCCAGGTATACATACTCTTCAACAACTTCCAGTGTAGAGTCTCCAACCTTTAGAGGGGTGGGTGCGACTCGGACATTTAACATTAATTTAACAGGATAGTAAAACTGCCCAGTTTAATTGATGAGCATTAAAAATTTAAAAAAATTATGTGATTATTTAGAACTAAATAAATAATATTTAATGTTGTGCAATTCATTAAAAAACATTTATTTCGAATTAAATTTCAGATCGCACGATTAGAAGTAAAGTTATTCAATTGAAACTTTCCGTGCAATATTTTTTCCAAAACATTTAACATTACTTTCGTCTTTTCCATGTTCATTTTAAGGCCCATCGAGCATTTTGCTTAGGTCTTCCATAGTCTCAGCCATGACCACGATATCGTCAGCGAATCGGAGGTGGGATATGTACTCGCCGTTGATATTGATGCCGAGTCCACACCAGTCCAGAAGCTTAAAAACATCTTCCAGGGCGGCGGTGAACAGTTTCGGAGATATAACGTCTCCCTGTCTCACCCCTCGCTGCAACTGGATAGGTTTCGAGTTCTGATCCTGGAGGCGAACCAACATGGTGGCGATTTCATACAGACACTTCATTACCTAGATGTATCGATGGTCAATTTGGCACCGCTGGAGAAATAATTACCTACTTACAGAAAAAAATATTCATGGACAAATCAAACACGGTCATCTAGCCTAAATATGTTTTAGGTAAAAAGTAAAGAAATTATTAAAACGACCGAGACGTACTGAAAACAGTATACAAACAAACGTCTTCATGAGGCAGTGCAGAACATTTTATGCATTTCTTATGTGGTGTAAACAGTGCTTGATTTTGTGGGTAACAAAATGTAACGTTCAGTAGTTGTGATCTAGTTTTCCTTGAATTCAGGAATTTTTAGAAACTGAATGTTAAAATTAAAAAATATCGTTAAAAAATATCGACAACACCTTCGCACTAAATAACAAGAAACCAAAAATAAAAATTCATATTTTTATATAATTATTGATTTTCATTTCAGTTTTTCACAAACCTTTCACAAAACTCCTCCATTTAATAAATTTCCTTTGCCAGTTGCATTTTTGCAACTTATTATTGACCATCTCGACAATTTTGTCAACAAAACACACGGAACTAATGACAGCAACATATCTCGCTGCCACGCCTCCTTCAGCAATCTATCGGAGCGGATTTTTTTTTGTCCTATCTGTAACTACCCTATTGGTGTATATAAATACATAAATAAATATAATACTTACCTATTGTAAATTCTACATCAAATAATATTAATGATGTTGTGAGTAACATTTCTTTGTTGTCGTCTTCTTTTATATGTTGTAAGATTCAAGATTATTTATTTGCATAAAACAGGTAATTTGTAATTGTAATGCAATAAACAATATTTTTATTGTATCGTTAATCGGCGGATTTTTACAGAATATGTGTTACTTAGGCGTTAAGCCTTAAAAATATTATTCTATGTTGTTGTCTTCTTTTTTATGTTGTCGTCTTTTGTTAAAAAAAAATTAAACTGTCTATTTCAATAAAAAAAGGAAACATGATGCCACACAAAAAACGCAAATCTTGATAAAGAAGATTATGTGTTTAGCGTTAGTTGCACAGCTCGCAACTTGAGCGTCTGGATGTCCACCAGCATCGTCAGTTAGGTACTTTTTCTGAGCAAGGAAACTTTTAAGGATGTCTTTGTTTGGTTGTTGTTATATCACGCGATGCAATAAAAAATATTTTATTGTATCTTAAAACGGCGGATTTTCACAGAATATGTTTCACAGTGCTTTAATATTCTTCTATGTTGTTGTCTTTCTTTTTATGTTGCGATGCAATAAGGAATATTATTACTGTTTCGTAAATTGGCGGATTTTCACAGAATATGTGATACTTAGGCGTTAATCCTTACTATAATATTATTAATATTATAAATGTGAAAATGTATTTGTCTGTTACCTTTTCACGTTTTAACGCCTTGACCAATCTTGATTAAATTTGGCATGCAGGTAGACTGTGTCACACAGAAGGACATAGGCTACTTTTTATCCCGCGAAATAGCATAGTCCGATGCAGTTTCTGAGGGAAGTAAAAAAATACTCGTTTTTGGTCCTTACTAATATTATAAATGTGAAAATGTGTTTGTTTGTTAGTTTGTTACCTTTTCACGTTTAACACCTTGACCAATCTAGATGAAAATTGGCATGCAGCATGCAGGTGGCCTGTGCTACGGAAGAAGGACATAGGCTACCTACTTTTTATCCTGTCAAAACAGCATAGTCCGATGCAGTTCCTGAGGGAATTGAAAAAATACTATTTTTTGGTTAATTTCTTTAACATCGCAACGCTACAATTGATTTTTGTGATTTTGTGCACAGAGATAGTCGAGGGGCTGGGAAATGACATAATTTAGTAATTATCATATCTCCGCATAGTCCCCAAGGGATCTGGGGAAAACTCATTTACACGCTTACGCACGTCGGCATCGCAACGAAGCTTTGAAGGATTGTTTTTTTTTGTATAGAATTGGTTGAGGGGGTGGGAAGTGACATAGACTGTAAATAAGTATCTGGAGAAAAATCCTGTCCACGCTCGCGAGCCGCTTGTGGCTCGCGCACCACTCACCTCAAAGACAGTCATAAAAACAATGTACAAGCGACGCCACGAGCAAAAGCTAGTAACACTTACTCTGCGTAAATTATAACCGACTACAAACAACTCTTTAAAGACACACACACACGGCATAGAGTTCCGTTAACTTTGAGTTTGGAACCCAAAAAAAGATACATTTACGTAGAAGAACCAATCAATTGCCGCTTACCTCAATCTCCTTTGTACCGTTAACATTGTGTACAGTCTTCTTGAACTCTGCACACTTTTGGTTGAGCTGCTGGTACAGGCTGCATCTGCCACAGCAGTTACACTGGTCCTTGTCTGGTATGAAGGCTCCTTTCTCACATTGCTCTTCGGTGACCATGGAGTTCGGGCAGTCGTACCCTCGGCAGGAGATGGGGCAATCTGTACCGTCCGTTGGTGGCTCGTAGCGGAAGTTTCGGCGGCTGGATGTGGTTGGGAGAAGCAGTATCATTGTTACTCTTCTGATCAGTGATCAGTGCAATAGATGCGCCCTTGCTCAAGTATGGGCATTCTCGATATTTTTCTCAGTAAGTAGGAGTAGGAGTAGGATAACCAAAGTAACCGACATAGCTCTCAGAATTGCTAAACTTAAGTGGCAGTGGGCGGGGCACATTTCTTGTAGAACAGATGGCCGTTGGGGAAGTAAAGTTCTCGAGTAGCGACCACGCACCGGAAAACGTAGTGTAGACAGGCCTCACCCTCGGTGGACCGATGAGCTGGTGAAGGTCGCGGAAAGCCGCTGGATGCGGGCAGCGCAGAACCGGTCGTCGTGGAAATCCTTGGGGGAGGCCTATGTCTAGCAGTGGACGTTCTTCGGCTGATATGATAATGTCATCATTACTCATTAGTTTTATCATCATTCATATCAGCTCATATACGTCCCCATTGAGGGGCTCGAGCCTATCCTGAATTAGGGCGCTCGGGCCTTAGTCGAACACGTGGGCCCAGTGCGGTTTGGTCGACTTCATACACAACCTGCGAGTTTCTTCGCAGGCATGTGCAGGTTTTCTCACGATGTTTTCCTTCACCGTAAGAGCGTCAGATAAACGTTCATATGAAATCTAAATACGAAATCACATTGGTACGTGGCAGGTTCGAACCACGACCTCCCGGACAGGAGGCGGCGGCCCTAGCCATTACGCCACCGACGCGACTCATTCGTAATAAATAACGTTTAAATCAAGAAGTTTAGATTCCTATGTTATGTGTGATGTACTTGTCAATGAATTATTATATTAGCTCATATACGTCCCCACCGAGGGGCTCGAGCCTACCCTGAATCAGGGCGATTAGGCCTTAGTCGACCACGCGGCCCCAGTGCGGGTTGGTCGACTTCACACACAACCTTCGAGTTTCTTCGCAGGCCTGTGCAGGTTTCCTCAGGATGTTTTCCTTCACTGTTAAAGCAATCGGTAATGATATGTACGTAAGTTTTTGAAAAACTCATTGGTACATTGGCCGTCCAGATTTGAACCCGGTACCTCTGGTTAGATGGACCGAGTCGTTACCGGTTGAGCCACCGACGCTTTTTTTAATCAATGAATTAATGATGACGTACTAAACAAAGGCGGGGGCTCTCTTCTATTGGAGTTTTTATCGGACTGCGCCAGAGGAGGATTATGTTTTTCCAGTGTGTCTATGTGTGTATGCACAGACTTGTATTTCTGTGTGTGTGTGTGTGTGTATGTAAGTATGTATATTTCTTTGGCACGTCCTGTAGCCTAAACGGCTTGATGGATTTTGAAGTGCGAGGTGTATCGTTAGATTCGTCTTAATCCCCGGAGTGACATAGGATACATTTCACCCCAACTGACCAAAAAAATAGGGCTTAAATTTATAAGCAGCCGAGTTTTTATTTTTAATTAATTTTTATTTATCTTTTCACTGGTTTTATTTACAATTTTATGTGAATCACAAAATCGTTAATCTTAAGTGAAAGTGGGCGGGGTACATAGCTCGTAGAACGGATGGCTTTTGGGGCAGTGAAAATTCTCGAGTGGCGACCGCGCACCGGAGGATGTAGGCAGGCCTCCCACTCGGTAGATCGATAACCTGGTGAACGTCACGGGAAGCCGCTGGAGGCGGGCAGCGTAGGACCGGTCGTCGTGGAAATCCTTGGAGGAGGCCTTTTTCCAGTAGTGGACGTTTTTCAACTGATAAGATGATTTAAAATTACTATTAGTATAGCCAAAAGCACATTTTATGCTGAAAGACGTCTCCCTTTCCATATGGCGGGATGTTTGTCCATATTTCACTTACAAAGGCAAAAAATAGGTAACTATGTGTGTATACAAGTTGTAAAAAAATTGGTATAAGGCCCGTTAACTGGGGCTTCTATTCATCATACTGAACAACTTTCCCCAAGGAACCTATAGTCGATTCACAAAAAAAAATCGACGCTCCATACAAAAATGCACAAAATTGGTCAATCAGCTTGTAAAGAGAGTCACCGTACATTACGGAAGTACGATAGTTGAAGGTTGCGTGTGACTAAGTTGGAAGTTCATGAAAGTCCGAATTTATTTGGAAATACATAAATTGTTTTACAGAAAGAAAGGTTCTTTCATAAGTGTTAAGTATATCGCGAGGCGCGTGGGGAACGACTGGCGAGCCGAGCCGAGTGCATCAGCTAGCTGCTTACGCAGAGCAAATAATAAATGTAGTATGTACCGCTACAAGCCGATCGGTTTGTATTCTTCTGTACTTCAAAATTTAAAAAAAAATCAATTACAGAAAACTTGTAGAACAAAAATTGTTCAGTTTAATAAGTTAACTGGACCTACACCAATTTCGATACAACCTGTGTAGTAAGAATTATTTTCCTAATTTATAGTTAAATTCATTCACTTACAAGTGCAAAGTTTCGTTGGGCAATGCTGGTATGGAAACAGGAACGCCTGGTGTGAAAATATTCATTATCCTGACAACGTATAATACATGCTTAATTTAATATAAACACGAATTTTTTTTATAATTCTTGAATGTGAGGTTCGATAAGGGGAAAAAAATCACGAAAAAATACGACAGATCACGTTAGGGGATGGGGGGGGGAGTATAAGGAGACCTCACGTTAAGTATATTTTTCTCCAGTGAACGAACGAAGCAAAAATCTACCACATGAGTAGATAGTTTTTCTCGGTTTCATTAAAAATAAATCTTCAATTGTAAAATGGGTAGGTACTTCAAAATAGCGAGTCAAAAAGTAGCCGAAAAAACCTCGCGTGATGAAAACTTACATCTCCTGAGTAATTTATCACAACGTAAAGCTCTATACTCTTGTTCAGGATGTCCCCAGTAAGGGTTGCAGCCGGCTCTGAAGTCTGAAACAAAGGAAAGGTTTGTTTGTTTGATTGTATCTTCACGTCCCAAATACCGCAGTTTCCGACCAAGGTCATCGACCAGTGTGTGTTGCCAGTTATGACATACAGAACTGAGACATGGTCGCTTACTATGGGCCTAATAAGAAGACTCAAGTTCACCCAAAAGGCAATGGAGCGTGTTATGCTCAGAGTTTCTCTGCGTGATCGAATCAGAAACGAGGAGATCCGTAGGAGAACCAAAGTAACCGACATAGCTCTCATAATTGCTAAACTTAAGTGGCAGTGGGCGGGGCACATAGCTCGTAGAACGGGTGGTCGTTCGGGCATTAAAGTTCTCGAGTGGCGACCGCGCACCGGAAAACGTAGCGTAGACATGCCTCCCACTCGGTGGACCGATGACCTGGTGAAGGTCGTGGGAAGCCGCTGGATGCGGGTAGCGCAAAACCGGTCGTCGTGGAAATCCTTGGGTGAGGCCTGGGTTCAGCAGTGGACGTCCTTCGGCTGATATGATAAAACTCTTTAATGACATGTTTGAATACAGAACATATTATTACAGATAAGTATAGTAACGGCCAATGTACCAATGAGTTTTTCAAAAACTTCGTACATACTTACCGATTGCTTTAACGGTGAAGGAAAACATCGTGAGGAAACCTGCACACGCCTGCGAAGAAACTCGAAGGTTGTGTGTGAAGTCGACCAACCCGCACTGGGCCCGCGTGGTCGACTAAGGCCTAATCGCCCTGATTCAGGGTAGGCTCTAGCCCCTCGGTGGGGACGTATATGAGCTGATATAATAATAATAATAGTAAAAAGCGGACTTATCCCTTCAGTTAAAGTATCAGAGTCTATCAAACCGACTGATGAGAAGTCTTCAATCAAAAAATGAAAAACCCGACTGCATAATAATATAAACCCTGTTTTTTGGCCATTTGGGTAAAAATATTAACCTTTTTCACTCACGAAATTAAAAAGAATCTAACGACACCTAGCACTGCAAAATCCATCGAGCCATTTAGGCTACAGAGCGTGCCAAAGAAAAAAAAACGAGACCTACAGTACTCGCATATGATGTGTAACATGTGACAAAATACTTATGAAATTAATTAATTATCGGGTCGTACATTCACGGGCCGACCCTTCGAATAGTAGTATGTCATCTTTGCCTTTGCCATCACACTAGGCTGCATGGCTATGACAACCTTAGTTTTCGAGAATTAATAAACGTTCGCAGTTCCTGTTACACATTTCCGTCCCATTTCACGAAATCACTCCCACAAATTGCAGGAAAGCGAGAGCAAAGATGTTACACATCAATAAATACCTAAATAAACATACGAGCATACCGACATACACACGAAAAACATAATAGACTAGGAGGTCATGACTAATCTGGTAACGATAACGGAAATGGATAAACTTAGGTTAAGAGGTTAGATGGCAATCCTCTGATGCTAAATATGTCGGTCTACCTGCGCAAAGTGGTTGCGTTATGTACAGTGGCCAGCACATCAAGCTGTACACTTTGGACTTTGTATAGTTCTTATGCCGTATGCGTATGGATTAGAATCGCACTACGAGTGTCTAGCTTGATGTGCTGGCTTCTGTACTTATAGCGTCTGGAAAACTAGTTATCGTGTCCTAGTTGTACTCGTAACAAATATGCAAAAGCTGACCAAATAATCGATTGCGTTATGCAGCAACGCCCGTTAGTAGTAGGAATTCTGGACTAGGCCCTCACCCCCCGGAGCACAAAAGTTGGAAATGGCGGAAATTAATTCCAAAAAAAAAACATTAATAATAATGATGTTGCCCCCATTTAAATCGTTACCGAGATAGGAATTCCAGGCAACTTTGGGGCTCCGGCAGGTGGGTGGGATTCTGGTCCAGAACTCTCGTTATTCCTACTACTAACGGGCGTTGGTCCATAACGCAACCGAATATTTGGTCAGTTTTGCATAATTGTCATGAGTACAACTAATTCTTACATTTTATATATTACTCTTTTTTATGTCACGATAACTAGTTTTTCAGGCGCTATAAGTACATAACGCAACCACTTTGCGCAGGCAGACCGACATATTTAGTATCAGAGGGTTGCCATCTAACCTCTTAAACTAAGTTTATCCATTTCCGTTATCGTTACCAAATCTCTCGTTACCTCCTAGTATACAACCCTCCTTCTGGTGCAGTCGGGTAATAAATAAAATATACATCTATGAACAAAGCTCTACGAAGAAAAAAAGTCGGGTAATAAAATATACATCTACGAACAAAGCTCTACGAAGAAAAAAAGTCGGGTAATAAAATATACATCTATGAACAAAGCTCTACGAAGAAAAAAAGTCGGGTAATAAAATATACATCTATGAACAAAGCTCTACGAAGAAAAAAAGTCGGGTAATAAAATATACTCTATGAACAAAGCTCTACGAAGAAAAATCTTTACCTATTGTAGTTACTGGTAGAAATTCTTCACTTTCGAAACTGTAATCATCAGCGACACAGGATTGGTCCAATTCTGAGACAAAAAAAAAAGAATAACCTTAATCTTTTTTATCTTCACACATATCAAAGTCCTCTAAAATGCGTTCAAAATCCGTAGACAATGACCAGCATTATGACAACTAATTTTACTATGAGAAGTTTCCTGTCTGTGGTAGTAGGTAATGTTTTTACAGTATCGATTTTTGTAATGTTATGAGTTTAAATTTGGAACAGCAGTCAGAACTCAAGTGGGGTCTCTATTCTAGTATATGCATTATGTTTTATTTTAATATCTATAGATATTTTAGAGGTAGCGCTAGTAGCAAAGCAGGTCATTTCCCCACGGCTTCTGAACCCATCTTAGAGTACATACATATAATATGTATGTAGATATAATAATGTATGTGATTCTATAGAAATGAAGCGAAGCCGAGAGTAACGGAAATAATTTGTCATCATAAAAAAGCCTGTAATAATAAATCTTTAATTAATTTTTAAAGAGATTTATCATCATATCAGTCGAAAAACGACCACTGTTGGACAAACGTCGACGACCGGTCCTGCGCTACCCGCATCTGGCGTCTACCCGCGACCTTTACCAGGTCGTCGGTCCACCAAGTGGGCCTTGCTACGCGACGTCTTCCGGTGCGTGGTCGCCACTCAAGAACTTCGGTACCCTAATGGGCATCTGTTCCACGAGCTATGCGCCCCGCACACTGCCACTTAAGTTTAGCGATTTTGTGAGCTATGTCGATTACCTTGGTTCTCCTAAATTATCATAACTAAAGACTATTTATCAGTAACAACACAAGTTGTAAGGTTTCCAATTGCACTAAAACTTTTGCGTGTTTGAAAAAGGATAAAATATAGACTAATTACTAATAGATTAGCTAATTTACTCATTTGGCACGAAAAATCCAAAAATAATTTTGCTCCGATTGTATAAGCTTATATCCTTTTATTTGGAATCCACAATTGATAAGCTCTTGGCATCATCTCACCTGATGGTAAATGACGATGATGCCGAAGATGGAAGCGGGCTTGCCAAGATTTCCAAACGCAATGGAGATCTGGCTATCTTATCTTCAAGCCGGACTGTTAGCATTGATGCTTGGCGGCAAGACTTAGATAAGATGGTGGTAGCTAGCCAGGCGGGCTAAGAAAATGCCCTACCACCAACCAAACCGAGACTTAGAAACTTGACCCCGCCGGGAATCGAACCCGCGACCTCCTGGTGTGAAGCGAATGGATTAACCAATACCGGTAACAAATAACCGGTTGTTCCTTGGAGAAAGTTGTTCAGTTTCATGAGATGTTTTTAAGCTATTGCATAGCTTTTTTCGCGGGCTTTGAGCGCCGACCGAATCAAGAAATTCCGTAACAAAAATAAAACCTAACACCCTACGCTCGGCCGAGTTCTAAAAAACTTACAGTGCCATCTATTAGCGATTTGCGGTACTAAAAGGACTTAGTCAATTTTACTGGTGTAACTTAGTGCTAATTTATTACATAAACATCCCGCGCCCCTAAGACTATATGGTACTGGTAAATACCGCATACATAAAAAAAATGAAAAAGATATAATTGCATAAGTTGATAAAAAATGCTATGCAATAGCTTTACCGCGGCAGTCCCCGAGTGCCACACATTTTTTTTTATTAGGCCAACGAGATCAATACCCACCTCTGTAAAACACGCACTCGTCGCAGCATCGACACTGCGAGTAGTCAGCTGGTATGAACATGGTGCGCCACTTGCCGTACTTCTGGTCGCAATAGGTCCGGAATTCGGTGGGGTGCACCCTGCGCTCTCTGGCAACAATAACCAATGAAATAATGAGACTCTGGCAACAATAACCAATGAAATAATGAGACTCTGGCAACAATAACCAATGAAATAATAAGGGTTTAAGTATGAAATTGCCGATTCAGTTTATGAAGTTCAATGCCAATTTTTCTTAATAAAAAGTTATTGATTTTATTATTGACCTTATGGTAACACTACTTATGGTCTTTTATTAGTAACTAGTGGCGGAATGTCTTTCATGTTCCAATCTTATGCGGAATATTCCCAAATATGACATTAGTAACGAAGAAATCGCTACGATAACTCTAGAGTTTTAAAATTAAAAATGTGTATTTTTTGCCTTTAGAAATGGTGATTTATTGAGTTAAAAATAACCGTCAACTAACCGAAAATAAATCCACTATGCTGTCAAAATATAAGGCGCTAAGTCACGCAGAGTTCTTTAGACGATCACATTTGGACGAAATAATATTTAAGATCCGATATTTCTGTATTCATTTTTACTATTTTCCACGTAGGTTTTGCTATCGAGTAAAAATTTCTATCCTGTATCCCTTTTCCCTTTTTTTCTTAAAATTAATTTTCTTATTTAAACTTTTTATCCAATCGGCAATTTTATACTTAAATACCTAATATTTTAAGTTAACAACCCGTTTTGTTCCCATAGCTGGGACATGGGCCTTACGGGGTAGATTTTTTTTAAAAAAGAAAATAAAATCTTGACTGAAATAAAAACTTAAAAACCCGACAGCATAAAAACACTACCCGTCTTTTTTGGGAAGTCGGGTTAAATGTATCCTATGTCACTCACGGCATCAAGACGAATCTAACGATATCTCGCATTCTAAATTCTATCGAACCGTTTAGATTAGGAGATATCGTAGAATAAAGAAATATACATACATATACATACGTTAGATCCGAAAAAAATACACACTTTTTGGCAGTCGTGTAATAAAAAAAAAGAAAATCAGTTAATGAGACAGGACCAAAAGGTGAAAATGAACTACTATGATTTTCCGCCGTCACTACCGCTGGTTAGTTACAAAAAAAATCCACGTGTTTTTTTAATTGCCTATACTACTTATTTAGGCATCAGCATATCAGATCATATACGTCCCCACCAGGGGCTCGAGCCTACTCTGAATTAGGGTGATCGAGCCTTAGTCGACCACGCGGGCCCAGTGCGGGTTGGTCGACTTCACCCACAACCTTTGAGTTTCTTCGCAGGCGTGTGCAGGTTTCCTCACGATGTTTTCCTTCATCGTAAGAGCGTCGGATTCGATAATAGAAAACACATTGGTACTTGGCAGGATTCGTTCGAAAAACTTAGGCCTAGGCCAAAGAATTTCTGAGAACTTTGACAATATATCTATGGCTTAGTAATATATCAATGGCTTAGTAATATATCAATGGCATAATAATATATCAATGGCTTATAATATATACGTTTTTTAACCACTTCCGTAGCTCAGGGGCAAACACAGGAGGTCGCGGGTTCGATTCCCGGCGGGGTCACCTTGTAAGACTCGGTTTGGTTGGTGGTAGGGCATTTTCTAAGCCCGCCTGGCAAGTCTTGCCGCCAAACATCAGTGTTAAAAAAAAATGATGTGTTCCGGCATGAAGATAAGATAGCCAGTTCTCCATTGCGTTGGGGAATCTTGGCAAGCCCGCTACCATCTTCGGCATCATCGTCACTTACCATCTGGTGAGATGATGCCAAGGGCTTACCAATAGAGAATAAAAATAAAAAAAAATAAAAAAAATGGGCTTAGGCAAAGGATGCCATTTACCTGCATGATTCACGAAAAAGCTCGCATTCGGTAAAATTTGTGTAGTGTGGACATTGTGGGCACAACTGTTGATCTGAAAACAGGTAACGGGTATACAGAGATATCGTTTGACAAAAATCATAGGTGACAAATTATAGCTGTTAAATTTCAGGGTTGCGACATGCACGAGATGTATGTATGTATGTTTTTTTTTATGTTTGTTACCTCAGAACTTTTGACTGGGTGAACCGATTTTTATGATTCTTTTTTTATTTGAAAGCTAGTGCTTCCCGTGTAGTCCCATATAAATTTTATCAAAATCGGTGTAGTACTTTAGTAGAAAATTAACAAAAACCAAAAATAATAATGCAAAAATGTACTAATTTGTTGCGATTGAAGTCGGTTTTTTAACGTGTTTAGCGTTTTCAATTATTTGTACTAACATGCACTATGATGTAAGTAGGATGTAAATGTAAGTAGTAAATAAGATACTGTTACCTGGATCCAAATAAATAAATCTAAATATAGAGGCAAGTTCACTGGCTTTACACAGGAGGTCGCGGGTTCGATCCCCGGCGGGGTCAATTATAAGACTCGGTTTGGTTGGTGTTAGGGCTTTTTCTAAGCCCGCCTGGCTAGCTACCACCATCTTATCTAAGTCTTGCCGCCAAATATCAATGTTGATATCATTGGTGTGTTCCGGCATGTAGATAAGATAGCCAGTTCCCCATTGCGTTGGGGAATCTTGGTAAGCCCGCTTCCATCAACGGCAACATCGTCACTTACCACCAGGTGAGATGTTTTCAAGGGTTTACTAATTGTGAATAAAAAAAAATCTCAGCCCATGAGCCTGGTGAAAGAAAACTCACCAAGTCGCGTCTTGCAGATCGCCCTAACAGTTCGTCTGCTAGGGATGTAAACAGACCCAGGAGGAGCTGCGCCCACGCCGCTTTGACCGCATTTTTCGTAATCTATGTTCCTTTCGTTGTTGCGCACCAGGGACAGTATCTCTGTCGCCCGCCAGTACTCTGATGTATCTTTGTTCTTGTCGATCAACATTATGAATGGTAGGAACTGTAAGTAATATGTACACAGTATAAATATAGTATAGAATAGAAAAAAAGTAAGTGTGGTTTTATGAAACCACGGTAAAAGTGATACTTTACAGAGGACGAAACGTTCATGGCTGCTCTCGCTACGGTACAGAGGATGAAACGATCATACCGTTAGACAAACGACCGTCACGCGGCATGCAAGACACAGACGAAAAATTTGAGACGATGTAATAAAAGTTTCACTTTAATAGAATAAGTTTATTGAGACACCAGGCACATAATATACAGTTAATGGTACATAGTTACTGTTATGTGAAAAATAAACATTTAACTTACACTAGACAAATATGTCAATTTTAAATAAACGAGAAGAAGTTAATACATATAACAGGTAATTTAGGTATAAGTTCTGCGACATCAAAAGATCCCAGCTCAGCATATGTAGAAGAGACAAAGCCTCAGCTACGCTGGTGATTCTACAGGTATGTAGGTACCACCTACCTATCTTTCGTTAGTAGCAGGTAGTAGCTCAGTGTGACTTGCGTGGTCGGGTCGATCACACAGGTTAACTGACCCGAAGCACGGTCATCAACTGGATGGTTTTGATGTTATTGGCCTTCTTATCGACGGTTTCCGTGCTTCGCAATGCTCGTAAAAGCCGTTGGCGCCGGTGTCGCTGTCACTAGATAGCAATCGTTAAGCCGTGCTAGATCCTTACAGTACAACTTCTGACAGTGAGGTCCGCCACTAGCCCTACTACCACCACCATTCTGGAGATGGCCCGGATTTATTTCTAGGCCTTTCTCGCGTACGAACTCGCCCGCCATACGATTAAATAATAAGTAACGAATACAATTAAAATCCAAAAACACGACTGTTTATGAAACTCAGGGGGTCAAGACAAATGTAACTAGGGTTGCCACCTTTTTTTGGGACAAATAGAGTATTTTTTCATTTCGGTAAAATAAAAATAAAATACACACCATAAAAATAACTACTTATTTATTTTTTACTTATTTGTCCTTAAAACATATTATGGGCTACTTTTCGCAACAGACAAATTACGCATAATCTCCAATTTATTTAGTCTCATAAGTGCTCATAACCAGGAACAAGTCAATATCAGTCAAGAGTATTTTAGCGTACTTTACTGGTGTCTAATATTATAAAGTACACCTACACGAAAAAGAGGACAATACTCTTTTTTAGAGTACGGGTGGCAACCCTAAATGCAACGAACACCTTGATCTTATGATATGAGGAAATAAAGAATTCCACGTACCTATCTATATCATACACGGGAAAAGACACCCCTCTTCGCAGACGGGTGAAAAAGGCTTCTTACCTGTAATTTCTCAGGATCAGTATCATTAACTGCTTCTACTTGAACGGGAGGTTTCTTGCGTCCAATGGTCATTGTTATAACAGGCACCATGCTTTTACCCATCGAAAAGCTGATGCTATTCAATAAAAGGACAAACAGTATTTCTAATATCATATAAATAGAGGGTGGCCTCATGATTTTGCGTTTTTTTACAAGTTTGTCTTAAAAAAGGGATGATTTTCCTTGATTCAGATGCGTCCTGTTTTTGACATTGTTACTAACTATATTTGTCATTTTTTTTATTTCTTCATGATTTCTTTCTCTACTTCTCATTATCATTATGACATTAACTCAGATCAAAAGAGCCTTTATTAATTCGTCTTTTTTGTTATGCAACTTTTTAGTGAGTTGTAGCTAACGTGGCCCAGATTAACTAGATTCCACATAATACCAGATTTTATTAGGACTAGTATGCACACAACTATGCCGTTCTAGATGGGTTATGCCCTAACAAACAACATTTGAAAATCGAACCCATTTACACACACAGTATTATAGGTAGTTTGCTTCCATTGTACCGAACGCTACTAAGAAAAGAGACCTCCCCATATATATAGCATACTAGCTGTTTCCCGCGGCTTCACCCACGTGGACTACGTTTCTATGACTTTTCGAGGGTGCGCAGTGCGCGAGCCGCAAGCGGCTCGCGAGCGTGGTAAAAAGTAGCCTATGTCTTAACCCAGGTCCCAATCTGTTTACCTACCAAATTTCAGCCAAATCCGTTCAGGAGTTTTTGCGGGAAAGCGTAACAGACAGACAGAGTTACTTTCGCATTTATAATATTATATTATATATTATATATATTATATTATAATATTATATTATATATATTATATAAGTAGGGATCTCTGTTCAGAACTGCACGACAGCCCGCACTAAACTTTCTCGAATTTTTTTTTTTTTTAATACAAAAAAATTACCACTGTTATTTTAATTTAAAAAAAAAATATATGTTGCATGACCTATGCATGACCAAATATTTACTTATTCGTAATAGGTAGGTACATGACAATTCATAGCTCCAACCATTTGTGAGTAAATCGCAAGTTTCAATTTCATTTGTAGGAGAACCATACCATCGCGATTTTTCCAAGACCAATGGGTATTGCCATGTAATATACAAATTTAAGCAACTACGACGTGCAAAGTTTCATCAAAATAGTTATAGCCGTTTTTGAAAAAAATAACAGTTTTGGTTGTATGACAGCTATTCTTCGCTTTGACGGTAGGTACGTAGAAACTATTAATAATCCCTCGATGAAATAATTTAAAACTCTTAAGTTCCAAATTTGCACTTAGGACGACCTCGTCATTTTCTTAAACTGGACCTTTTTCTAACTTGTTACTTTCCTCGTCATCTTAACTGGTCTCTTTTTCAAACTTGACACTTTCCTAACTCGTCACCTTTTTAACTCGCCTTTTTCTTATTCGTATCGTGGATTTCTTTTTCTGTGAACCATTCTGCTTCCCATGAGGAGCCCCGCTTCGCGAGACAATTTGACTGTATATTCAATCAAACCTGACCGAACCTAATATCGCTTGCTTCGCTCGCTCATTTGCTACTATCACCTTTTTAACTCGCCTTTTTCTTATTCGTTCTTTTTCTTTTTCTGTGAACCATTCTGCTTCCCATGGGGAGGAGCCCCGCTTCGCGAGACAATTTGACTGTATATTCAATCAAACCTGACCGAACCTAATATCGCTTGCTTCGCTCGCTCATTTGCTACTGAGTAAAAAACTGTAAATGAGCGAGCGATATAAGGTTCGGTCAGGTTTAATTGCGAGGCTCCCTCCCCCCCTCCCCTCATGGGTAGCAGAATCTTCGCAGAAGAAGAAATCAACGGTTTATGGGAAAAAATGTTCTACAACCTATCGTGTGTGGTATCAAATGGAAGGGATTTTTAAGCCGACTTTTTGTTAACTGGGCTTCTAACCATCACATTAAACAACTTTCTTCAAAGAACCCATAGCCCATTCTCAAAAAAAATTTGGACCCTCCATACAAAAATGCACAAACTGATACTATATGTAAATATTTTCAAAATTGCTTTGATATAAGTCGAAGTCAAGAATATTATATGTTATTTGATGTATATTTTACCAATAATAATTCAACCGTATCGTATCTGAAGGAGCCTAAACTTGGTATGTTTTGGAAATTATTTTAATTTTAATTTAAAACAAGTGACTGAAATGTCATGATGTGTGATATATTTTTAGAATCGTCTAAAAAACCTTTCATTCTATATCACACACGATATATTTCAGAACAAAAAAAATATTGTCCCATGCAATAAAAGATTCAAATCCGGATGGCCAATGTACCAATGAGTTTTTCGAAACTTACGTACATATACTCACCGATTGCTTTAACGGTGAAGGAAAACATGGTGAGGAAACTTACACACACCTGCGAAGTGGGCCCGCGTGGTCGACTAAGGCCCAATCGCCCTAATTCAGGGTAGGCTCGAGCGCTTCGGTGGGGACGTATATGAGCTGATATGATGACTGCCAGGTGTTTCAGTTGACATCACCCGTATCACATTTAGATTTACATCCAGAGACGTATGCAACGCAATCTTTATATACACCTAGAATCCGCTGTTTCCTCGTGGTCATACTATTTGTCATACCAGTATGACCACCAGGACATGTATGTCCTCGTGGTCATACTATACAAATTTCTGTTTACATTAATACTTTTTCATAAATAGAGTGTATAAACTAATTCAGAATTAGATTTCCTTACGATGTTTTTTTCTACATCGTTATTATAAGCAATCAGAAAATAAATGACAAATTTTCACTCAAGTTTCAAAAAACGCGTTGGTACATTAACCACATGCGGATTTTTTTTTTATTTGAGTGCGTTTGGCTGCACCTCACCTGATGATAAGTACCGATACAGCCGAGGGTGTAACACGCCAGCTGAAATAATGCCTATTCAATCTTGAAGATTCCTAAATTATATGAATTTCGCATTTACTAGCTTTTGTCTGCGTGCGCATCGTTTCGATGACCGTTTCTGAGGGTAAGATGTACGCGAGCCGCTAGATGCCTCAGAATTAGAGACCTTTGGTTAGAAATAACGAGTTATATAGGTAACGTTAATCCGGCTTCTTCATGTAGGAATCCCTATTATGCTCCCCTGCCCAAGTACATCAAAAATATGTCCTCCAATGTCTACCCTCTTTTAAAAAATCGGAATTGGCAAGATTTGACTTTTAAAAGCACTATTTTTTGGAAGAAGACAGACTATAATTGGATTTCTTTTGTAAATATAAAATTCAAGAGATGATGAAGCTTTTATTAATTAGTGTCGCAACACTATTTGTTGGGGGTATCGTTTGATTTTAAAAGAACCACGATACAACCAGGGCGGGTGTCGCCCGTGGTCCACCTGTTTGGTTCACCTTGTAGCGTGGTGTGCAGTTATATAATCTTCTTTCATTCAATCTCTATTTATTCCATCTATTTCTTCTTTTCCGCGCATGCGCTGTCAAACTATGTGACATTTGATTTAAAAAACCATCATCGTTCATCCTAACCATCACAAATTGTTAATATATATTTATTTTAATTGCTATAATTCCTAAAAGACCCATTTCGGGTAAGATTTATTTATGTATTGTGATTTCTATTTTAAATTTAAGTGTGTCATTTTCTAATTCTTATGTTCTTTTTAGGTCTTATATCTTATATTTTACTCAATAAATTATCTGAACACGCACGGCATCTTTTAAGAACCCACTCCCTACGCCCTACCTACCTAAATACCTGCCGTGCGACAACCTGGGTGAACCAAACAAGTGGACCACGGGCAACACCCGCACCAGGGGTATCGCCAGGGGTATCGTGGGTCCGCAATGTTACTATCAATGCTTCATCACATTAGCTCATATATACGTCTCCACATAGGGGCTCGAGCCTACCCTGAATTAAGAGCGATCGGGCCTTAGTGCAAGCTGGTCGACTTCACACACAACCTTCGAGTTTCTTCGCAGGCGTGTGCAGGTTTCCTCAAGATGTTTTCCTTCACCGTAAGAGCGTCGGATAAACCAACATATGTGATCGAAATTCGACAACACATTGGTACGTGGCAGGACTCAAACCACGACTTCCCGGATAGGAGGTAGCGGCCCATGCCTTTGCGTCACCGACGCTATCGATGCTTAAGATATAATAAAACGAAATAAAACAATTTATGGAGTACTATCGTTTATTTGTCATATAAAATACATTACAAAATCGTTCAAACGAACTGAAAACGTTACAAATATTGCAAGGACCGTCTCTCTACATCATCGGAGAGTTATTGCTACTTAAGAGTTACAGTTCCTACAGGGTCGCAATAATGGTCACTTCAGACCGAGAGGCGACACGCGAGATGCCGCTATACTTCGACTTTTATCTAGTTCACTATCGCCCTCTTACACTGAAATTTGTACCTTATAGTGTAGGAAATAAGTTCTATATTAGATCGACAACTTCAAGAGTAACAGTTACCAACCCTAAACCGACATAATGAGAGTCGGACTAGCGCACTAAGGGTTCCGCATCCGCAACACCACGGAGCGGCTAAGTCACCGCGCACTTTAATTTTTTATTGCCATGATAGAAGCCATGTTAACACTTATTCTGTGAAATGGGTGTTTTTAAGGTTCAAGTTATACAATCCTCTGACATAGACGGACGAATGGAAGTCAGGGATGACGACAGCATCAGAAATAAATTATGAACTCTTGATCACTAAATTTGATCCTACTTAAACTTCGGAAAACATTACTCGTTTTGTTTTACACCAAGTCTTCGATTTTTAATTTACCAAAATCACAAAATGAGTACATAAATGACGCTGCTAAACTATGACGTCACGCCTGGGACATTTTACAACAAAATGTCGTTTTTGACAGATGATAAAAATTAACTCAGATAACTAGCATTAGTCATCCCTATTAGGTCTCATTGGCGGTACGGAAACGGTACGGAACTGTAAAATTTTTAAAGAAACGATAAAGAATCAACGTTCAATCAATTACGGGAAATTGATGGAAATATCCGATTACCAGAAACTTTATTTGGACTTGCAATAAATAACTGTTTATCGTTTAGTACTAAAAATGTCCAACTTATGCGGCTTTTTTCAAAATATTTCCTTTATTTAAAGTTAATTCAGAATAAATCCAAATTTTATCTAATCAAACTCTCTATATAAAGGATATCGTCTACATATGAACATCAAATAACTGGACAGTCTCTGTTACCTTGCCAACTTATTCACTCCATTACGGAAGGACTTTTTAAAAGGCAAAAAAAGAAGGGAACAGCAAAAAACAAAACCCTTCCAATTTTTGCCCTCCTTCTATTTGTTTGTATGTCACTGTCAATTTACTTTGGCCACAACCCACGAGTGTGGAAAAGATCTTCGAAATATTTTTGTGATTTTCCTTTATAGTTTTAGTTACGATACCTATTTTAACGTGATTAATACAAAATCAATGATCTGTTAAGATTGTATTAACAGGCTGGTAATATAATTACATCGTCGCGTAGATTATTATATCTAAAATATGAGCAATCAGATCACTTTATTATACCGGCCTAGGGCCTTTTATAAATAATATAAATGGTTTAAACTTTCACGATTATTCACACTGACAAATTGAAAACGGGGCTGAAGTGAGGTTAGATGGAGGTGTTCCTGCGATGCGCCGGCGGCGACGACACCGTGGCTTCAGTCTACTCGCGACCACGACTATCGAAGCATAGTCGAAACGTTGAGGTAAAGACAACATCAATTATATAAAATCACGTCAAGCCCCGTTTTCAATTTGTCAATATAAATGGTTTATTTTATTGTATGGTATTTAAGACTAAAATTGTATTGTACTAGGTATATAGGGCAGTGTTGACATGGGATTTCATAGTAATTTAAATATGAATAAATACAAGTGCAGTGATATGCCTACACGCATCAGCTCGTAGAGCTGCTAATATACAAACAAGTAAAAATATTGTGTATATAAAATTAATTGCCGTACTTTAGTCTTGCAAGATCTCGAAAATGGCTCGACCGATTACGTTAAAACTTTGGTGAATTGTTGTGCGCACGCCCAGGAAGGTTTATAAAAAAAACCCGCCGAGTCTCTAGTTCTACATAAAAAAATACAAAAAAACTGTGTATATGTACCTCCTATCACCTAGTTTTGGTAGTTTTCGTAATTTTATACTATCTGTGGTCAATACATGAAATACCTACTATAAATGTAAATTTTATTAGCTATAGATTATTTAATTTATATTGTCAAAGTGGATGGTTTAGAATAAAAGTAGATAGGTACCCAAAGGTGCTATTGTTAACGAGAATTTTAACTAAAATGTGTAATTAAACATGACATAGGTACAGATCCCGGACATTGACGTCATCATCAAATTAGCCGAAGGACGTCCACTGCTGGACATAAGCCTCCCCCAAGGATTTCCACGACGACCGGTTCTGCGCTGCCCGCATCCAGCGGCTTCCCGCGGCTTTCACCAAGTCATCGGTTCACCGAGTGGGAGTCCTTTCCGGTGCGCGGTCGCCACTCCAGAACTTTGCTGCCCCAACGGCCTACTGTTCTACTTATACTGCTCCGGCCGATCCAGCCGCGTAGGAGCAAGTCTGGACAGGTGCGATAAGCGCCGGGAAGTGAGAGTGCCTACAGCTCCGGTACCACACCGGATATGTGGGAGTCAGCTTCTCTGGCGTCCCGAGCGGGGATCGAACCGCCAGCAGCGAAAGCCGCGGGAGGTGAGCGTGCCTACAGCTCCGGTACTTAACTGGACAGTAGGTAGTGGTTCTCTTCGACGAGGCACTCGCCTTGAAGAGTACCGGGACAAGCGTCTTGGCGGCAAGACCTACCGTAACTAGTCCTTGTCTTCACCTAATGGTGTTGGCAGGAATAGCGGCCCTCACTGTATGCCCAAGGGTAGGAAAGTGGGGACGCTATATCATAAACGAGGTAGCTTTAGCGTATCTGGTAGATATACGAGAGGGGAATGTTCTACGAGCTACGTGCCCCGCCCACTGCCACTTAAGTTTAGCAATTCTGAGAGCTACGTCGGTTACTTGGTTCCTGACGTATGTAAGTACAAACAGATCGCTGAGCCCGGCAGATTTCTTGAACGAAATTAAGTAAGTAAGTTCACGCAAGTAAGTACATTTGTTAAACGACTTCTTTGCTAATCGACTACACTGAACATTCAAGATTAGTGTTCAGCTTATGTTCCAGGATCTGTTCTACCTTCGTTCTACCAACTGAGACATTTATTTACACATTTAATAAGAATTTTATTCGCACGCAATGATGGCACATTTTTGCTTGTTTTGCAATCCTAGTTATTTCCCAATCACAGGATTCAACAACAAAATGGCACACGAACGGCTGCGATTATGCGGTAATCTCAATCTACCAATCACGACGCAAAATTCAGCGAGCTGAGCATTTATTGGTGGATCGTGATTTGTCGCTTTTCTAAATTGAAGGTGAGCACTAAAGGTCCGCGCCGGCCGCAACGCACGCACCACACACAACGGATTTACCGATGGCATGCGTCCCGATTTTTAATTTGTCTGAGTGTTTATAACTTCTTTGCAAATACCATCCGTTTTTTTTTAAAATACAGTTGCTCGAAAAGTGGCACTTTACGGGCTAGTTTACTGTGCGCAAAATTGATTTTACCGCACGCGTGCTTTTTACTTTGCCACTTTTTTAATTTGCAGCTTTTAAGACATTTCTAGCAAATAAAAAAATATAATAACCAAAGATACAGAATCTTCTTTAGGACTTTTGGAAGGATTATTATAAAAGAGATAGGTTGTTCCTCCGTGAGGTTAGTACATATAGCTAGCGGATTAGGATTTGGGTTATATCTTTGTGAAGAAAAGATAATAAATATGAATGAAGCGCATAGGTAACACGATCATCCTTTCCAAGAAGGTTTTAATGTTTACAATAATAAAAATAAGTAGTTTTAATTATTATTATTTCTTGCATGGGATTACCTGTTTTTTTTTTGCTTGTGTGGGCTCTGAATAAATAATTATCTATCTATCTATCTAAGATTATCAAAAGCCTTATTGTTATTATTAATGGTAATATTTTAAAAAAATACTCACGCATTCGTACGTGTGCCTAGCTAAATTAAATATGGCGCAATTTTCGTAAAACTGAATTGAGTTGTTTTAGTTGTGAATACGAATAAAATTATGAATAGTTAATACACGTGTATTAAAAAATATACTTGTGTATGTATAGGAAAATACAAAGTAATTTTACATCCCGGGATATTTGAAATGAGGCACAAGTCGCGTAAAATGAACTTTGATTCCTGAAACCTTGATAGGTATGTATTTATGTACCCATGTATTTTGTTTTTCTGTCACGGTTGTTTTTTTATTTTACCTGTTTTCTCACAACTGTATTGAAAAATGTCGTATGATACATGGGTTTAAAAGGAAATGACTATGAAATGAGTTTTTTTACCTTTTTACCACCCTTGTATCAATAAATAACTATTATGGTTTTCATCTCAATTAAAAATACGTGATGCGCGGGGTGAAGTGAGTGAGTGACGTCCCGGCGTTCGGTGCGGGCGGTTCCGATAGTGGACGCAGTGGCATATGAATTCATACAAAGATATCAAAAATCTGTTGCGTGCCGTGCGTGTATTGAAGCCGGCACGGACCAATGGACGTCCACTGTGCAAGTACATCGGGGGGAATATTTTTTTATGTCAACTTGTGACCCCACTGTTACACAGCACATGACTGACGTTTCCTGCACGCCACGCATCGTGCACCTACCTTGGCCAACCTGCCTAACAAATGCCAAGTAGGCCAATAGATACGAAACAAAAACAAATTTTAACATTTTTGCTAAGATAGCAAAAAGCAAGTACATAAAAAGTCAAAATAATAAAATATTAAAATGAAACAAAAAAAAACAATCATTTCATTTAACTTTCAATAAATATCATCAATGACTAGAATTCATAACACATACTGAACTGGGAAACCGAACTATCAAAAATATTTAATTCATTAGTGAATTTGGTAACAAAATCTACAAAGTGAGCATAAAAAATCAATTAACGTCAGAATTTGGTAACAAAAACAAAATTATTGTTGACAAGATGCTTTTTCGTGAAACTTATGATCAAAAAAATGATCATTTTATTTCGAATATCATCATCCTCGGTGTCCCTCAAAACTAAGACACAATAACATAATAACAAAACGACAAAACGCTAAAAAGATTCCTACCAAAGAGATTCAATATCCATACCTACCTCATCTCATACTAGTCCGTAAATCCATCAACGCACTGGCCGTAATGACCCCATGCCTTTGATTTCCCATAGTGCTTAAGAAGTCCGCATCACCGCCTATAGTGACCGTAGAAAAGGAGGTCGAATTCCTTCGATGTTGTAAAGTCTTCTTTCCCGCACTGCTGAAGCCAATTTCCGACGGACTCTCTCTGGTAACTGGTTGGAAGTAATCGCCCTGGCAGTTCGTCGTTTCAATCCTTTCGTTTCGGGTATCCAGTCTTGGGGCTCGAAGTGGTCTGTTGACGGTTTGTTCCGAACGATATTCCTTGACAGGCCGTTCAGGCTTGACCACTTTAGGTCTGGTCTTCTGATCGGCTGAAGAGGAGACCTTGGTTTTGAATTTTGTGGAATCGTGCTCGTGGAAGCTCTTGCTTATCTTTGCATTTGTAATCGGCATGGATTGTGTTTTGGTGCTGTGGGTGAGAAAATAACATTTTTATCACAAGACGGGACTATGAGGGGGAAGCGTAGAGAAGATCTCGAAAAGTGGAAAAGGTTAAGGGGAATCGAATCAAGAGTGGAGGGACTTTAAAATTTTTGAAGTATTCGTAGCTTAAATTCTGTGAAACTTACTTCTCGGTAAACTTTATTATTTAAACGATTTTTAATTAAATTTAACGATTATAAGATATATATTTTTTAATACTATGGTGAAAGTCGAAAGAATTTTTTGCGGATATTTATCATTATTTCCTTAATTTTCAACTTGTATTCGGTTAAATATATTAGAAATCGTAGAAAATAATTGCCAAGAAATTAATTTCACATAAACAGAATTGAATTCTAACATGACGCAAAACAAAAAAAAAATCCCGCCACAATTGTTACGATTAAGTCGGAAAGCGGACTAAAATAGGAAGGATCACACAAAGATCACAAATTGATTAATATCATTGTAGCATCAATTTCTGATTCAATTTAAGTGTCTTTTTTAGACGTAGCGTAGCGTTAATATTATTATTTTATACAAATTATTTTGATTTGAACAGGGTATAAAAAAATTAATAAAATGTATATATACAGGGTGGGAAGGAATATACCGACAGATTTTAACCATGGATTCCTGGTGGTATTACAAGTAAATAATGTTATGTCAAAATGGGTCCAAAACTGTCTCATTAACTTACTTAATTTCGGGAACAAAAAATCAATTAACGATAGTAGTCCCTTATGAACGAAACCTTAGTCTAAAGAATGAAAAATGTACGATATCAGTATGACACTTGATGAAAATCTCAAGATAACTCACGTCAGATAAACATCTGATATTATTAGGGCGTGCTACCCTTGAGATTTTTTGAACTTGTGAATTATTTAAAAAATTAATATCTCGAAAATTAGGCTTTACTGACCCATGTTTATATTACTTTTTTTGTCTAAATAGGCATTAGAATCTTTGGTTAAAATCTGTCGGTATACTCCTTCCCATATACGGAGTGTAAAAAAATTGGTGTAGGACCCGTAACTGGGACTTCCACTCATCATAGTGAACAACTTTTGTTCCAAGACTGCTGAAAACGTAAAATAAAGGTTTTACTCTTCATACAAATCGATCAGCTGATCGACCGATTTTGTGCATTTTAGTATGGAGGGTACATTTTTTTTTTGACAATAGACTATGGGATCCTTGGAGAAAGTTTTTCAGTATGACGAGTAGAACCCCCAGTTAACGGGACGCACACCAATTTTAATACCGCCTGTATAGAAATTCACGGTCTCAATTACTTTGACAATAACAATAACGTTGACAGAAGTAGCTAGCTTATCCCGCATCTGCTATTATACCTTAACTTTTACACCGATCCAGACTTTGACCCCTGGTCTAAAATACACCTATTTCCTAGACTTCTGTCCATATTAGAGACCTTTTTTTCACTGGCTCAACGACCCATAGAGGATCTTAGCCTCCGACGCCAAAAGTCGCCACTCGTCCCTATTCTGCGCCTCCTCACGCCAATCGGGTCTCTGGAGGGCGCTCAGGTCCTTCTGCACTTCATCGTTCCAGCGGTACCTAGGACGCCTTTACACAGGAGGTCGCGGGTTCGATTCCCGGCGGGGTCAATTGTAAGACTCGGTTTGGTTGGTGGTAGGGCATTTTCTAAGCCCGCCTGGCTAGCTACCACCATCTTATCTAAGTCTTGCCGCCAAATATCAATGTTGATATCATTGGTGTGTTCCGGCATGAAGATAAGATAGCCAGTTTCCCCATTGCGTTGAGGAATCTTGGTAAGCCCGCTTCCATCTTCGGCAGCATCGTCGCTTACCACCAGGTGAGATGTTGTCAAGGCCTTACCAATTGTGAATAAAAAAATAAAATAAAAAAAAATATTTATAATAGGTCGGGGAAAAAGTTTCATCGTATATTGGTAAGTATAAATTTGTAATCATTTGTATTATTTGTACCTGGCTGGTTATAATAAAATTAACTACGTAAACATTCGAAATTTTAATAAAAAAATATTAAAAGTCCTTCCATTCTTTGTTTCTTTTATCTACGAAAATGAGTGATATTTACGAAGAAATACGCAACATTTTGAAATTATATTTAAAATAGGTAAAAATGCAACACAGGCCGCAAATAAAATTAATACTGTTTATGGCCCTAATGCAGTATCAGTCAATAGCACAAACTTGGTACAAGCGTTTCCAGTCTGGAAATTTTAACGTTCAAGATGCAGCTCGCTCTGGTCGCCCTGTTTGATTTTGCATAAAAAATCATTATATCAGCTCATATACGTCCCCAACGAGGGGCTCGAGCCTACCCTGAATTAGGGCGATCGGGCCTTAGTCGACCACGCGGGCACAGTGCGGGTTGGTGGACTTCACACACAACCTTCTAGTTTCTTCGCAGGCGTGTGCAGGTTTCCTCACGATGTTTTCCTTCACCGTTAAAGCAATCGGTGAGTATATATACGTAATTATAGAAAAACTCATTGGTACATTGGCTGTCCGGATTTGAACCCGGCACCTCTGGTTAGGAGGACCGAGTAGTTACCGGTTGAGCCACCGACGCTTGCATAAAAAATACGAAGACACTTTTTCCCCGACCTAATATTTATAATGCAAGGTAACATTACCCGGGATAACTCTTCCTAGCCTGCGAGCTGTGTGACGACCCTTTAGCCATGATGCTGTACAGCTTGTTCCGGTAGTCGTCCACTGACATCTGCTTGTCGTCGCGTAGTGGCAGCAACACGTCAGATGGCAGTGTTGGCTCGTCGCGCTCGCGGTGGAATCTGGAAGAGGAACAACAAATGAAGATCTATACCACGCCTATACACGATTTTGACACCACGGGCATAGTAAGTATTTGGTCTTCATGACTCCCCATTAAGTTGCGACCTCGGCGCGCCCTCCGTACCGCGTCTAAGCTCGCACGCGTAAATAATCTATATATATAAAAAAAACTGTAACAGGGCCGCGTCTGTACATTACATAATAACCGTGGTGGACATTACTTACGATATAGAGGCCAAAACAACAACTTTTGGAGTTTTTGTCTGACTGTCTGTCTGTATATTCGTTCATCACGCAAAAACTACCAGGCCGATTTTGATGAAATTTTGTATGGTGGTTCCTTATAGTCCGGGTTAACATATAGGATACTTTTTATCCCGGAAAATACAAGAATTCATGTGGGAAAATCAAAAGTAAACATTTCTAGAATGGCTCCCCACGCAAATGTTGCTAAACCTATTGCAATTAAATTTTACACGTAGATACCTTATGTTGCGAAATAAAACTGAGACATTGTGAATCCCAAAAAAATTAAGGGTTCCTGCAGGAATGCAAAAAAAATAGTATCTTTAGACTGGTTCAACGTAACAATATGAAACCTTTACATGAGATTGACCATCATTACATAGTTGGGCATTCTTTATCCCGGAAAACTAAAGAGGTCCCGTGGGAAATTAGATCTATCCATACATATAATAAAATCGATTTAAAACGCGCTTACCTACTTTTTTCTCCATATAACCTACACATACAGACTGCTAATAGATGGCGCTGTAGGGATAATAAAACGCGCTTACGTTTGCGGCGTGCAAACTGCCTTACCTAAATTTCTCCTTTTAGATCTGAATTGCCAATAAATGGCGCTGCAGGGATAATAAAACGCGCTTACGTTTGCGGTGCTCAAACTGCCATACCTAATTTTTCGAAAGCATGGACTTAATTCATTTTAGCTCTGAATCACTTATTTCGATCCAAGAAACCAAAAAAAATTCATTGGATTTGATACTAATGTCTCTTCTGCAGAAGAACTTATAATATCTGTGTTTGGTGAGACAGAGCAAGTAACACATCGTGAGAAGTCTTGGATCTGCGAACGGTCTATTCTGACATCAAGAAATCAAAGAATCTATCTATTAAAAGCACCATATTGAAGCGAGTGAAGGGTGAATGTGTAGTGTACATTTCCATAAACAAGGTGATGGACAAAGACGAAGCCACCAGCTACCCAGTAGAATTTTTGAATTCACTATTGGCTCACGAGCTCCCTGCGCATATATTAAATCTTAAAGTGGGTGTGCCTATGATTCTTTTAAGAAATCTAAACCCATCAAAGCTTAGCAATGGAACTCGGCTTATAGTGACAGCTTTACAGCAGAACGTGGTAGAGGCGGAGATACTGACGGGATGCGGCATCGGCGATTGAGTGTTTATTCCACGCATTCCCCTGATACCAAACAATTTCCCGTTCCGCTTTAAACGCGTGCAGTTCCCTGCTTCGCGATGACAGTAAACAAGGGGCAAGGGCACACGCTGCGCACCGCAGGCGTGGAACTCACCACCAGCTGCTTTTCGCAACTTTATGTGGCGCTATCCCGCGTCAGTGATGCTGGAAATTTATTTGATATAAAAATTTATTTAGAACATAAAAAGAAAAATATTGTTTATAAAGAGGCATTATAGAGTTAAACATCCATCCAGTCATATAATTTTCCTTTGTTTCTGTTTCTTTTTTTATTCTTCACTTTCACGAGTAAATTATATCTCTACGTATCTTTATCTCTAATGTAGTTTGTTTATTATATTCAGTGTGGTCACTTTCCTATTTATTGTTTTTTCTTTTTCTTGCTCTCTATTTTTTCTTTTATCTTGTATTATTTGCTTATTTCTATTTTGTTTTCTCTACTTTACTATCGTGTAAACATACATAGCCCTATTAAATTTTAATTGTTTGTTACTAAATTATAAAGTAAAAGTTTTTAAAAAAGGCAAGACACAAGATGAAGATGAGAAACAGAAAACAAGAATGGGAAAAAAGTCATAATTTTGAAAACATATAAAAAACAAATAAAAAAGAAGACAACATCAAAAAAAATTGAAAAGAAAATAAAAAATACAACTTCGTTGCAGAATGCTGACCATCGAGGACCATGATAATACCTCATATACCAAAAATCTCTCTGGCTATTTCACCCCCTTCACACTTCTTGTCACCGCCACCGGGAATACGGCTCTATGACAAATTTCAGCTCAATCGGATTTCTGCAAGTCTTACCTTTACAAACATACATACATACAAACATTGCAAGTTATAGGTCAATAAAAGCTTCTAAAAATTAAAAAGGTTCTACCACTGGTAATGTCAGTCTAAAGAGTCTAATCTAAAGTCGTCCAACGGGGAGACGTCCAAATAGGGCAACCGTGCTGGGGCCGAGACGTGGCAGGTCAAACCCCAATTTCTGTAGTCACTTCAAGACAGTTCATTAGAATTAGCACAGGACTAGCGTGCAGCGCCAGAAGTGAGCAATGACTAGTGACGTCGGCTTTGCCGCGAACATCAAAGGCATTTGACCCCTGCTGTATGGATTCTATAGAAAGACAAAGAATAGATGTGCTTGAAATGTGGTGCTGGAGGCGAATGCTAAGGATTCCTTGGATAGCTAAACGAACAAATGTGTCTATTCTCTCGCAACTCAAAGTTCAAACACGGTTGTCTACCATCTGCCTGCAGCGCATACTTACCTGTTTCGGCAACGTAATGAGAAAGAGTGGTGACAACCTTGAAAAACTGATCGTTGTTGGCAACATTGAAGGAAAAAGATCCAGAGGCCGTTCGCCAACACGACGGAATGATCAGATAAAGGAAGGCACCACATCTAATAGCTTTTATCAAGCAGTGAGAGCGACCATGGACCGTAGTCGATGGAGACAAATTTCGCGTCTCAAGGCCAATTTGGACCAGGATAGTCAGTAATGAGGGACCGACCAGAGAGAGAGTATGGATTTTTACATTGTGGTCAAGCGATCGTGCCGCCTGGGACACAATTAAGAAAACGCAGGCCTGCCAGGACCTGCGTCACCCTCTACAGTCTTTCAGGCGGAGTGTATGGGCATCAATCTGGCTGCTAATGCAATCACTGCTAGAAGGGTACAGGGCTACTCCATCCGTATCCTTTCAGACAGTCGAACGGTTCTACTGGCCCTCCAAAGTAATGTCATCACTTCGGGGCTAATACACGAGTGTCACCAAAGACTAACAGAGGTATGTTACCACAGCAATGTAACTCTGCAGTGGATCAAGGGGCACAGCAACTCGCGTGGAAACGACGCAGCCGACGAACTGGCCAGGAGAGGGTCAGAACTTGTAGCTGTAGGACCGGAACCCTCGGGCTGATTCAGATCCACCTTGCGGCTACGTATAAGGTCAGAACATAACCGATATTAGACAGAGCTGGAAGTATGTTACGGTTATTTCAACAAACATCTTTTTACCCTGGGGATTACAGACAGCCCACTGTGCCGCGCCTGCATGGCGGCCGAGGAGATACCCGCTCACATCCTCCTGGACTGCAGAAAGGTGGCGGCGTACAGGGCCGAGCATCTCGGCGACCTGCGAACACTTCCGGAAGTCTTCGGCAAGCTGCGGGGGCTACTGGGATTCCTGGAGGAGCTGGGCTGGCAGTGATGCCGGCCAACCACGCAAAATGGGAGTATCAGACGCCTGGCTGCGGAAATCAGCCCGTCCGTCCTTACAATTACAATTACCCTCTCGGTCTAATTGGCTGAGCCCGCAGGGTCGATACGTGCGGAGCAAGGTTGGCTGCAGGAGACCGCCGCAACACAAAGTAGATAGGTACAGAGAAGCCGCTTATATATGTACTGGATTTTAACTATACCTACCGCTCGCGGTAGCCCCGGGGCTGACAAAGGTAGGTAGGTACCAAAGTACGTAGTGTGACAATAATAATGGGAACTAGCAAAAAAAAACCCTCACGGAATTTGCCACACATGATACGTAAGATTTAGAGGTAATAAATTAAAATATATATTTAGAGGTAATAAATTAAAATATATATTTAGAGGTAATAAATTAAAATATAATTTAAAATATGTATTTAATAACATCTAGTATCAAAAGGAATTGGTCACCGCGAAATGTAAAATGGTACTTATAATAATATCAATTTTCAATAGGTTGAGAGTTGAGAGACTATGACTAAAATTGAACATGGAGTACAAACGTGTGATTACACTTTTAGTTATTGTTAAACCTTAATAAGTAGTAGAAGGGACAATCCATACGTATAGATTGTTACTCTTAATTCTGTGATAGATAATACCTTAAATTAAACGTAAAAAGGCACACATAAAATAATAACACTGTTCAATTTCTAAAGTTCATGAAAACCAAAAGGAATCTTGACCGGGGAATAGGGAAATGTGAAGAAAAAAGGTGACTACTTCCCTTCGCAGGTGGCACGACGGTGGTAGATGCTCAGGCTGACGAAAAAGGTATTCGAGCTGTACCAGCCAAGACTCGATCAGTTATTTGCTTAGCCTGCTGATGTAATACGTCGGCTATTTCGCCGTTATTATATTAGTTGTCCATTAGGTACTCGGTAAAAACCCTTGAAATATCGGCAAAGGATCTGTAATATACTAAAAAACTGCACCATACAACTTTGAAAAACAGCAAAAGGCAACTTATTAAATTTATAATCTTATTTTCGGTCAAAAATAGGTTTGCGGTGACCACCATTCCATTGTTATTTTTCTCAATCTCTCATCTTCTTGTCAAAAAGAAACAAATTTTTTCAAATTCAATTTCCATAGACGAACAAAATCTAACGAGAATTTAATTATGAAACGCAAAAAGGAGATTGGCTCGAAACGATAGTTTGCGTTTCAGTAGGTACTTACACCTAAACAAAACTAGGTTCAAATAGGTAGTTTCCTACGTAGGTAGATGGGTTATGTACGTAGGTACTTTAGGTCACCTAAAGGGCAATGGAGCGTGCTATGCTCGGAGTTTCTCTGCGTGATCAATCAGAAACGAGGAGATCTGTAGGAGAACCAAAGTAACCGACATAGCTCTCAGAATTTCTAAACTGAAGTGGCAGTGGGCGGGGCACAAAGCTCGTAGAACGGATATCCGTAGGAGAACCAAAGTAACCGACATAGCTCTCAGAATTGCTGAAATTAAGTGGCAGTGGGCAGGGCACACAGCTCGAAGAACGGATGGCCGTTGGGGTAGTAAAGTTCTCGAGTGGCGACCACGCACCGGAAAACGTAGCGTAGGCATGCCATCCATTCAGTGGACCGATGACATGGTGAAGGTCGCGGGAAGCCGCTGGATGCGGGTAGCGCAGAACTGGTCGTCGTGGAAATCCTTGGGGTACCTATGTCCAGCAGTGGACGTCTTTCGGCTGATATAATGATGTAGGTACTTTTATCAATTAAAAAAATGGTACTTACTTGCCGACATACTCGTGGTGTAAAGCACTTTCAGCGCGAAGCCTCTTCGCTGGATTAAAGACCAGAAGCCTCTGCACCAGGTCAGCGGCGTCTCGAGGCGCACAGGACAGCATGTTAGCTAGAGAAGCGCCCCCGGCGTTGCCTGAGGTGGCTTGCTCGCGCATCAGAGAGGAACCGTAACCGCTGCACACTGCTGATATATCTGTGAGATACAGAGGAATGCCTACAATGAATTGGATGTTATTTTACAAGGGGTAATTCATAAATCGCAAATAAATCATAAATAACAGGTACTGTTGGGGGCTAACCTTTAGATGAGTGTTAACTCCGATAGCTTTGGGTGCAATGGATGTGCAATTAAAATATTTTTGAATATTTTGTAACCAATATATTTGCTTCAAGCATAATATTAAAGAAAAGGAATGTTGCCTATTGGCTTCGATCGGTATCGAGGTAGTGATATGGGCGCGGTCCCTGCCAGGTCGCAGCTGTTAGGTGGTGGGGCAGCAACGGTGCTAGTCGCAACAGTATTTTCCTGGGGCTTTCCATACACTAAGGTAGTTTGGGTAAATGTCAAACACGTTCGTCAGAATTCCGTAAAAAAAATCCTTAATTCCTTAAAAATTCCATATACTATGTCATTTTTTACGGTAATCTGGTAAACCACAGACACAAAATAGTTTCAAGAACGTGTTTACAAAATTTCAATAACTTTGATTGATTAATATTTAAACCAAACTACGTTTGTATGCAGCGCGCTAGGGCGGCCCGCAGTGATAATGCCGCTCAGTAGTTGTGTGTGTGTGTGTGTGTGCGCGCGTAAGTGTGTGGGGGATGGGCGGGGGGTAGGGGGTATGTGTGTTTGTGTGTGTGTGTGTGTGTGTGCGTGTGTGAGAGAAAGAGAGTGTGTGTAAGTATCGCGTTACCTTCGACGGAGGGGCGGGGTAGCGCCGACATGATCCTCTCTATTTGGTTGACGGTGGACGTGCCGGGGAAGAGCGGCTTCCCGATTAACATTTCGCCCAGGATACAGCCCAGCGACCACATGTCTATGCCTTTTGTGTAGCTAGGAAATAAGATTGAAAGGTTTTTAAGATTCCGTACATCTGATGAAAAAGGAACCCTTAACTATAAGATCACTCATGTGTCTGTCTGTTCGTTCGACCGTATTTCACACCCTATCATCCACGCAGGCGAAGTCGCGAGCAAAAACTAGTACTGAAAAATTGATCGTATCGCAGAAAAAACGTGCAAATGATTGCTATTTATAATTTGAAAGGGTTATTTGGCAGCGCAGAACCGGTCGTCGTGGAGATCCTTGGGGGAGGCCTATGTCCAGCAGTGGACGTCCTTCGGCTGATATGATGGTGATGATGATTTAGTGATGGTACAGTGCCTCCCACCATGGTAAACTTTATAAACCTTTATAAATGTTACAAATAAAAATTGTCTGTATAAGTAAATAAATTTCATTACCAAAACACATTTTGTATTTTTCAATCCGTTTTAGGCCTCCCACACGGTGAACCGAAGACCTGGTGAAGGATTCGGGAAGCCGCTGGATGTGGGCAGCGCAGGACCGGTCGTCGTGGAAATCCTTGGTGGAGGCCTTTGTCCAACAGTGGACGTCTTTCGGCTGATATTATGATGACGATGATGAAGTGAAAGCTAAAAAACACAAATCTGACTTTCTACTTAAACACACTTAAAGGAATCAGAACAACTGTAATGTTCCGCAACACTCACTTCTTGCTGGCGATGAGGATCTCCGGCGCACGGTACCACCGCGTGGCCACGTAGTCCGTGAGACAGGGGTCTGCTCCATCCTCTCCGCCCGAGTACACGCTCGACACGGAACGAGCTAGACCAAAGTTCTGGGAACAACTGTAATGTTCCGGAACACTCACTTCTTGCTGGCGATGAGGATCTCCGGCGCACGGTACCACCGCGTGGCCACGTAGTCCGTGAGACAGGGGTCTGCTCCATCCTCTCCGCCCGAGTACACGCTCGACACGGAACGAGCTAGACCAAAGTTCTGGGAACAACTGTAATGTTCCGGAACACTCACTTCTTGCTGGCGATGAGGATCTCCGGCGCACGGTACCGCCGCGTGGCCACGTAGTCCGTGAGACAGGGGTCTGCTCCTTCCTCTCCGCCCGAGTACACGCTCGACACGGAACGAGCTAGACCAAAGTTCTGGGAACAACTGTAATGTTCCGGAACACTCACTTCTTGCTGGCGATGAGGATCTCCGGCGCACGGTACCACCGCGTGGCCACGTAGTCCGTGAGACAGGGGTCTGCTCCTTCCTCTCCGCCCGAGTACACGCT
This sequence comes from Coleophora flavipennella, assembly GCA_947284805.1. NCBI lineage: Eukaryota > Metazoa > Arthropoda > Insecta > Lepidoptera > Coleophoridae > Coleophora > Coleophora flavipennella. The sequence continues at coordinate 7,888,760 of OX369282.1, read as the reverse complement.
CGACACGGAACGAGCTAGACCAAAGTCTGCGAGCTTAACCCTGGGGATGTTAAGAAGTTTTATTTAACTTGCAATGTTTATATTATGTTAGTTTGTTATGTCAAATTTTGCAAGCGATTTTAGAGCGACTACTTCCAGAAATTTGGTATGAAGCCGTATTCCCGGTACCAATAGATCTAGTTTGAATGGGGAAACGGACTGCTAGTCATTTGAGTTACTTTTTATGATCTGTCAAAAACTAAATTTTGTTCTAAATATGTTTGAAATACCCACAAGTGGAGTCATAGATTTTTTGCGTCATTGACGAACCTATTTTGTGAATTTGATCAATTAAAAATTGAAGACGTGATGGAAAAACAAAACAAGTAAGGTTTTTTGAAACTTCAAGAGGGTAGCAATTTAGGAAATCATATTTCAGAATTTATTTTTGATGCAATCCGATCCCCTATTTGATCCGATGATCAACTCGTCTTTTTTTTTCAAAAGAATAGGGAAGACGAATGCTAGTCATCTGAGTCACAGATTACTAAATAGTTACTTCGTAATCTGAGTTGCTTTTTATCATCTGTCAAAAACGTCATTTTTTTGTAAAAATGTTTGAAATACCTAGGCGTGACGTCATAGTTAAGCAGCGTCATATATGTACTTATTTTGTGATTTTGGTGAATTAAAAATCGAAGACTTGATGGAAAACAAAACGAGTAAGGTTTTCGGAAGTTCAAGTAGGAGGGCAATTTAGTGATCAAGACTTCATAATTTATTTCTGATGCTGTCGTCATCCCTGTTGTAAATAATAAGTAACGTTTTAATTTGGAAATTAGTATTTGATTTTATGTTCACGTTTGGCGCACTGAGAATTTATTTTTGAACATATAAATTATTTTCAGATAAAAGTTTGTATTTAAAAGTTTTAAGATTTTTCAATGTTAGTAAATACTGATTTGAGAATGTTTGATTACAATCTAATCTAATTTTAAGTGACGACGACGGAGTCGAACGAAGGTGAAACATGCAGTCCTAAATAATGCCTATTCATTGTCGCCTTGAAGATCTCCAAATTAAAAGTCTCTATAAAAAACAGATGCTGGCAAAGTAATTTATCATCATCATATCAACCGAAAAACGTCCACTGCTGGACAAAGGCCTCCTCCAAGGATTTCTACGACGACCGGTCCCGAGCTGCCCGCATCCATTGGCTTCCCGCGATCTTTACCAGGTTCGTCGGTCCACCGCGTGGGAGGCCTGCCTAAGCTACGTTTTCTGATGCGCGGTCGCCACTCGAGAACTTTACTATCCCAACGGTCATCCATCTGTTCTACGAGCTATGTGCCCTGCCCACTGCCACTACAGTTTAGCGATTCTGTGAGCTATGTCGGTTACTTTGGTACTCCTGCGGATCTCCTCGTTTCTGATTCGATCACGCAGAGAAACTCCGAGCATAGCAATTCCCAAGCAATTTGCACAATGAACGAAGAAGTGAAGTAAAGCATTTCGACTTTATTTAAAGAGTATTTATTAGACCTAAGAAGTTTAGATAAAATAATTAACCAATCTTGTTACATATATTTTTAGGTTTTCTCAACCTCCACCATGGTTACTTCATATGCTTCAGGAGGTGGCGGTTTCGATTCCCGGCGGGGTCTTACTTGAGACTCGGTTTGGTTTGTGATAGGGCTACTAAGCCCGCCTGACTAGTTACCACCATCTTATTTAAGTCTTGCCGTCGAACATCAATGTTAACAGCATTGATGTGTTCCGGCATGAAGATAAGATAGCCAGTTTCCCATTGTGCTTGGAAAGATTAATAGGTCCGGTTCCATCTTCGGGCGTCATCGTCACTTACCATCAGGTGAGGTGATGCCAAGAACATCTCAATTATGGATAAAAAAACATGATGCTCAAATCACTAATTCCATTTGGGCAAAGAATAATCCACATGGACTAAGACTAGCGGATAAACGTACATATGAAATCGAAATTCGAAAACACATTGATACATGGCAGGATTCGAACCACGACCTCCCAGACAGGAGGAAGCGGCCCCAGCCGTCACGCCACCGACGTTAAGTAGTTTCATCATCATAATCATATCAGCCGAAGAAAGTCAACTGCTAGACAAAGGCCTCCCCCAAGGATTTCCACGACGACCGGTTCTGCGCTGCCCGCATCCAGCGGCTCCCCGCGACCTTCACCAGGCCATAAGTAGTTTCGTTATAATAAATTTAGTTATAACGGCTAGGACTGCTACATCGTGAGGAAACCTGCACACGCCTGCGAAGAAACTCGAAGGTTGTATGTGAAGCCGACCCGCACTCGGCCCGCGTGGTCGACTAAGGTCCTAATTCAGGGTAGGCTCGAGCCCCTCGGTGGGCACGTATATGAGCCGATACAATATAATGAAACTTCATCACTCACCTGCAAGCACTATCGATGAGCACATTACTAGGCTTTTGGTCCCTATGTATGACGTTCCCGCTGTGAATGTACTTGGTAGCCTTCAACATCTGGTACATGATGTACCGTTTGTGTATATCCTTAAGTATGTTGCCGCGCTTGATCACATTGTGCAGGTCAGTTTCCATGTACTCGAAGCCGAGGTATATGTCGCGATTGTTCAGAGCTCTGAGGATTGATAAAGATAATGTGCAGTGTGGAAGGAACGTTTCCATGCTTCGCAAGGTACGTTAAACCGTTGGTGCTGGTTGCTATCAGTGACCTAGATGGCAGTCCTTAAGAGAATTGTGAACCTATGACTTTTCATGCAAAGCTCGATTTTAAACAATTTTTTTATAGGCTGTTAGAACAAAAGCTAGGTTTTGTATTATTTTAATTTTATTTGTCATCCAGGGTTTTCATACAAAAATAATTTTGGCCATCATTTGTTTATTTTTAATCAAATTTCTTAAGCCGCGTAAAAAATGGCGGGCTTGAGAAGTTCTAACAGTACCTAGGCACACCCTGGACACTTCATACAACGGACCAGAAATGACATTTCAAAAAAGGAATGACGGAACAAACAAAATGGCGGCGAAATCATAAACGTTCGACAACCAAACGGTAACCAATCTGGATGACGAGGGGGTGTGGTCGCAATCTAGAGAGCGGCAGGGAGTGTCCATACTGTATGTTAGTACTAATATATATACTTTGGTATAGTATACCTATATTACAGAATTGGTGACGGACCCGCTAACTGAGGCTTCTACTCATCGTACTTAACAATTTACCCCAACGAAATCCAGTCAATATTAAAAAAACGAGTGTATATCCATCTATATGTATGAAAGTAAATACTTAAACTTCAGAAAATAATCAAATCTTTTTCCTCATATCGAGGTATAGACAGTTTATGAAAATAGTTTTATTATCCTCTGAAAATGATCAAATCTTTTCTTAAGATAGAAATCATTTTCAGAGGATAATAAAACTCTTTTCATAAACTGTCAAACTCATTTGTTTTGACAACCGATAGTGTTGCCTTGGCAACCGATATTTTTTTTTTTGTGGTTGGTGTCAGCAAACCATCGAATCTAAACCATTTAATACGTAAATAACTGAGTGCTGGTACCGACCTCAAAAAAATTTTAAGCCCCTAATTTAATTCGTACCCGCCTTTGATTTCGTTATTGTTGGTTAATGTTGTGTATTTAAGTATAATAATATTATTTCATACTTTTGAATGAATTTCATTTTGAAGTCGATTTTAAGTTTTTTAAACTTTTTTTTATTTTCTTTATTTTTAGTGGTAATGCTATCTATCTAGCAACGTTAAATCCAATCACCTATACTCACCAATATGAATTATCAAATCATAATTCATGTGTTTCACAGATACAGAGTCCTGTGGCTTCCATCATCATCTCAGCAGCATGAAAGTTAAAGAGTTAAATCGTCCATCATCAGCTCATCTGAATAACCTGAAGGAATACAACTATCGGTCTATGCATACCTACGTATATATCTATGTATAACATTAAAAAGAATTTTCCTGCAACTCCTAACTTAAGAAGTTGTACCTTCCTACATCAGCTTATCAACATAAGAATATGACTAACAGACGCAAGTATTTTAATAGCTTTAGAAAACATATGAATTACGTAATTAGTGCCTTTAAAATTCTAATTTTTCATTATTTTTCAAGGGTTGCCCTTGATTTCCTTGGGATCCCATCATCAGATCCTGACTTGGTGACAGTGGAACCCCTTCGGGAGTATACTCTTTCGAATGAAAAAAGAATTTTGAAAATCGGTCCACAATTGACGGAAAAATCGGTGAACATAAATTAAAAATTTATATATACAGTTGAACTTAGTACCTCCTCCTTTTTGAAGTCAGTAAAAATAAATAGTATATCTCTTTATATCTTCACTAATTTATATATCCCTCTTAACTTCCGTTCGCCTCGCCCGATCAAACTTCCGTAACGCTCTGGTCACGCATCCACCAGCTTACAAGTCAAGCGTGCGTAAGGAAGTTTTACTTCAAAAAAAATCTTCGCGCCATACATGGATCAATTTGAATGAATTCAAATTTTTTTTCACGAATTCTTGGGAAAGTTAGTTAAGTATGATGAGCTACACCAATTTCGTTACGCCATGTATATGAATGTCACAGAGTTAAAAAGATTTTGCTCCCCTACAAACTACAAAATACATACATATATTTAAATATACAGGCTGTAAAAAAAAGGTGTGGTGATACTTTAATGCTCATCAAACTGAACAAGTTTTAATTCTACAACTTTGCTTAAGTCGCGAATTTATTATGGATTTTTCATACAAAACGGGCAGGTCATTGGCCGATTTTGTATTGGAAGTCAAATTTTTTTTTTGCGAAACGATCATAAGTTTAATATGACGAGTGGAATCATACCTTTAAGTATTATATGTTACAGCTATATAAGTATGTATATCAGTCTCTGGCTCCTATAGTAGGTACAAATGGCTGTGTGTGATTTGTCCTTCAATATTCATTCATTTAATAAAAACCTTACTTACCTATGTATGCTATGGAGTTTCACAATGTTCGGATGGTTACGAAAAGACTGGAGGAAGATGATCTCTCTGAAAGTCCTTTGAGCATCAGTTTGGTTTCTGAACGCATCGAAAATCTTCTTGATGGCCACGACATCCTTGGTCTTCCTGTCCACGGCCTTCCAGACGATTCCGTATGCACCTTTCGGGAACCATGAGAAAAAACATACGTAACGTGAAAAATTAAGATGAAAAAATGAAACCCGACTGCTTAAAATCTTAGATATTACTTTAAGTGTCTCTATTAGGTACTTATTTCTCGCAACTTCCAGTACTTTTTTGCAAAAATTTTTAATGTACGTACAGACACTACAATTTCATTATATGGCTCTAAAGATTTGGATGAATTTTTTTATTAAAACTACGTTTTTCGGTGGCGTAATGGCAAGGGCCGCTACCTCCTGTCCGGGAGGTCGTGGTCCGATCCTGCCACGTACCAATGTGTTTTCGAATTTAGATTTCATATTACGTTTATCCGACGCTCTTATACGGTGAAGGAAAACAACGCGAGGAAATCGTGAGGAAACCTGCACACGCCTGCGAAGAAACTCGAAGGTTGTGTGTGGAATTGACCAGCACGCACTGGGCCCACGTGATCGATTAAGGCTCGATTACTCTAATTCAGTGTAGGCTTGAGCCCCTCGGTGGGGACGATTCTTACTTACAACACCTCACATTCCAAAATCCATCGTAGCATTTTGGCTACAGGCTCAGCCAAAGAAAGAGATATACATAGATACCTACATACTTACATACATACATACTTCTGGAAAACATTACCATCCTAATTGGGCATCGTGTAAAAAATACTGTTCAGCCAGGCCTCCGTCACTCCGTCGAGCAGGCGAGATAAGTACCTCGTCAGCGCTAGAACGCCGTACAGTCGGCGCCGCAATTCGCGCGCCGCCCGTATACGCAGTTATAACCGCTAAGACGAGCGCTTTAATACCCATGTTTCCGGGTATTGTCTGACAGTGGGAAGGAGTAGGTGAATAAATGCGTAGGTACTTTTGTTTTATAAGGAAGTGCAATATCTGTTACAAAGTAACTAGTATCTCATCTATAGTTCAACTCACTTAGCAGAGCACTCAAGAAGTGTATCAGTGTTAGGCACTACCCAGATTTTCTGATGTGGAGCTGAATTGGCATTGTCCAAACGCGCGATATATGTTACTGTTCACACTTTTACAGCCCCGTCGAAAGTTCAGTTCACAAATAAACTGTGCTATAATCATCATCATCATATCAGCCGAAAGACGTCCACTGCTGGATAAAGGTCATAATCATCATATCAGATCATATACGTCCCCACCGAAGGGCTCGAGCCTACCCTGAATTAGGGCGATAGGGCCTTAGTCGACCACGCGGGCCCAGTGCAGGTTGGTCGACCACGCGGGCCCAGTGCAGTTTGGTCGATTTCACACACAACCTGCGAATAATAATCAAAGGCACTAATCTAACCAATTTTATTAATAATTAAAAACCCGACTGCGATTTAAGACTAATAAAAATAATTTTCGACAAAAAACCGACAAACAAGAAACTATGGTTCCCCTCGATATCTCTGGGATGCCTTCATCAGATTCTGGTTTTCTTATGGTGGTACCACCCTTAGGAGATCTCCTTTCCAACAAAAAAAGAATCATCTAAATCGGTTCATAAACGACGAAGTTATCTGCGAACACACATGAATGACATTGAGAAACATCCTCCTTTTTTTGAAGTCGGTTAAAAAAGTAAACTATGTCACTCAGGTAATCAAGACAAATCTAACGACACCTCGCAACTTAAAATCCATCAAGCTGTTTTGGCTACAGGCTCACCCAAAGAAACATACCTACATACATAAATATGTACAGATATCTCATGACACATTAAGTCTTGGAGCCGGTTGCTATCACTAGATGGCAGTCGTTAAGCCATAATCCCTTTTATGTGGCTTGAAAACTTAGGACTGTGGGTTTTGGATACTCAGAGTATGATGATCATTTTTAAGTGCATATTCACAAAACAGTTTCCCATGCAAAGTTAAAATGAATACTTCTTGAAAAAGGATGTGCCAATTCTAATGAAACTTTATACACGTAAGCAAGCCACGAAATTCTAGTTTGTGGATAGATTACATGGAAATGATTTTGTAAATATGCTCTTAAGTCTAGGTATCCTGTAATAATTAATTTAGAGCTAAGTTGTCACGTAGTTTACATGATCACTATAATTTTTGAGTGGTCTAGGTATCCTGTGTAATTTAGAACTAAGTTTTGTTATCTAGGTATACTGAATATCTAATTAAGAGCCAAGTCTCTGCTAGGTGTCCTGTGTAATATACATCAGTCAAAGTGTCTTCTATAATGTTAAGTGATCTTGGTTTCCTGTATATTTTAGAGCAAGGTCTCTGTTAAGAGGTCTAAGTGTCCTGTAGAATGTAGAGCAAAGTTTCTGTTAATTGGTGTAATTGTCCTGTATAACGTAGAGCAAAGGCTCTATAAAGTGATCTAGGTATCCACTTGTACAGTATAATATAGAGCAGTCTCTAATAAGTGGTCTAGGTGTCCTATACAATACAGAGCTAAGTCTCTGTTTTTGGTTTAGGTGTCCTGTATAATGTAGAGCTAAGTCTGTTAAGCGGTCTAGGTACTCTGTATAATGCAACACTGTCCCTGTTAAGTCGTCTAGGTGCTCTGTATAATGCAGATCTAAGTCTGTTAAGTGGTCTAGGTACCCTGTATAATGCAACACTATCTCTGTTAAGTGATCTAGGTGCCCTGTATAATGTAGAGCTAAGTCTGTTAAGTGGTACCCTGTATAATGCAACACTATCTCTGTTAAGTGTTCTAGGTGCCCTGTATAATGCAACATTGTCCCTGTTAAAGTCGTCTAGGTGCTCTGTATTATGTAGAGCTAAGTCTGTTGAATGGTCTAGGCACCCTGTATAATGCAAAACTGTCTCTGTTAAGTGGTCTAGGTGCCCTGTATAATGTAGAGCTAAGTTTGGTAAGTGGTCTAGGTTTTTTTTTTTTATTCACAATTGGTAAACCCTTGACAACATCTCACCTGGTGGTGTTCTGTATAATATAGAGCTAAGTCTGTTAAGTGGTCTAGGTGCCCTGTTTAACGCAACACTGTCCCTGTTAAGTGGTCCAGGTGCTCTGTATAATATAGAGCTATGTCTGTTAAGTGGTCTAGGTACCCTGTATAATGCAACACTGTCTCTGTTAAGTGGTCTAGGTGCCCTGTATAATGCAACACTGTCTCTGTTAAGTGGTCCAGGTGCCCTGTATAATGTAGAGCTAAGTCTGTAGTCCAGGTTTTCTGTATAATCTACAGCTAACTATCCTGTACCATATAAGACTTACCTTTACCCAATCTCTTCTTTATTTCAAACCTCTTCAATATGTGTTCATCAATTTCAGACATGTTTTTCTCCGAGTTCTTCTTCTGAACAATTTTCTGGGCGACATCTTTTTTTGTTTTGTCATCCTTTTTGATGTTCTGGGATGGATTCATTTATACTTTTTTTGGAATATTTGTTTACTTCAGTTGCAGCTAGTCCGTTACTGTGATTATGTAATAAAACATATTTTTATTAGTAAAGAGAGTTCTTTGTAATTTTTTACAAACTTATCTGGTTTCAAAAATATTGGTCTTAAAAAGGATAAGGTTTTATTAGTTGACATCAAGTTCTTCAAATTTTTGCATAATTTTTAGGTTAAAATGTGTTTACATCTAGTTAGGTATTTCCTGAAATGGGGCGGAATTGCACTTAGACCTAAGTGCAATTCCGCCTCTGTTCTGTTCGGTTGCAGAAAATTTAATTCGCAAAAAACCGACACAACTGATTGATGACCTATAATTGTTTAAATTCAAAGTAAAGTACCCATTAATAAATATTCAATTCGCGAGTAGAAGCATTTAAAACGGGAAACATTGGTTCATATTATGTAAATATGGCCCTTTACGAGGGTCTTGAAGACGCAACAAAAGAGCAAAGCTCATTTGAATATAGGGACGGAGCGTGACTACAAATATTTTATTAAATTATGACTCAACAACAAAGCTACTAGGCAACGGAAAATCAATAGATTTCTTTCGACATAGAACAATTTCTGAGAAAATTCCGGCGGCCTATTTATTACTGACTGCTTGATATAATCGTCGTAAAATAAATTTATACAATACTTACATACAAAATAGCAGTATTGTATCACAATTTCCATAGTTTTAGATTGGATAACATTAAAACTTTATACTTTCAGGAGATAATCAGCAAATCATCGACGACAGGTTTTGAATGAATTCTGTCAACGAAATTCATTTGTTTACGGCGCCCAAACATATCGACGTTGCCATGGTAACAGCGGTTGTCAACTTTAGTAATGGTCACAGGTATGTGTAATCGATAAATCGATTAAGTCAATTTGGATTTTAGACTAAACTTGTCTACGTGAAAACATTCGTTCGTCATCAAGGAATTTATATACAGTAAGATATAAATAAAATTCCTTGATCGTCATTTTGATGTTCGTTATAAAAAAAAACAATATGTAGGTGTATGTAGTTCATAAAGTGGGTTCTATTTTTGGTTTATCGTCATCGTATCAGCCTAAAGACCTAAGATCTGCTGGACAATGGCCTCCCCTAAGGATTTCCACCACGACTAATCCTGCGTGGCCCGCATCCAGCGGCTTCCCGCGACTTTCACAAGGTCGTGGTTCCACCGAGTGCAAAGCCTGCCTATAAGTCTTCGAGTGCGAGTTCGCCACTCAGAAAATCACTAGTAACAATAAAAAAATACCTACTTTTACTATCAAATACAGTTGGTAAATTGTCATTTTTAGGGTTCCGTACAACAAAAAAATGAAACCCTTATAAGATCACTCGTGCGTCTGTCACAGCCGAATCTACTGGACCAAATCAGTTGAAATGTGGTAGGATGGTGTAATCCTATGATCCAAACACAGTTGTGTAAAGTAAATAAATGTTTTATTTTTTATATACTCGTATAAGGGTAATTTTCGGAGGAAAAATTAGGAAATTTTAAAAAAGTTTTGCAAAACTTACTGTGTCTTAAATCAATTCAAAGGGCTCGTAATGAGGATCTCAAATATATATATAATTGTAAAATAAATCGTTTTGATTTTATTCATGAAAGAAGACGAAAATTTATCTTTCCCCCTCCCTGATCCCCGAAACTATTGAGCCTAAAATTTTGAAAAAAATACAAAATATCGTTCATTGCTTGTAGATTACAGGAAAACCTATAAGAATTCTATCAATTGAAATAAAGTGGTAAACTCAATATTATACGTTCACTTTCGGAAAATAGTTCACTAAAACACCACTAGACTTCACTAGTACTCGTATTATTTTTCTTTTGCTCGCGTTAGTACCTATCTTGTTTATCATGTGAATAGGTGTCATTGTCATAGTTGTGTGGAGAGGTGAGGTGGTACGGAACCCTCATACCGCGAGTCCAACTCGCACTTGGCCAGTTTTTATTTTTTCAACAATTAGTAAGTCATTGACACGATGACGCCGACGATAAAGCGGGCTTACTCACATTCCCCAACGCAATGGCTGAACTGGCTATCTTATTTTCAAGCCACAACACATCAACATTTACCTTATTGTTTGGCGGCAACTTAGATAAGGTGGTGGTAGCTAGCCAGGCGGGCTTAGAAAATGCAGTACCAAACCGCCTTTTACAAAGTTACATTCCTTCGGGAATCGAACCCGCGACCTCTTGGTGTGAAGCAAATGGACTTGTGTCGGATACCTTAGAATACACGTCAAGTTAGATAATACATCTACCTGCCATAATTTTTTCTTATAGCTGGTATACAGGGTGTAACAAAATTGGTGTAGGTCCCGTTAACTGGGGGTTCCACTCGTCACACTGATCAACTTTCTCCAAGGAACCCTTATTCAATTCTCAAAAAAAAAATGGGACCCTCCATACGCACAAAATTGGTGGATCAGCTGATCGATTTGTATTAAGTAAAAAAAAATTTTTAAGTTTACAGCAAAGTCGTAGAACAAAAGTTGTTCAGTATGATGAGTAGAAGCCCCAGTTAACGGGACCTACACCAGTTTTGTAACACCTGTATAGTCAATTCTCAAAAAAAAATTTGGACCCTCCATACAGTAATGCACAAAACTGGTCGATTAGCTGGTCGATTTGTATGAAGAGGTTTTTTTTTGCGATTCTAGCAGTCATAGAAAAAAAAGTTGTTCAGTACGATGAGTATACTGACACAGTATTACGAAAAAGCGTCGGTGGGTCAACTGGTAACGACTCGGTCCCCCTAACCAGAGGTGCCGGCTTCAAATCCAGACGGCCAACGCACCAATGAGTTTTTCGAAACTTACGTACATATAAATACTCACAGATTGCTTTAACGGTGAAGGAAAACATCGTGAGGAAACCTGCACACACCTGCGAAGAAACTCGAAGGGTGTGTGTCGACCAACGCGCACTAGGCCCGCGTGGTCGACTAAGGCCCGATCGCCCTAATTCAGGGTAGGCTCGAGCCTCTCGGTGGGGACGTATATGAACTGATATGATGATTACGATATTGCTAAGCGCAACGCCTTTGAGACGTCGCACGATGCGCCACCGGCGTAGGTACTAGCCCATACTAGCCTGTAGTCAGCCAGGCAACATTTGCGGAGTTTGCCAGGCTGTGCCCCGCCGCCCGCTTACCGCTAGTACCCTTCCGTTGCTCCGCTTAAGTACATTCGTTGCGCTATTGTAAGCCGCTTTATTGTAATACTGTGGTACTGATGAGATTGAGATTTTGTTACACCTGTATACATACTTGAATTGTAAAGGAAAGATACAAAAACTCTTGGAATGCACCAGCGATGTTAGTTTTTTTTTATTTTGGATATACGGAGATTCGATGTGACTGTAGTTGATGTAAGTACATACCTACCTACCATTATAGCAAGGTAGTTTTTTATTTTTTATTATTCTACGTAAGTAATTATAATAACTTTATTGTATCAACACTTGTAATTAAAATATACCTACTAACTTATTGCATTAAGTTAAAGGTCCCCAAGAGGCTTGAGTTTCCATACAAGCGTAGTTCCGCTTGTATACAAAAACTGACTAAATGCGAGTCAGAACCGCACACATAGGGTTCCGTACCACCATACTAGATAGCGCTAGTACAAAGGGTTCCGTACCATCATACTAGATGGCGCTAGTTTCTACACGTTTTTGTATTTATTTATTTTTCCACTTTTTCTAATTTTTAGTATTTGTTGTTATAGCGGCAACAGAAATACATCGTCTGTAAAAATTTCAACTGTCTAGCTATCACGGTTTATAAAATACAGCCTGGTGACAGACGGACAGCGAAATCTTAGTAATAATATAGGGTCCCGTTTTTACCCTATGGGTACGGTACCCTAAAAACTACAAGCCGCATTGAATCCAAATTTTGCGAACGTACTGAGTAGACACATATCAATGTTTGTAATTAGTTTTCGATGTACTAATATAAAACGGAAAAAAAAAGAAAATTCAAACTTTCAGTACAAAACTAATTTAGGCCTTCGTTTAGTTGTTTCAATTTAATCGGATGAAAACTAATTACAAACTGAAACGCTAACTATCGTTTCGAGCCGATCTCTTTTGTCGCGTTTCATAATTAAATTCTTTTTTGATGTCGTTGCTCTATGGTATTTGAATTTGAAAATTGTTGTTATTTTTTGACAAGAAAAACAAAAGGTTGACCGTGATCCCGTCTACAGATGCGAATTTTAATTTTTTTTGATAAATTGTTTTATAAGTCGTTATTGAGGCCCACAATTTTATTCTGTGGGTTTCATCCAGCCCCTACGAGGTTGACGTCCCCGAAGTTTTACAATAAAGGATTAATCCCGGGATGGAGCAGTGCTGATCACCAGCCACTCCTTTCTACTGCCCGCCCAGCTGCTCGCCATAAGGGAAGTGAATTTATTTTATCTTTTATCCCGAGCGACTCTCTGTCTCTCTGACCTTTCCGCCGACCTAGAAGATTTCCTGTTTCCAGTTTCTGACCATTAGTTATTTATTTTAAATTTTAAAAGTGTTTTGTATCTGATACATATTTTGTTAAAAAGATAGGGTAATTCAGATCAAACTGAAGTTTTAAACTTAGTAACTTATTTAAGTACCAAAGGGACGGTGACGATCGTTGCCTGCCGGCATACTATAAAATAACCATTTTATATACAAATAAAATTGTAACCTTAAATTTATTTCCGTAAATTCTCCATAAATATATTAGGTCATTGTTTTTTTAATTGTCTACACGGTCAACCGATGTTTATTGTTTATTGTTCCTTCTTTTTACAAAAAAAATCATAAAATATATATATTCTAATTTACCCCATAATATTTTTTTCTTCAAACTCCATTTAGGCCTAAACCTCTAAATCGTACGTATCGTATGTGGCAAATGCCGTGAGGGTTTTTATCCCCAGTTCCCTTTATTTTTGTCACATATTTATGGCGCCCGAACTAATGTTTTTACCCCCTTTTCTCCCGAACTAATGTTTTTATCCCCTTTTCTGCCTTTAATCTTTCCCTAACGAACCCGTTTTTTTGTCGTTCGTGGGTGTATCCGTTTTCCGGATATTATGGTTCAAGTTTTAATACCTCAAGACCCCCTTACTTAATTTAATCGTGCAGTTTTCTTGGAAACGTGTGGTTTTTTTGTTTGTATGCACGGTATTTTTTTGCTTCTCTTCACACGGGTCGTTTTTTCCCCGGCTTATTGGCATTATACCTCTTTCGGATAATTGCTTACGTGTTGATGAGTTGTTTTTGCCTGTGCATACCCTTACGATTCCAAGAGAATTTTTAATTTAAGTAGTCGATGGCCAGACTCTAGATTTCTTTCAATCGAAAGTCGGGACAGACTTACTTTTAGTTCACGATTATTTAACGTTGTTTTAAGGAAAAAATCTTTAAGAGTTACTGTTTGGAATATTTTTACGCGTTGCTTTGCGAGGTACTCCTTAAATTTTTGGCGTACCCTGTTCACTTTTATGTGACAACGTTCTGTATTCCGCAGTATTGTTTAGATTTCTTGAGGTCTTATAACAATTTTCCATTTTTCAAACTTCTTTCATTAATCTTGCCCTTGTCTTACCTCAAATGGCCTATTTTTCGGTAGAGTTGTCCCTTTAGACTCTTGCGTATCGCGTTTCAGACTTCCGGTGTTGATTTTATCCGTGAGTCGGATTTTCACGCATCCGCCTTTACCGTTTTTGTCCATATTTTCGCTGGGGTAACCGACAATGTTTTGCAAGTTTTTTTTCAGTTTTTGTCAACCCTATTAGTCTTTAATATTTTACTAGTTGTGTGGTTTTTCCCTCGAGAACTGTTAAGCTTGACAGCCCTACTTGCCTATTGTGCGAAGTGCTCCGGTTTTTTTCCTTCTTCGTTCTCTCTTTATACTATCTAGTTTTAATTAGTTGTTTAGTTATGCTCTTTCGGCATTAGTTGACTATTTTAGGCTGTGCATAGCGATCCCTTAACACTAGTGTGTTGTTGGGGTTATTAAGTTGGTTCACTTTTAGATGGAGTTTTTGCCGTTTGTATGTGTACGTTCGTGTATAAATGTCAATTTCTACCAGCTTCAAGTAAACGTTCGTAGTTAACTAGTTACTTAGAGAGTTTTTATTTTTTTCTTCTTCAGGGCTGTCCAACGTCTATAGGGTTGTCCAAATTTCAAAAAATTTTTGGACTTCTCGCCTTTTTTTTGTGAGTTTGTGGGTATTTTGAAACGCTAACTATCGTTTCGAGCCGATCTCTTTTGTCGCGTTTCATAATTAAATTCTTTTTTGATGTCGTTGCTCTATGGTATTTGAATTTGAAAATTGTTGTTATTTTTTGACAAGAAAAACAAAAGGTTGACCGTGATCCCGTCTACAGATGCGAATTTTAATTTTTTTTGATAAATTGTTTTATAAGTCGTTATTGAGGCCCACAATTTTATTCTGTGGGTTTCATCCAGCCCCTACGAGGTTGACGTCCCCGAAGTTTTACAATAAAGGATTAATCCCGGGATGGAGCAGTGCTGATCACCAGCCACTCCTTTCTACTGCCCGCCCAGCTGCTCGCCATAAGGGAAGTGAATTTATTTTATCTTTTATCCCGAGCGACTCTCTGTCTCTCTGACCTTTCCGCCGACCTAGAAGATTTCTTGTTTCCAGTTTCTGACCATTAGTTATTTATTTTAAATTTTAAAAGTGTTTTGTATCTGATACATATTTTGTTAAAAAGATAGGGTAATTCAGATCAAACTGAAATTTTAAACTTAGTAACTTATTTAAGTACCAAAGGGACGGTGACGATCGTTGCCTGCCGGCATACTATAAAATAACCATTTTATATACAAATAAAATTGTAACCTTAAATTTATTTCCGTAAATTCTCCATAAATATATTAGGTCATTGTTTTTTTAATTGTCTACACGGTCAACCGATGTTTATTGTTTATTGTTCCTTCTTTTTACAAAAAAAATCATAAAATATATATATTCTAATTTACCCCATAATATTTTTTTCTTCAAACTCCATTTAGGCCTAAACCTCTAAATCGTACGTATCGTATGTGGCAAATGCCGTGAGGGTTTTTATCCCCAGTTCCCTTTATTTTTGTCACAAAACATAGATATGTGTCTACTCAATATATTCGCAAAGTTTGAATTCAATCTGGCATGTAGTTTTTGTATTAAAGCTCGTAGACGACTGTGCGCACCTAGACAAACCGTTAAAGTTTAATGGTGCTAGATGATTATTTGTTTAGAAATTGGTAAATTTAAAAAATATGAAAAAAACTACGTTTGTATGGAAACTTGAGCCTCCTCTTAACACTTTATAGCATACATAGAACGATATACCTAATAAAAAAGGTACTTGCAGTTTATTCAATAAATTACTACCTATTAAATATAAGCTATACATCAATTGTAAATAAAAAAAGGCGCAAAAATTACATCATAAAAGTTCTAAAATAATAAGTAAGTAACACAACGTTATTATTACTTAGGTACATAAGCTGAATGGTGGTTTTCTATTAGAATCAAAAATATATTAAAATATATTAAAAATAATTAACAACATATTATACAACTTATGAATATTAATAATATTACGGTTTTTTTTCTATCTGCTCTACTTAGTAAAATCAGTTACATTCATTTGTTATCTGTAAAAAAATACATCTTGATCCGAAATATTTCATGTTATAAATGGTTTAATAATAATTTTAAAGTATTACACGATTGATTTATTTTCCTTCGTCGTCAACAAACCAATGTATAACAACAATTAACTTCATATACTTACATAATATACTTTATCTTCATTATTACTAAATTAAAATTAAAAAACAAATTATCAAGATAATTCAATCCAATTTCCCCAGTAATGCATGCTACAAATTGTTATTTTCCGTGAGATTCTGGTAGACTTTTAGTTACATTCACCCTTAGTTTTGAAGGGATAGCCGTTTAGTGTTGTGAACTGAACGGCTTCAAATGTTAAATTGATATTTAAAATTATTTTATTGACAATAGATTAAAATACCAAAACATTAATTAAGAGAAAAGCTATTTATTAGTGATATTGATAAACTATTAGTGGAAAAGACCCCATTTTTAGGGTTCCGTAGTACAACAAGGAACCCTTATGGTTTCGTCATGTCTGTCTGTCCGCGGTCTAGCTCCTAGACTACTAGTAGTTAAGACCTTAAATTTGGCAAAGATATATATAATAATATTGCGGAGAAATGTAAAAAAATTGGAAAAAAAAAACTTTTTAAGGGTACCTATAAGTAAAGTGGGGATGATTTTTTCTCGTCAAACCCAGCGTGTGGGGAACCGTTGGTTAGAGCTTAAAAAATAATTGTGAGTCTTCTAAGACAATTTTATAATTTAGGGTTCCATTTTCGAAAAAATAAACTTGAAAGTGCTAAATTTTGTTGGAGTCGAGTGTCCCCACCCTCTAACAACTAAACCGCTGTATTTGGAAATTTGAAAATTAGATATGGACGCGATAATGGCAACTATAGAACCCTACATTGCGCGTGGCCCGACACGCACTTGGCCGGTTTTTGCTATATCACTTAACAATATCACAATACACCATCAATACTTGTTCGCTTACCTACCTACTATAGAGGTAATTTACAAAAGCAGAAGATTTACAATGTTTTACTGAAATGCTTAGTAGGTATTACACTTAAATTATTGTAAATAAAAGAATAATGGTTTCATTATTCTGGCACTTCACATCGCTATTCGTGTTCGCGTATTTGTCTTATTCTCCCAAATACAACCATGTGAAATGGCTCTATTCGTCTATATTTGCCTATTCTCACGAACAAGACGAATACGCGAATACACGAACACCCGTATCCGCCTGCTTGTCGGTTTTTTGCAACATATCAAAGGATTGCGATTATGCCGAATATGTTCGTTTGCCGTCCACACATCGCTCGTTCAGTAAAGTGTGCGGCAGCGTTGCCGGACGTGCGATAATTATCGTACATGTACAATAATTTTGACACCGGTACGATGTACGAATTACGATACAATATTTATTATCGTACGAGTACGTCAAAGTACGATAATTTCCAACCCTCCTCCGAAGTGGAGTGAAAAGACTAGGATAAAAATACAAAATAATGTCTATGGTCGGGGACTCTACCAAATCAACGAACGAATTACAATGATAGTTAATTTTATTTATTCTTATTCCTAATATTCAAAGTTAAGTTCGCTAGCCGAGTGTAAATGTAAAAAAAAATGTGTAAAGTTGTTAAATAGTTCCAAATTACTTGGATTACCGTACTTTAAACTTTGGTAATTGACTTAACTTTGTTTTTTGTTTTGCGAAATAGCGCGTTTCGCGCGGTTCTGGCAGTTGTACGGTAATTTTTCATCTGGCACGATAATTTTCGAATACCGGTACGATAATTCGCTTGCACTCGTATGGCATCCCTGGTGTGCGGTGCTCGCTCAGTAAAGTGTGCGGTGCGCAACAGCGGCGGACGTGTTTACTTAGTTTATTTACCGCTCGATCGCGCCAAAATGGATTGGACAAATGACCTTGTCATGCGATTTTTGGGATACTATCAAATGCATCCCTGCATATGGGACCCGCAACATGCATCTCATAAAAACAGAAGCGTCTTCTCCATAGTCTTATAACGACTTTGATTTTATGTACGCATTAGCACACTGGAAATAATAAGCCGCTGCTGCAGTCAACACTTTGCGTTCGATACTATAGCAGAAATATTCGTATATTCGCTGTTCATGAACGATGTGTAGACGGTGTATTCTTGTTAATCGGACTTGAAAAAAAAATGCGAACACCGAATGGCGATGTGAAGTGCCACCTTTAGATTATCAATATCTGAAATAATGATGATTACGCGGATTACGACTCACCATCTTATATTTTATTTAAATGCCACAAAAAATACCCCTAAATCTAGCTGCTATAGCAAACAACGTCAAAAACCCCCTAATAGGGGATCGGACTGCAACAAAAATAAATTCTAAAATATGATTTCCTAAATTGCTCTCCTCTTAAAGTTTAAAAACACCTTACTTGTTCTGTTTTTCCATCACGTCTTCAATTTTTAATTGATCAAATTTACAAATTAAGTTCGTCAATGACGCTTAAAATCTACGACGTCACTTGTGGGTATTTCAAACATTTTTAGAACAAAATTTCTTTTTTGACAGATCATAAAAAGTAACTCAAATGACTAGCAGTCCGATCCCCTATTGTACTTTCTTACCTAATTACAAGCCATACCTTCGATTTTATGTAAGTCCGGATTTTATTTTATCTGCGAAAGATGAATGACTTTTTTCGTGTTCTACAAAGCTGCTATACGAAGGCACAATCCTGAACAATTTTTTTATTCATTTAAACACAACCGCTTGTTTATATTAGCGGCGGATGGATCCATTTCTTTTCTTCTTCATCCAAACGGCCAAGGTCAATTGATGAGGCAGATGGTAAACCGCATGGATATGCTAGCATATCAGCTTCGTGTGTCATTATATGTTCAGCTTCCACTGAAATATCAATGAATCAATCAATCAAATATGCTTTATTGCACAATAACAAAAATATATATAGAGAATAGTACAGAATACACAATAAAAATTTAAATTGTACAATGTATGCGGCCTTATTGCTTAAAGCAATTTCTTCCGGGCAACCCGGAGAAAGGATACCAGTAAATTAAAGTAAGGGCTGTGCAAAGCAAACATATGCAACAAAATTGAATAAAGAAAAATTTACTATAACTATAATATATGTACTTAGGATATGTTCAATTTTCAATTCAATTTATTTTATTTCATAAACCGTAGAAGATAGTGGTGTTAAATACAAAAGATATAATTTAGCACTCTGTTTCGCCTATTGGCATATAAAACTACACAAAAATGACACTTAAATCACGCATAAAAATTCTAAAGGATCCATTATAATAATCTTGAAGTACTAAAACAATATATGTAAAATTAGGAATAAAGTTCGAACTAGTGATGTGACGATTAGTGTTTTCGGAACCGGTATTCTTTTTGAGAACCGGGAATTTCGGTACTTTTGTATTACGGAACCGGGATTTCCCGGTTTTTTCGGTATTTTCGGTTCTTGCTAGTTTTTGTCATAGAAAACAAGGGTTATGCTTCAAAAGTAAACTAAAATTCTGTATTCAAGTAACTCTAATTCGATATTTTTTCTTCTATTTTCTGTTCTCATACCTAGTAGTAGGTAATTATATATAAATATAATTACCTACTACTAGCTGGGTGTCATATGGTCAATATGCACGTTAGTAGGAGAGAGGAAAAAAAGTGAAAGTCTAACTTATTCTCCTCCTTGCGTAGTTTAACCTAAATACTGAGGGTCGCGATCTAACCGAATATTTTTTTGAATACTATATTTTGCCATCTAGACCTTTCTTTGGCGATGTAGATAGCGTCGCAAGCTATAGTATCTAGCTTGAAGCGCAGATCTGTTTCACCAGAAGCACAGATCTCACCAACGTATTTGGGTCTTTTTCTATTTACTATTCCCGTATGTAAGTTTTTCGGGATTATCGCCTCTCTTTCTGGCAATGTGACCAAGTATTCGTACCTCCTCCACAAGGTGGTGAGTCTCATAAGTATTTTGATTTCAGTTAGTATTAATTCGTTGGTCCGATACTCTGTACAGTGAATTCCGGGCATCTACCTCCAGCATCACACTTAAAATGCGTTAAAATGTAGGCGGTTGTCTTTTTTGAGGGTCTAGGTCCCTACACCACATAGAAAGATCATCATTAGAGACTCAACTAACACTCACTAGGTTAGTTTACATTATAATGAGTATTTTATACAGTATAATTTTAGGTATACATAGGTTTGCCCCCCGTCTTTTGATTTCTTAAAACATCCGGTAAGATTGGCTGGAAGAGATTCTCTGTCCACCTCTGTACACTCTCTCTGAAAGTTATCAAATAATAATAATTTCATTTGTGAAAAATCAAGAAATAAACAATAATTAGTTAATAAAGTCAAAATTCAATTCTTGATTTAAACCAGATTATGTCATTAGAACCAGAGATATGCTATATATAGGGGAGGTAGATAGGTTACGTGCATCCAAAAAGTGAAGCAAAAAAAAGATGCCAATTGGCATCTCTTTTCTTAGTAGTATTGGCACAGATTACTAATTTGGTATTGGTGCAACTGCTTGTAATGTTGTGTGTGTAAATGGCTTCGATTTTCAAATGTTGTTTGTTAGTGCATAACCCATCTATGGTAACAAATCTCTGATTAGAACATGAAAAAACATTATGACACAAAAAGTTATACATAAAAATCAATGAATGCTTTTAACAAGAGTAGGCCAGTTCACACGGACAGCACCCGGTCACGAGTATAACGCGAGAGCAGCCATCGCTCCCATCAACCATATTAGAGGGAAAGGAACGGCCCGGCTTCCGATGCGCCACCATCCGCACTATTAGTCACTTGTCCTTCAAATCCATCACTCGTTCGCTCACTCGCAGTGTAACCGCAACCTTAGCTCTTTGTAAAATGATTTCTACTTTCGATTCTCATACTTCGTTTGTTTTGCATTGTTTAATCAAGATTTCAACATTTAATTCGGTATCAAAACACAAGTTAGCACAGCTTAACTAAAGTTTTGATCAAAAGATTACAAAGATAAGTTAGTATAATATTTCAATTCATATTTCTAGTTTGACCCCAAAGTTGAATTTTCCCATTCCCTTTATTCACCTAATAATTTTAAACTTTAAAAACAAAATGTTATTTTTTTTAAATTAGGTATTTAAACACAAACTTCAGTTTTTTGTGTCTTTTGCAAAATAAAACATGTCATGATTCAGATTACTGTCTCAGGTTTTCTGGAGGTTCAATATATATAAATATATACATATCCATGTCATTTACGTAATCTGTTATTTTCAACCGACTTCCAAAAAGGAGGAGGTTTTCAATTCGACTGTATGTTTTTTTATGTGTGTTATCTCAGAACTTTTGACTGGGTGAACCGATTTTTATGATTCTTTTTTATTTGAAAGCTAGTGCTTCTTCATATAAATTTTATCAAAATTGGTGTAGTACTCTATTAGAAAATTAACAAAAACAAAAATAAAATAAAATTCCCGAAAGTACCGAAAGAACCGGGAATCAAATTTGGTTTCCCGGTTCCATTTTACTGACAAAAGAACCGGGAATTCCCGGTACTTTCGAGACCGGGATTTCCCGGTTCTGAACCCTAGTGACGATTCTATAATTCGGATTAATCCTTGCAAATGCTGTGTTTTTTAAACATTCATCATATCAGCCGAAGGACGTCCACTGCTGGACATAGGCCTCCCCCAAGGATTTCCACGACGATCGGTTCTGCGCTACCCGCATCCAGCGGCTTCCCGCGACTTTCACCAGGTCATCGGTCCACCGAGTGGGAGGCCTGCCTACGCTACGTTTCCCGGTGCGCGGTCGCTGATCGAGAACTTTACAACCCCAACGGCCATCTGTTCTACAAGCTATGTACCCCACCCATTGACACTTATTACTTTGGTTCTCCTCGTTTCTGATTTGAAAACGCAGAGAAAATCGAGCATAGCACGCTCCATTGCCCTTTGGGTGACCTTGAGCCTTCTCACGAGGCCCTTAGTAAGTGACCATGTCTCAGTTCTGTATGTCATCACAGGCAACACACACCGGTCGAAGACTATTTGGGACGTAAAGATATTGCGAAGCTTCCCAAACGCTGCCCAGCCGGATTGGATTTGAAGATTAATCTCTTTATCGAAATTGGACCTACCTAACTGGACTGCTTGTCCCAGGTACACATATTCAGCAACAACTTCGAGTGTAGAGTAGGTGCGACACGGACGTTTGACATAATTTTCGTCTTGTCTATGTTCATTCTAAGACCTACTTGTTGAGAGGCTCCACTGAGGCCATGAGCATTGTGCCTAAGTCGTCCATAGTCTCAGTCATGACCACGATATCGCTAGCGAATCGGAGGTGGATGATGTACTCGCCGTTGATATTTATACCGAGTCCACCCCAGTCCAGAAGCTTGAAAACATCTTCCAGGGCGGCCTTGGACAGTTTCGGAGATATAACGTCTCCTTGTCCCACCCTTCTGGTCCTGGACATGGTGGCGTTTTCATACAAACACTTCAGTACCTCGATATTTCGATAGTCAATTTGGCACCGCTGGAGAGAATGTAACACATCCCAAGTTTCGACTGAATCAAAGGCTTTCTCATAGTCCACAAATACTAAGCATATTGGCTGATTGTACTCTTGGGTCTTTTGTATAATCTGCCCCTGCGTATGTATGTGGTCTATTGTAGATACTAAAGCCTTTTTGGAAACCATTTTGTTCGGCAGGCTGGAAGTCGTCAAATCTGCGTGCGAGACGATTCGTAATGACTTTCGAAAACAGCTTGAAGACATGGCTCAAAAGTGAGATGGGGTCTGTAGTTATTCAGCAGGGTATTGTCACCCTTTTTGAAGAAAAGCACGACTATACTTCTGTGCCATGCCTTAGGCATTTTTGTCCCTCGAGTATAAAGGAATTAAATAACTTCTGAAGAGCTTTAGGTACCGGTGTTCTACCTGCTTTCAGAAGTTCAGCTGTAATTCCATCATTACCAGGTGCCTTATTGTTCTCGAACTGTTTGAGAGCCATTTTAATCTTGTGCAGGCTAGCGTATAGGCTGTATAGGCTCCTTATCAGTTATTAATTTTGATTATTAATAATTATAACCAATAAATAAAGTTATATTATGAGGTAGTTTAAGTTAGTCAGCGTTTCCATTTCTCACTAATCTTAATCAGGGATTATTAGTTTTTCTTTTTTTAGTGACAATCCTAATCTTAATCCCCAAAACAGAAACGGGTGCATCAATGGTTTGACCCATTGTTTTCAGAATAATTATATCAGTCTTATAGCATCTCTAGTCATGTGAAACAATAAGAGTAAAAAAAAGGTATTCACTAAAATAAAAGCACAAGTATTTACCATCTACAGACAAATAGACATAACTTTGTGATAATTGGTTCAGTTTAAATTTTATCGAGTAACAAGGACATAAATAATTACATTTGTTAAATAAGTCAATCAAAGTGCACTTACTTCTGATTCTGTGTATCTTGTTTCCATATCCGAGATCCCAATAGTATAGTGTCACAAATGTTAATGGTATCATTGGCATCATGAGGTACTGCTTCTTTGTCCTTCTGAAACTGTTTTATTAAAATGGATTAATAATTTATAAGGATGATTATGGCAATTACTGCTAAGAGGAGGAGTATCTCCCTCCTAGGAGGCGCATGTCCAGCAGTGGATATCTTTTGGCTGTTAAGTAATAATTTACCCCAACAAAATATAAATGTGAAACTGGGTCAAGTTTGTTATAAAAAATTACAGCGATCTAAATGGGTAGGTACCAAGTTCTAGAGTGGTTCCTAAATCATAGCTACAGAACTTCAAATAGAAATGTTTATTTTAGACTTCTCCAAATAATAGAGAATGTACAACGGTTTTCAATTGCTTAAAAAAAATGTGTTATGGTCTGTGCTACTACACGGTGTAACTTGGCAAGTTCCTTCTTACTTCTATGCGAATTAAAAGCCCTCGCAACTATCCGCTAACAAATTGTGACCAATTCATTGACCTGTGTACTGTGTTTTGCTGTGGTTATGTACAACTATTTTAAAGTTCATCATATTAGCCGAAGTACATCCACTGCTGGAAAAAGGCCTCCCCCAAGGATTTCCACAATGACCGGTTCGGCACTGCCCGCATCCAGTGGCTTCCTGTGACCTTCAGCAGGTTATCGGTCCACCAAGTGGGAGGCCTGCCTACGCGACGCTACGTTTTCCGGGGCGCGGTCGCCACTCGAGAACTTTACTACACCAATGGCCATCTGTTTTATGAGCTATGTGCCCCACCCACTGCCACTGAAGTTTAGCAATTCTGAGAGCTATGTCGGTTACTTTGGTTTTCCTACAAATCTTCTGGTTTCTGATTCGATCACGCAAAGAAACTCCGAGCATAGCACTCTCTATTAACTTTTGGGGGACCTTGACCCTTCTTATTAGGCCCGCAGTAAGCGACCATGTCTCAGTTCCCTATGTCATCACTGGTAACACACACTGGTCAAAGACCTTGGTCTTAAGACATTTATTTGTATATCGATGACGGCACATTAATATAGGCACAAAAAATAAAAATGTGCAAATGCTTGGCAGACAATTGCGAAAGGCCATTTCACTTCTCGTGGCGGTGGGTGCTCTGAGAGCAATGTAATCTTATCAGTATAATATTTACCTACCCTGTAAATAAAGCAGCTCCAACGGTAACGTAGAAAGTAGATAGCCATAGGCACGTATCTCTGTGCTTAGCTATCTCCATAGCCATTTGTCTTTCCTGCATTTGGTATTGTAGTTGAATTTGTCTCTCTATCTAAAAGTAATTGCCACATGATATAACTGATTCATAAAGTAAGCAACTGTAACTAAAATGTAAAATCAATGATACAAACAGCTAAAAAAATACCTACCTTTACTTTATTGATGGTCTGAATAAACTCTTGATTTTTCTTAAAATTTTCCTCCATATTAATGGTCAAATAGTTCCCCATGATTAAAAGAATATAAGTAGTTTGTGTAATTTGTAATTAAAACAGTGGACGATCGATTAAAACGCGAGTCGAGCGCGCTGCGCGAGTCAAACAAACATCTCAATTCTCAAACAAACAGAACAGCTGACTAGTTTACATTCTTTTTTCTAGGTGTTTACCACAGATTTGAACAGTTAAATAAGTCACTGGTGTTTATAAATGTTGATTTTGCTAGATGTTTACATTCGCTTTGCTAGAGCTTCGCCAGTTGTGGATTAATAGTGTTCTGTGTTCGCCAGCGTCAATTTAGGCCCCGCCCTACACAGAGTAGATCTGTGCCGCCCTATGATGTATCCACAGATCTGATGTATCTGTAGCACAGATCTACTAATTCAATAGATTAAACATTGATGACGTCAAACCGTACCACCCTAATATCTGTCCAAGCTACCAAATAAAGAAGGCACTTTTAGCCCAAAGGGTAACAAGCATTCGGAGTTCTTTAAAATTTTGTTGCGTTGTCATTTGCGTCGGTCTTAAGGTGCCTAGTCGGACGAAAAAGGTTTTAAACAATCTTAAAGAAATAGTTAAGTGTTTATTTTTGGTTGTGGAATAGTGAACAATACATGGAGAATGTCGTGCATTGTGCGTGGTTGCAAATCTCATTCGAGAAATAGAGAAAACTCGAGTGATAATAGCAGTTTCCACACGTGAGTAAAAGAAATACGTTTTCTCGTTAAATGAACCACGAAATGTTTCGATATCAATGAGACAAGACTTTCATGAAGGCTCATTTTACAAATCTAAATGAAACTATAATGTTAAGAGTGAAAATAAGAACAAAAATTGTAAAAATAAACAAAACTGTTTTTAGGTTACTAGTGACGTGAAAATTATGGTCGATAAATGTGCGTCACTTAGTCATCATATCAGCTGAAAGGCGTCCACCGCTGGACAAAGGCCTACCTCACTTAGTAATAGTAATGGTATCTTACATTTTAATTATTTTCTTTAAGGTTCCCCCAAAGTGATCAATTTCGCTAGCGGTGGTTTGACGCCATTAGCAAAAATGAGAAGCAGCATAAAAAATCTTGGAGATTGTGCTCAAGACACTTCAGCCCCGAGTGCTTTGTACGAGGAAACTTATTGCAAGTACGAGAAGATGCCGCACCCACTTTGAATTTACCCGATAAGACAGCAGTTGTGGTAAGGAACTTTATAGTATAAATTATAGATTACAATTTTAGTTTTTATTTGAACAGAGTTTTTTATGCTCAAATGAATATAAAATGTCAATTGCCATGACAGATATTTACAATATTTGATATGTGTATACGCTGTCCCCAACACTGAAGGACTTGTCACACTGGATGCGGTCTGTGGTCATGACGCTGTGTTCGCTTTGACCTGACTGCTGACCGCATACTAAGCAATGCCTGTCCTGTGAGGGATTGAAATAAAAATTTACCATTTGAATATGGCTATAGAAAACATACATTCAGCTCGGGGCTTTGCCATACAACTCCTAAGAATATACTGGGATGCCGGCTAAAATGTATGGATTGATACAACTCCTAAGAATATACTGGGATGCTGGCTAAAATGTATGGATTGATACAACTCCCAAGAATATACTGGGATGCCGGCTAAAATGTATGGATTGATACAACTCCTAAGAATATACTGGGATGCCGGCTAAAATGTATGGATTGATACAACTCCTAAGAATATACTGGGATGCCGGTTAAAATGTATGGATTGATAGGTATGTGACCAGTGGCATAGTATGTAGGTGGCATATTTTTGTAAGAATTCATAGTACAGATGTCAGAGGACATCAACTATTAACATGTTTTTATTTGTTCGTTCTGGGTGGAATTTTGCATTAAATAAACTAAAATCCACTTTTTTATTTGCCTTAAAAAGAATAAAATAACGCTTCATGGGTCTTGATGATCCAAGAGGACATACACACATAAAACACACACAACTACCACGTACATGCTAACAAGTGAACTTGGAAAATATGGGGCGCATGAAACTTGATGAATGTGAATATGAAAATTTGAGTTTTAATATCTTAGTAGAAAGATACATCTAACGTTTTTCGAGTTTTTCTTACATCACTGTTTTATCCGCACATACTTTCTATGCATACAAGACACTACATTTACTTATATAATTTCTGTTTATTATTTTATCACGTTTTAAAGTTTGATATTTTTTTTCAGGATTTTACGATCTTGCATGGGGCTACGAAACCAAGTATTACTAATGACACTTTTTCATCTATGCCACAAGCAACCATAACCACGATAAGCATCTGACAAGAACATGACACATGCGTTCCATTTTTAGGGTTCCGTACCTCATAAGGAAAAACCAAACCCTTATAAGACCAGTCACGTGTCCGTCCATCCGTCCGTCACGCTTGTTTTTCTCACCGACTGTTTAACTCCTTGAGCGTGTTTTGGACTACCGGTAGGCCAGAAAAAATGTCTCCGTGGAGCGTGTTTTGGACTACCGGTAGACCAAATAAACTCTTATGTGATTGGTTGCCGTCTTACCGACCGTATAGGAACGAATCTTTTTATACACAAACTCTATCATGTTGTGACCTGTTTTATCCTCTTTTTATCGTTCAGCCATTCGAATATCATTCTAAAATAAATTATTTCCAAGCCGGGCGGCCATAGTCAGCCATATTGTTTTGCCGTGTCGTTTGTATTGTGAGAATAGTAAAGTGTGAAAATGAGTTTCAGACGTAAACGGTTCGTGTTGTTATATAAATCTCATATCAAATTACTGGGAAAAGAATGAAGATTATGTTAAAATGATTAGTTTTTGAAATAATTGCAAAATAATTAGTTAAAACTGAGACAAGTTTTGGTAACGGCAAAATGGCGATTTTTTTTTTGAACAAATAAAAAATTAATTTCAGACGTAAATAGTATGTTTTGTTATATAAATCTCATATCAAAATACTCGGAAAAAAATGTACATTATGTGGAAGTGATTAGTTTTTCAAATATTTGCAAAAATAATTTGTGAAAAGTACGAAGTACTGTGCACAACGGCAAAGTGATGAAAGTGATGATTGGAAACTTATCCTAATTTTGTAGTAAAACTATTGTGATTCGAAGTGAAATATTTAGTTTATATACACTTATGAAAGTGTATTATGCTATGATACTTTTAGTTTTTGCGAAAATGTGTAATAAAGTTGTGTAAGTGGGTGCATTCAGCGACTAAAAGTGCAAAAATCAAGATTTTTTTTTGAAAATGTTGATGAAAACCACAAAATGTCTTCATCAGGTGAGTTATTTCTAAATATCTTTTAATTTTAATACCTAGGCAATTTATTAATCTTTACAACGGTATATAACAATAGTATGTAACTTAATTATATATTTACAAAAAACTTAAAAAAAATAGGTCCTAGCCGAGTCTGATTGACGTCATCCATGACTCAACACGCTCAAGGCACTTTAGCGGAAAAAATCGAATTACGCTCCACGGGTTAACGCAGAAAGTTAAAATTTGACGTAACTATAGTTTTAACCCACACATTTTGCAACAATAAAAATATTTTTTGGGGAATTTAGGAGGTGGCAAGTTTGGTGATCACAAAAAAATATATGAACCCTTACGTGTTGAGTGTCGTTTAAAAAAGGTTACTACTAAGCATTCATATAGTATTTCTTCCAAATTTTACCTTTGTTTGTTTTGGAGATATTGCTCAAAATATCTGCCAAAACACTATTCGCACTCAAAACCGCTGAAGCCAAAATTTTGAAATTAATACAGTTTACTACAACTTAGATCACAGATTACTTGAAAACTGCCTGGAATATCGTTATTATCATAGATTTAAAAAAATAAATAAAAGCATTGTCCAGTAAAAGCAGATCTCTGATTATGTGAGACAATGTATGTAATTAGAGGTCTTGTTATACCGGTCACAAAAATTTTGATACGGAACCCTGTTTGTGTGAGTCCTACTTGCGCTCTTGACCAGTTTTTCAATTAACACTACTTTTTTGTTTATTTTTAACTATGGTATCTCAATGTTAAATAAACTTTTTTTTCAGGATTTCCCGATGTTAAAAGCAAGCGAACCAAGAAGTTGTAGTGAGCCTTTTGTGCCTAGGCTACAATCAAACTCAACCACGGTAAATTTCTTGACAATAATATAGCACATGCTTTCTATTTTTAGGGTTCCGTAGTCAACAAAGATTAACCCTTTAAGAAGAACCCTTATAGTTTCGCAATGTCCCCCCTGGCTTAGCTAAGTCAGAGACTTTTAGTAGGTACTAGAAAGCTGTAATTTGGCAAGGGTATATAAATTAATGAAGTGGTAGAGTAAGAAATCGAAGGAAGTTTTCTCCACAATTCGAGCACTTACTGTATTATAACTTTTTTTTACAAAATCATAATAAATACGAGCTACACTTCTATTTCAGGACATGTGGAAAAAAATGTAAATAGTAGGATATATCAATTTAAAGGGAAAACTATCACAGCTAAGTAGGCTTTTTTAGTTTAGGAGTAATAGTCGTCCAACTTAAGATTTATAAAAAGATTTGTTGGCATATTAAGCAGTTCGATTTATAAAAAGTTCATGGATTTTCCATACAAAATGTTATATCACCAACTAAAAAAAATAAAAAAAAATATTTAAAATAAACATTTTTTTTTTGAAAATAACTACGGAACCCTATTTTACGCGAGTCTGACTCGCACTATGCCAGTTTTTTAATGTACACTTAACTTAAAGTTAGTTGTTTTCTGTTTATGTTTTATCGTATTTCAAAGTCTAATATATTTTTCAGGATATTAACCATGTCACATGTAGCTAACGAACTAAGTAGGACTAATGACACTTTGCTGCCTATGCCACAAGAAACCACAACCACGGTAAGCCTTTGACAACATCGCACGTGCTCGATTTTTCAGTCTACATACTCGTATAGTCATTAAAATTTCTGTTTTGTTTACATTTTATCGTACTTCAAAGTTTTTCTATATTCCATGTCACATGTAGCTAGCCAACCAAATGACAATAATGCCAATTTTCTTTCTACGCCACAACCAACTGCAACCACACTCACATACCTCAAAAGAAAAAGCAGAACCCTTACAAGATCACTTACGCGTCTATCCGTCCGTCTGTCACGCCCATTTTTCTCAGATACTTTTTAACATAGAAAGTTTGATTTTTTTTCAGCATTCCATGCCACATATAGCTGGCGATCCAAATAGCATTAATGCCACTTGCCTGCCTACGCCACAAGCAACCGCAACAATGGTAAGCTAATGACTTTTAGGGTTGTATACTTTCCGGAAAAACAGAACCCATACAAGGTTACTTACGCGTCCATTTGTCCGTTTGTCACGCCCGTTTTTCTCAGATACTGTTTTACGTAGAAAGTTTGAATTCGACATTGTTATATATTATACTAGCTTTTGCCAACGGCTTCGCTCGCGTGAACATAGTTTCATGACTGTGTTCGAAGGTGCGCAGTGTGCGAGCCACACGTGACTCGCGAGCGTGGAAAAAAGTAGCCTATATGTTAATCCAGGTCCGCATCAGCTGTCTACCTACCAAATTTCATCCAGATCCGTTTATCTGTTATGGCGTGAAAGAGTAACAAACATCCATACATCCATACAAACTTTCGCTTTTATAATATTAGAAAGGATCATACTGGCTGTGCCCGCGATTTCGTCCGCGTGGAATAATGTCTTTGGGTAGCATTTTTAATTATTTAGGCTAATTATTTTACAAATAAGATACATACGTATAAATAATGAGTGATTTGCAGTGTTTCACTGCAAAGAGCTTATTAAATTATTTAAGTACATATATATGTATATTAAGGTGTAAAGTATTAATATGAGTTTATTTAAGTACGTTTTTATGTCATAGTTTTCCCAAAAAACTAAAAACCATAGTCCAGCATAAGTAGTAGATAGTATATTAGACAATGTATTACCGAGAGGTCTTGTGAAATTGGTGTTACGATTAATTCGATAAACGCACATTCACATTTTTGCATTGATTGAAGTAATTGACAAGTTAAACTTTTGCCTTCAGGGATTATTAGATGAGACTACGACAACGAGTACCATCATTGCAGCGCAGGAAGGGCGCATTGCCAAACCAGAAAAAAAGATTTAAAAATGGAGAAAATAAGGGGGTCTCCATACAAAGAAATGTGTTTTTTTATAGGTCTTTAGAGGTTTTTGATTTAGCTCTATTGTAAAAACGGTAATACATTAAAAGCGTGATACTTGGTGTGATTATAGTACTAATACTGAAGTAACACAACAAATAATAAAAATTGGGCAAGTGTGAGTCGTACTTGCGCTAAGAAGTCCGAACTGAGTGACAAAAAAAGCATAAATTTGTCGCTCGCGTTGATGTCTTTTGATTGTAATGTGAATAGGTATCATTTCGTTATACTATGTAGTTGTGTGGAGACGTGGTGGTACGGAACCCTCAGAGTGCTTATCGGAATCGCACTTAGCCGGTTTTTTATCTTCATTTGGTTAAGCCCTTGGCATCATGGCAACCCGGCGTGGATGAGGTCGGGTATCTCATAACCATCAATTCATAAAACACTAAATATTTCTAAACTCCGCGATTCCTGGGACTCGGCTGGCTCGGTAGCCGGAGGGGGTGCCGCGAGGAGTGATTTTAAGGGATTTTTTAAAATATTTAAACATTATCTAGTGAACTACACTTGCGAAAACACAGCGGGTACGTAATATGCGACCTCATAAATGAAGTTATTAGAATGTTTTATGTTGACTTTATGTTATATTGAAGCTAAATTATATTACACAGATATATTTTTTAATTTTGTGTGCACAGTAGTCAAAATATCTGTTTTTTAGATAGTAAGTCATAGTTCCTAAATATTGTTGATTTTTGTATAAATTAAATATTGTTTATAACATCATTCGATTTACAAAATAGTTTACAGTTTCTGAATACTTCTTTTAAGAAATGTTAATAACTGCCTGTGTCAGAAGTATTCGCCCATCTTTACCAAAAACATGGATACATAAATAGTTTTTTGATACTCTAAGTCAGATTAAAAAATAATAATAATTAAATTTAAATTATATATAAAGAAGGCGCGAGCGTCTGAGTGTTTGTGTATATGTATGTGTGTGTGCGTGCATCAAGGAAAGAGATAGTGAGGGAGTAAATTTGCAATTGTAATTAGGATATGTGTGTAAGTAGATCTTCTACCTCTTCATAGTTTAGAATTTTTAGCCATTCAATCACGTGTTTTTTTGCATTCATAGTAAGTCATAGGGTAGATATTAAGTTTTTTTGTTCACAGTATTATATAAGAAAGTTGATAACGTATTGTACTGGTGCCTTGCAAAACTAGTTCTAATGGTCTTGGAATAAGTCTTATTTTACTTAATAAATACTGGTTAAAATTGTGAGATTCATGTTTTTTCATTATGATATTTATAACATACAATTTACGAACTGTCATTAGTCACGACCTCATAAAATAAGTTATTAGAATATTTTTTGTTGATTTTATGTTATCTTTTAGCTAAATTATATTAGACAGATGTATTTTTTTAATTTCGTGTGCACAGTTGTCAAAATATTTCAGTTTTTTAGATAGTAAGTCATAGTTCCTAAATACTTTTGATTTTTGTGTAAAAAAACACTACTTTGTTTTTTTATAGAAATATAAATACTTTTATAACTAGAACTCGGTAATTTTATCATTTTACCTCACGTCCCTAATGTAAATTAATATATTACAGTAATAAGTAGTCATTTCAGTTATCAAAATTGAGAACTTCTATATTATGTATTTGCGTATGTCACACCCACCTCACAGTTGGTGTAACTATTTTTCACCTCATTCACATTAATTTACATTCACTTGGCATGTACATAATGATAACGGTTGAATTATGTTTACAATAATTATTAATGACTAGGTTTTTCCAGCGGCTTCACCCGCGTGGACTCCGTTTTAATGACTGTCTTTAAGGGTGATTAGTAAATTATGTCGTTTCCCAACTACTTAACCATCTCTGTGCAAGAAATCACAACAATCGAGTAATTTTTCAGTTCCCTCAGGAACTGCATCAGATTATGCTATTTTCCCGGGATAAAAAGTAGCCTATGTCCTTCCCCGTGACACAGGCTACCTGCATGCAAAATTTCATAAAGATTGGTCAAGGCGTTGTAGCGTGAAAAGGTAACAAACAAACACATTTTCACAATTATAATATTACTAGCTTTTGCTCGTTTTTATGACTGTCTTAGAGGTGCGCGTGGACATGAGTATTCTCCAGATCACTCGCGAACTATGTCAGGATATGCTTATTAGTAAATCACGTCATTTCCCATGTTAGATGGCGCTAAAGTAGCAAAATGTTGATATTTGTAGACAATTTTTTTTTAATTTTTTTTTAATAAAAAGTACCCTATGTTACTTCTAGTACCTCCCAGAATATGTGTACAAAATTTCATGATTATTCGTCAAGTAGTTTTTGCGTGAAAGCGTAACAAACATCCACGCTTTCACATTTATTATTTTATTATATATATACTAGCTTTTGCCCGCGGCTTCGCCCGCGTGGACATTGTTTTTATGACTGTCTTAGAGGGTGCGCGGTGCGCGAGCCGCAAGCGGCTTGCGAGCGTGGACATGGATTTTTTCCAGTGCCACATATCCTGACATAGTTCCCGAGTGATCTGGAGAATATACATGTCACGCTCGCGAGCCGCTTGCGGCTCGCGCACTGCGCACCCTCTAAGACAGTCATAAAAACGATGTCCACGCGGGCGAAGCCGCGGGCAAAAGCTAGTAATATTATAAATGTGAAAATGTGTTTGTTTGTTACCTTTTCACGCTTCAACACCTTAACCAATCTTGATGAAATTTGGCATGCAGGTAGTCTGTGTCACTGAGACGGACATAGGCTACTTTTTATCCCGTGAAAATAGCATAGCATAGTCCGAGTCCGATGCAGTTCCTGAGGGAACTGAAAATATACTCTTTTATTTGTTAGTTTCTTTAACATTGCAACGGAACAATGGATTGCTGTGATTTTTTGCACAGAGATGGCTGAGGGGGTGGGAAATGAAATAATTTACTAATTAGCAAATCCTTCCATGGTTCCCGAGGGATCTGGTGAAAACTCATTTCCGTGCTCGCGCACGTCAGCGTCGCAACGGAGCTACGGACTGAAGTGTTTTTTTTGTATAGAATTGGTTGAGGACTTCTAATCAGAATAGCCCTATATATATATATATATATATATATATATATTAAGGATTAAGGATAGTAAGGAATAGTACCAATGAGTTTTTCAAAAACATCTTGAGGAAACCTGCACAGGCCTGCGAAGAAACTCGAAGGTTGTGTGTGAAGTCGACCAACCCGCACTGGGCCCGCGTGGTCGACTAAGGCCTAATCGCCCTGATTCAGGGTAGGTTCGAGCCCATCGGTGGGGACGTATATGAGCTGATATAATAAATAATAAGTAAGGAATAGTAAGGATAAAACATGCCCATAGCTAAATTATGGTAGCTGCCAGCTTTTGGGTTCTTTCGATATCGATTAAATCTGTACGGCACATCCCTGGTGGCCAGAGTTTGACATTTAGGGCTGTACGGGGCATGAAATCGGCATACTGACAAGAATAGAGTCATCTCCTTTTCTCATATGGAGGGTTAGTTTGCGTAAGCACACAGCAATATCGTCGCAGTTTTATTTTAATTTGTGTTTAATCTATTGAATTAGTAGATCTGTGATCTGTAGCGAGGTAGCGAGCACAGAACCATAACTATTTAGTAATCTGTGACAGAACACTAAGAGCACAGATCTACTAATACTAAGAGACACATGGACATTTTAAGAGACTAGATGGACTGTAGTTTTTGTTAAATATATTAATGTCTATGGATACAAGCCCTTTTGAGACAGCCTTCATTTATTCATCTTCATTACTTTTTTGATTTGCAATGCTAACACTGGTGTATTACATCTTCTCTGAAATTCTTGACAGCATTTGCACTGTTAGCAGCAGCCTCAATCTGAAGTGGAACACCCTCTGCTGCAGTAAGGTGTATACAAAAACTGCACCCAATCAAATATGACCCATTATTTCTACCCAGTGCAAGTAGAGTAGGGGAACGAGGGGTAATGAGAGCGGGTGGGTAAGGGGAGCGGTGTGAATATAGGCACAAATACAACTCTTATTCACTCGTGGACCACTCGAAAGCATTCGTATAACATCGACTAGGTTCGCCCCCCTCGCTGGACTCGACAGTGCCACGCATGTCGTTGCTAGAGACGATTGTTGGTTTTTCGCTCCGCGCTTAATAAGAATTCACGACTTTCCAAACCCCAAGTAAGTATCAAAATATATGTTTATTGCAATTAGAGCGCATTAATCTTATGGCCAGATCTATCAAATTTTATGTTTATGCATTTAAAATGTGATAATTTTGATGTGTAATTTAGTTTTTGTTTTAAATCTAAGATGGTGGTCGCTGGGTAATAAGAGCCTACGTGGCTCTCATTACCTAGTTGGGCACATCAAGAATGTTCTGGTTCTGATGATCCAGCTGCCTATGTTTGTGCCTGTTGTTTGGACTCGTAATGTTAATTGTTATAGTCTTCATTATTTTTTTAAATTAATATTTGAGACTGATTTAACATAATGGCTCCCATTAAACATATGGGATTTATATTGGCTCTCATTTACCGCCATGGAGGGTAATAAGAGCGATTTTTATTTTTTGAAAAAAGTTTAATATCGACCAAGTGCCTAATTATAAAACATTGAAGCTTTGATTATTTTGTAGTCAGATAAGTAAGGTTCATTTTCTTAATTTAAAAAAAATATACTTTAAATAAATAAGAGTTTTATTGACGATTTCCCTTAGTAGGTGCCAATTCCCCCTCGCTCCCCTAATTATTACGCCCTGCTTTATTTTATTTTCTTGTTCTGTAAATCGGTCACGTTCACCAGACGATTTCTCGAAAACGCATCACTATGAACAAAATCCTAGCAAACAATAAAATAAAAGTACGACTGCGTTTACCACAAATCCCGCCAAAAAACTCGGACTGTAGGATACAAATAATAGGTAATCTTATGTACTTTCCTCACTCCTCACCATTCAATTTCAACCTCAATTTGAAGAATCAATCTGCTGAGAGCCGACAGATTGTATCATAAATAGGTGTGTTTAGGGCGTGGCCCAGCATGCTGCGTGTATTATCGTTCGCGCTAAAGCCTAGTTCGCACTAGCCTAGTAATTTAGTCGAGAACCGAGTAATTTAGTAACTATACGTGTCTCAACCACAAAAATTCAGTCTAGTAGATTAGTAAATCAAACGCGAGTCGATCCATTTTGTTCTATTTTGTGATACGAGTAGCGCCTCGCACAGAGCATCACTACTTACTCGTTCATCGCTACCCATTGCTATTTAGCCAATAGCACACCTCGGTCACTGACGATCAAATGTATGAAACAAACGCGTTCCTACGCACACAGTATAAGCTCGTGTAGGTGAACGCTTACCATGTTTGTGTGAGTGACATAAGACATGCTACGGTTGCCGCCATTTTGCCTTAATTTATTCGTAGTGCGTTCGCGAATTGGGAACGCAATATGAGGCAATAAGAGATGACCTTGTAATAGCGGTATCGAATTAATTAAGTGTGCCTGTAATTAATTATACTTAAACAATCGTTCAATAGAACAAACAATTAAATCGTTTTGAACTCTATTTTTTGAGATTATTATTATAAGGGTGCTTAATTAAGTATTTTATTTTTAATAAGTAGCATTATTTACCTAATTCTCCTACTAATATTATAAAATATATTTTAGATCCTCATAATGAGCCCTTTCAAAACTTTTTTTTAAATTTCTTTATCTGTCCCCTGATAATGAACCTTATTTAAAAAAAAAATATTTACTTTACACATCCGTGTTTGGGTCATAAGATTACACCAAATTTCACCTGATTTGGTCCAGTAGATTTGGAGCAAATTGGCTGTGACAGACGGACGGACAGACAGACAGACGCACGAGTGACACTATAAGGATTTCGTTTTCTTTTTTGTACAGAACCCTAAAACAATAAAACAGTAGCGAAGCCGAATTTGTATAACTAAATGTACAAATTCGGCTTCGCTACTGTTTTATTATGTGTATAGATATGAGAAATTATTGTAATTTATATTATAAGGCAATGTAGTTTTTTTAGAGGCATTCTAAGGCCCGATCGCCCTAATTCAGAGTAGGATCGAGCCCCTCAGTGGGGACGTATATGAGCTGATATGATTAGTAATTTTTAAGTTATATACCTATTACTTAATATTCTGTAAATATTTCAAGCGTCTTCCTGCTGCCGTTATCAATTTAGAGCAAAAAAGAGCGATAAAATCATGTTTGTTGTATGGAAGCCCCCTTATATATTTATTTTATTCTATTTTTTAGTACCTACCTATTTGTTGTTATAGCAGCAACAGAAATACATCATCTGTGAAAACAGCGAAGTCTCAGTAATAGGGTCCCGTTTTTACCCTTTGGGTACGGAACCCTAAAAACATAACACACCGGGCACACAAAATTTTGAATAGTTTGATTGCAGGCCGCCCGCGGTGACATCAAACAAATCATTATTGGGCTAAGGAATACTTTTGCATGGCGTCGCATCGCGGCTCAGCTAATCCCAAGTCAAAGCTTTGATGAGACTTTACCGTCGCCGCTAGTACTCTTTATTGTACTGTGCCGCCGCCGTGCAACTTTGTAAGGAAATTCAGGCCACCAAAATATTACGTAAGTTGAAAACATGATTTTTTGTTTATATAGATATTGTGTTGTTTTCAGTGTGATCTGATAGGTTTAGGTCTACAACAGATAGGGTACAAGAAATACTAAACATAAGTACCTATTGTAAGTTGGTTTTCTACTAAAACATAAAACACTTTAAAAATAACTGGGTATACTTGCCTTGATTCATCCAATGGAAATCTGTAGAACTTTCTTTTAGTTTTGTCGTTTCTAGAGCTTAAACAACCTTACACAGCACAACACACGCCCATTACAAAAGTATTTGTAAATATTTGTTTAATATTTGAATATTTTACGTGGCCTCCGCTCTGCGCACCGCGTCCTTGCCAGCCGATTACTTTGAGGCTACTGAGCGGGGGTAAGCGGCACTTTCAACGGGAGGCAGGGAGTGACCATACTGTACGCTAGAACTCTTTATTGTACTGTGCCAATAGCGATGCGAAGATTATCCGCGCGCCTCTAACGGCGAAATTCAGAAGTTGTCTAAGAACGACACTTTGCTTTAACGGTGAGGTTATCATTTGTTTTCAAAAGACAAAATTATGAAGAAAAAATAGGCAAGCCGATTTCACCAGCAATGAGAGTTTCTTCTCATCAAAATTCAAGCTTCAAAGTATTTTCCAAACAGTTAGTATAATTATACTTTAATTATTTTATTGTACTTATATTCACATGTATTTTTTAAAAGTTATTTATTTAGTTTAAACTAAGACGAGTTTTTCGTCACACTACGAGATTATGTTTATTGTTCTAGATTCTTAAAGCCAAAAATTGTTTCCTGATGTTGTACCCACTCAGAATATTAATAAGGCCCTATTACTGAGACTTCGCTGTCCGTCTGTCTGTCCGTCCGTCCGTCTGTCACCAGGCTGTACTTCATGAACCTTGATAGTTAGACAATTGAAATTTTCACAGATGATGTATTTCTGTTGTCGCTATAACAACATATACTAAAAAATTGAATAAAAAAACGAGACCTACAGTACTCGCATATGATGTGTAACATGTGACAAAATACTTATGAAATTAATTAATTATCGGGTCGTACATTCACGGGCCGACCCTTCGAATAGTAGTATGTCATCTTTGCCTTTGCCATCACACTAGGCGGCATGGCTATGACAACCTTATTTTTCGAGAATTAAAAAACGTTCGCATTTCCTGTTACACATTTCCGTCCCATTTCACGAAATCACTCCCACAAATTGCAGGAAAGCGAGAGCAAAGATGTTACACATCAATAAAAATTTAAAAGGGTTTCCATATAAAAACGTGATTTTTTTTTTACTCGTTTTTCGCGATATTGATAACGGCAACAGGTAGACGCTTGAAATATTCACAGAAATATATTCACTTTCCAGCAATAAAATCTAATTTATATTTAATAAATATTTTTCTCCGTGACGTAAATTGTATCGAAAACTGTCAAAGTGTCGTTCTTAGACAACTTCTAAATTTCGCCATTAGAGGCGCTAGTAAGAGTCTTTACATCACCAATACACAAATTTATTTATCCACCTCTTCTAAAATAGCGATTGTCAGTAGCTTTATCAGTTTATTTACTTTGTTGCGTTGCAGCACGTTCGTCCTGCAAAACACCATTCACTTGTGTATTTTACTAGGCCTTTTTTTTACATTTCATGCCGCTGGAGTAATCTGGCGGAATCATGTAGTTCCCGAGGGCTCTGTCTACACTCACGACAGCTTGCAGCTCGCGCACCACTCACCCTTCAAGACAGACAAAAAGGATGCTCACATGAGCGAAGCCACGTACAAAAGCTAGTAAACTTATGTGTTTGCTTTTCACGGTATAAAAAGTAGCCTATGTACTTCCCAGTAACAAATTTCATCAAGATTGATGAAGGTATTGAAGCGTGAAAAGGTAACAATCAAACAAACAAACAGACACGTTTATAATGTTATAGTATAGTATGGATTATGTGAGATAATGAAATAAAAGTGTGTATGCTGTGGTTCGAGTTCCCACAAGAAGTCGAACATGTCGAATATTACATTCAAATTCATGTTAGATATTAGTTAATTACTTAAAAACAGTTACAAATAATACGTA
Organism: Coleophora flavipennella; assembly: GCA_947284805.1. Taxonomy (NCBI): domain Eukaryota; kingdom Metazoa; phylum Arthropoda; class Insecta; order Lepidoptera; family Coleophoridae; genus Coleophora; species Coleophora flavipennella. The sequence continues at coordinate 7,848,605 of OX369282.1, read as the reverse complement.
ACTGGTGCATGAAGTTAGTAATTGACTAAATTATGCATTTAATTAATGTGACAGAAACACACAACTTGTTTGTCTAGTTTAGAATTTCCCCATACTGACCTTTTTCTTTTTCTTTTTGTGAAGAATCAGTGAACAGTGATGAAAACTTAAAAGTAAAATCTAAAATACTACTGATAAATACTGAATGCCAATGAGCCTTAGCCTGCCCTAAAAAGGACGAAAAAAAAACAAACGGTAAAACAAAATATTCCCGCCAAACCGCTAAATTATTATATTGACAAAATTATCTGGAATTCTGTAGTAATTTAGTTGCACGATGGGTATTTTAGGTTTATCTAAATTAATTGCAGATGTGGCGCCTCATGCGATCAAGGAAAGGGAAATAAAAAACTATTTCGGTACGTCTGAAACTTTCTGGAAAAGTAACCTCTTAATTTGTAGTTTGTCTCATCATATCTTACTATTTTCAGGAAGAAAAGTCGCTATCGACGCGTCTATGAGCTTGTATCAGTTTTTGATAGCCGTGAGAAGTGAAGGTAAGTGGTTTTACAACCATAATATTCATAACCATTTTTGAGGTTATCCAGACCTAGAATCGTTTTGATTTGATGATACCGAGGCCTGATTTCACTTGAGTTGTATGAGTGAGGGTTGTATTAAGCCCTCTGAGCAGCTCTCTTTAAGTGCTTCTGACACCTGAAAACAGATTACAACCAGCGAGCGATACCGCGCGGAGGACGAGCCACAAAAAGCACTATGCCAGGGAACGGTCTCTTCAGACACCTATTGTTATCTCTATGCCTCTTTGTACTCACCTAATAACCATCTCAAGTGGAGTCTGGTCTTGGTAATCGAAATTTAGTATATTACATTCATTATGGAAAGTGGCTGGATGTGAGCAGCACAGTTGATACTGGTCATTGTGGAAACCCTTAGGGTGCTGGCCTATGTTTTGCAGTGTTGTTTTTCTTTGTTATATAATGATACCTTGTAATGACCCCGTTTTGTCTTTCCACTTGCTGAGTATAAGTCACATTCTCATATACTAATATTTTATATAGAGATTTAAAGTGTTTAACTCAACACCTGAGGCTATTCTGTGGCCCAATAATTTACTCCACTAACTGACTCCTTCTGTAACTGCCTGACGGCTTTAGCCTACTGGGCCAAAGGTCATGGGTTTGATTCCCACCCTGGCCAAACATTTGTTGTTTGTTCACTTTGTGTCTGATGTCTCATATCCATAAAATATCAATGTCATCATCTTATCAGCTCATGCATATCCCCACTGAAGGGCTCGAGCCTACCCTGAATTAGGGCATCATCATTACAGCTCATATACGTCCCCACCGAGGGGCTCGAGCCTACCCTGAATCAGGGCGATTAGGCCTTAGTCGACCACGCAGGCCCAGTGCGGGTTGGTCGACTTCACACACAACCTTCGAGTTTCGTCGCAGGCGTGTGCAGGTTTCCTCACGATGTTTTCCTTCACCGTTAAAGCAATCGGTAAGTATGTACGTAAGTTTTTGAAAAACTCATTGGTACATTGGCCGTCCAGATTTGAACCCGGTACCTCTGGTTAGATGTACCGAGTCGTTACCGGTTGAGCCACCAACGCTTTTTTAATTAGGGCATATATCAATGTATATCAGTCTGGTTCCTATAGTACAGAGAATCATAATAGTTGGGGCCATAATGCCAGATGGCCAGACCATGTGTGATTTGTCCCTAAACATTTATTTATGAGATATTTTTAAAACTGTCAACAATCAGAATTCAATATTTTCCTAGGTCATCAATTAACCTCAGTTGATGGGGAGCCAACCTCCCACCTCATGGGTACATTCTACCGCACCATACGCTTGGTCGAGGCTGGCATCAAGCCAGTTTACGTATTTGATGGCAAACCACCAGACATGAAATCTCATCAGCTAGACAAGAGAGCTGAGAGACGAGAGGAGGCTGAAAAGGAGCTGCAGAAAGCTACTGAAGCTGGTAATTATGGATTTAGCATTATAGAAACCCTTGTAGGATCACTTTGTTGTTGGTCAAGAGATTAAAGCCAGCGTCATCTGTTTTAAGCAAGTTTCGCCTACAGGGACTGGTGCTTGGCTGATTTGCTCTCTAATGGCTTTAACCCTAGAACCCTACACATATTTGCAGTGGTCTTATCCTACCCAGGGTGCCTGAGCACCCTAATATTTGTGTTTGTGATAATTTGTAAAATAAAACTCTTGTAAAATTCTTAACCATATTTATTATTGGTTTAGACCAAGATATTATCAAAATTAATATCATAGTCTGAATCAGTACTATTTTAAACATTTGGCACATATTTTAATTTGGTGCTCGCTACAGATAGAAGTTTTGCACATGTTACAAAAAGTTCTACTTTTCCTGTCCTTTGAGTACGGACAAAATCTGCATCACCCTTGTTTAGGAATATTAATCCTAGGTCTTTCTGGCACATCAGGTTTTTTTAGAATTCCGTTTATCATTTCACGGATATTACCATGCAAAGTGGGCCAATTTTTACGTTCTTCTAACCACGGTGTTAGGAGTTGAATTGCTAAATTATTTATGTAAGTAAGATCCGACAAAGGTATATTATCATCTACGGAGTCTGATAATGAATTTTCATGGAAATCTTCGATGTCTTCATCAATCTCGCTATTGTCACCTCCAACATAAAGTTCGTCGTCCCGGTCTTCGTCATGCAACATGCGTGAAATGATTTCATCATCCCGTCCAAGCACTAAATTTCTATTAGCATCTGCCATTTTGTCTCAAACACTGCATAAACTAAAACAACACACTTTTCTTGTAAATAAACGAAGCACAAACAAGATTATATTGTTTTTAACATGTAATACGCATGAAAAAAAATATATGTATTATTTTGGATTTTAACCGATTTTACTACCCATGGGTGCTGCTGCACCCTGTTTAATTATTTTAGACCACTTACCAATATGTTAGCCTATTGACAACTAGCACAAAATGGAGAACTTATACTGATAGGAGAATAAAAAAAAAAACAAAGCTGTGTTGCCATCCGATAAAAAAAAATTACTACTAAAAGTTATCGGGGGGTGCTGTAGTATCCTGGGTAGGGTTCTAGGGTTAAGTAGCCAGTCTTGTTGACAAGTTTGCGAGAGCGCTCACTGTATATTAGGACACTATTCACAAAGTCAAGACCACCTTGCTCAGAATTGACTTAAGATAACAAGTTCTAATTTAAACCAAAATTTTTTTTATTCACTATTGGTAAACCCTTGACAACCCTCTCCATGCAAAATGGGCGCATTGGACGCCTGGTTGCGGAAATCAGCCCATCCTTACAATTACAAAAACCCTTGACAACATCACCTGGTGGTAAGTGATGATGTTGCCGAAGATGGAAGCGGGCTTACCAAGAATCCCCAACGCAATGGGGAACTGGCTATCTGCTTATTTCTGCAGCCACATGACATGATGCTGAACAAATGTAAAGCTTCTAGGTCATCATAATAGCTTATATACATTCCCATCAAGGGTGTCAAGCATACCCTGAATTAGGGTAATCGGGCCTTAGTTGACCATTCTGGCCCAGTGCAAGTTTGTCAATTTAACACACAACTTTTGAGTTTTTTCACAGGCATGTGCAGGTTTCCTCACGCTGTTTTCCTCCACTGTAAGAACGGCAATTACGTTCGTATGAAAATAAATTCCAAAAACACGGTACAAGCAAAGTATATATATTAGTACTAACATACAGTATGGACACTCCCTGCCGCTCTCTAGATTGCGAACTCACCCCCTCGTCACCCAAATTGATACAGATTGGTTACAGTTTGGTTGTCGAACATATAGGATTTCGCCGCTATTTTGTTTGTTCCGTCATTCCTTTTTTGCGCAATGTTATTTCTGGCCCGTTGTATGAAGTGTCCAGGGTGTGATACGAGCGAGATTTGAACCACAACCGGATAGGAGGTTGCAGCCCTAGCCGTTACGCCACCAACTCTTCTAGCTCAATGCATTAATATCCACATACGTTAGTTGACTGCTAGTCATTTAAATTACTTTCATCATCTTACGTTAAGTTGACTGCTAGTCATTTAAATTACTTTCATCATCTTACGTTAAGTTGACTGCTAGTCATTTAAATTACTTTCATCATCTTTTTAATTAATAGCAAGGCATAGTGTCATAGTTTTTCAGTTGTACTAATTTTGTGAATTTGACTAATTTAAATTGAATTTGTGGTGAAAAACAAAACAAGTAAGGTTTTTGAAATTTCAGAAGGAGATTAATTTAAGGGGGTTCGATGAAGCTCCTCAATGCTCAATTCTCGCTAGATGGCGCCTGCTCCACAAATTTTTAGTTTTAATTTTTTTTTGAAGTCGTGGTTCCACATTTTTACCTTAAAAACGTTAAGCGCACTCTTTACATAAATATTTAACTGTCGAAAAACAAATTGCACAATTAATTGCATTGTAGTATCCAAAAATCGCGATTATATGTTCCTTCACGCAGTTTTGAACTCGACACTCACACATCCATTGAATATTGCAATCGGCAATCATCGCATTTCCGAATACAAACGAATGCTAATTCCATGTCCATCAATTACAAGATTTATCGTGTAACAGAATTTGAATTCAGAACTAAGTACTTTATTGTTGTTTTGTTTAGATTCCCGCACGAACTATATAGAGCTCTAAAATTATCATTATGTATAATATACTAACAAAATTAATAAAAATATATAAAAAAAAAAAATCTTCAATGTTCGACAATAGGGTATTGTTTTTTTGGTCTCCTTTTTTTTCGGAGTGCTGACCTTAATTAGTAATTACACTGGAATGTGTTTCAGTCCTAACTTCATTTAGGATATTGCTCATAGTTCTTCTTGAAATTCCAGTGGCATTAGCAACTCTCTTAAACCTTCTTAAAATAATTACTTTCATTAACATACTAATTTTTTTAAATCTGTTGGCTTCGGTTACATAATATTTATAAACATTGAAGATAATTTCGCGTGACTGGCATTGTAAAATTTTCCCTTTTTTTATAGATATTATCTGAAAACTTTAAATTCGTTCAATTTTAAATTTGGGGTTTTAACAACTCTTTATATATATCGATTAACATATTTACTTTTTTGAACTGAAAATTTCTCTAGGCGCGTTGGAAAATTTTGAGATGGGAAAAACCAACGTCACAGATACCTTGAAGTGAAAACTTTTTTGAGATTGAAAAACTATTGAACTTGCGACACCGTCACCGTCACCTTGAAGTGAAAACTTTTAAGATGGGAAAAACCATTGAACGCGCAACACCGTCACCGAAACCGTCACCGACACCTTGAATTGAAGACTTTTTGAAATGAGAAAAACCATAGAACGCGCGACACCGTCAACGGCACCGTTACCGACAGCTTGAAGTAAAAAAAAATTAAGATGGGAAAAAACCATTGAAACCGCGACACCGTCACCGACACCTAGGTGAAAACTTTTGACATGGGAAAAAAACCACTAAACTAGCGTCACCGTTACCGACACCGACACCGTCACCGACACCGTTACTGACACTGTTACCGACACCGTCAACGGCACCGTTACCGACAGCTTGAAGTTAAAAAAAAATTAAGATGGGAAAAAACCATTGAAACCGCGACACCGTCACCGACACCTAGGTGAAAACTTTTGACATTAGAAAAAAACCATTAAACTAGCGTCACCGTTACCGACACCGACACCGTTACCGACACACACCGTTACCGACACCGTCAACGGCACCGTTACCGACAGCTTGAAGTAAAAAAAATTAAAATGGGAAAAAACCATTGAAACCGCGACACCGTCACCGACACCTAGGTGAAAACTTTTGACATTAGAAAAAAACCATTAAACTAGCGTCACCGTTACCGACACCGTTACCGACATTGTTACCGACACCGTTACCGACACCGTTACCGACACACACCGTTACCGACACCGTTACCGACACTGTTACCGACACCGTCAACGGCACCGTTACCGACAGCTTGAAGTAAAAAAAATTAAGATGGGAAAAAACCATTGAAACCGCGACACCGTCACCGACACCTAGGTGAAAACTTTTGACATTAGAAAAAAACCATTAAACTAGCGTCACCGTTACCGACACCGATACCGACACTGTTACCGACACCTTGAAGTAAAAACTTTTTTGAGATAGGAAAAATGGCGTTTCAAATTATGTATATTATTTATTTATTTACACTTATAGTACACTAAAACAGTTTCGTAAAGCTAATACATAAAGTTATTATAATGAAGTGTACAGTAGGCGGTATATAGTATACTAGCTGTTTCCCGCGGTTTCACCCGCGTGGACAACGTTTCTATGACTTTTCGAGGGTGCGCAGTGCGTGGTAAAAAGTAGCCTATGTCTGAATCCAGGTCCTAATCTGTCTACCTACCAAATTTCAGCCAAATCCGTTCAGTAGTTTTTGCGGGAAAGCGTAACAGACAGACAGAGTTACTTTCACATTTATAATATTATTTATTTATAATTATAATTTATAATTTATAATTATAATTTATAATATTAGTAGGGATTAGTAATAATTCTTCAATCCATGAAAATGAAAAACAAACAAAAGACAGTTTGTTATATTCTCTTTGCAAACGATTGACTTGATGCAGTGACAGAACGTAAGAGCGGCAACATGCACGCGCGTCGGTCGGTTGCATGGAGCGGCAACGTCGCGCATCTTGTGTATTTACACGACATTTTGTCTCGCACACATTCGTAAATTTAATGAAAATTGAGCGTTGGTTTATTCCATAATTTTAAATGAAAGTATGTTTTTTTATTAATCTTGCGCAAACAAATACTTGAAAAAAGTTTGTAGCACACATAATTTACGCTTTATTCTGTATCCTGAACCAGATTATTGCAATTGTTTTTTGTATGATAATCGAACCACCTTAAGGAATGAAACTTCATTCTTCACAGGCATATGCGAGATAACCAAAAATATTTTTACAGGAAAACTTAGTCCTGTTCCCTACGGGAAAATAAAATATCCATAGTCCTGAATAAGTAGACCCCTATTTACCTAATGCAAAGTATGTACTGTGTGGTCTTGTTATGTTGCTACCTAGTTAAAGTTTTGAGGTGCGAAACCCTGTTTGTGTGACCCCGAGTTGCACTTGGCCAGTTTTTTGCCATCACAATACCTTCTTCACTTCAAATATTTAATTGCTGAGAAATGAGTTTTAGATAAATAGAGAGACGTAATTAAAGCCCCAAATGAGTGAAAACCTCTTGTAAAATGTTGTTTCCATCCCCCATAACTAAAGTATTTATCTGCTTTGCCAGGTGATCAAGCCTCCATAGATAAGTTCAACCGCCGCCTCGTAAAGGTGACGAAGCAACATTGTGAGGAAATGAAGGATCTGCTTAAACTGATGGGCATCCCAGTGGTGGACGCTCCATGCGAGGCAGAGGCGCAGTGTGCTGCCATGGTATGTTTAAACATATCTATTATATAAATTAAGCTTTTGCCCGTGACTTCACTTGCATGGATATCGTATTATGGAGCCCAAAGCAGCTTGTAAACTATGTATTTTTCAGGGATAAAAAGTATTCTGTGTTGTTCTCCACCTTATACTTTTGGTTTATACTAATGTAAAGCGAAATTTGTTCATTGTGGGGAGTTTTAAAGTTAGTTTAGTTAGTTTTGTAGTTTTTAACATACAGACAGACAAACTTACTTTCGCATTTTAAAGTATGATATGCTGGGACAAATCAAAACTATATTCCAAAGAATCCATACAATCGGCCAATAGAGATAGGTCGAACCCAAACTGTCACCATCAGCCGTTGAGGATAATTTATTCAAAGTAGGTTGAACTGGACAAGAAAGAAATAAAAAAACCGGCCAAGTGCGAGTCGGACTAGCACTCCTAGAGTTCCGTACCACCACACCTCTCCACAAATCTACATGATATAATGACAATGACACCTTTTCACATTACAAACAAAAGACATTAACGCGAGTGACAAAAATATTCTTTTTTTGTTATTCAGTTCGGACTCCTTAGCGCGAGTACAACTCACACTTGGCCGATTTTTATTATTTTTGTTTTATTTCAGTGTTAGGACTATAATCACACCAAGTTTTACGCTTGTATGTATTACTGTTTTTACAATATAGTTAAAAAAAATTTTTTTATTTTTTTTAGTATTTGTTGTTATAGCAGCAATAGAAATACACATTCTGTAAAAATTTAATCTGTACCTATTATGCTTCACGACAGCCCGCTGACAGATGGACAGACAGCAGAGGCTTAGTAATAGGGTCCCGTTGAGCATATGGAACCCTAATAAGTTACTAGTGATGTCAGCTTTGGTGCAAACCAGACGTAAACATCAAGGGCGTTTGGTCCATGTATGGTTTTTTCTAGTGTCCTAACTAAGAAACATTGATCTACTGTGGATATACTATGGGAACCAGAGTTTTATGTATTTATGTTCATTTTATGTTTTTACAGAACAAACAATTCCATATCAGTATCTCAAAACTTTGCACTGAAACTATTTACTTTGCTCTAGCAAAGGGTATAGGCCTTTTTATTTAGTCTTCAATGATGTGATACAGTTCTCAAGTACACAACTGGAGATAATAGGGATGACGAATGCTAGTCATCTGATTTACTTTTTATCATCTGTCAAAAACGTCATTTTGTTCGTAAAATGTTTGAAATACCTAGGAGTGACATCATAGTTTTGCAGCGTCATTTATGCACTCATTTTGTGATTTTGGTGAATTAAAAATCGAAGACTTGATGGAAAACAAAACAAGTAAGGTTTTCTGAAGTTTAAGTAGGAGGGCAATTCAGTGATCAAAAGTTCATTATTTATTTCTGATGCTGTCGTCATCCCTATTCCAGCATTTATCTAGTGAGGTACATAACACATAGCTAGCCAAAGTTTAGTTAAAATTATTAATTGTACCACTATAGTTACTTTTGTATACTGTGTTTGTTTTTTTATATTTTTTAACTTTTTATAATTTGTTTTTTTTGTAACTAGTGTACAATAAAGAGTATTTATCTTATCTTATCTTATCTTAAAAAAAATGGTGTAAATATTTCTTACCATGGGAAATTGAGTTTTTAATTAATTTCTTATTGACACTACAGTTTTTAGGGTTCCCAAGTCAACAAGGAACCCTTATAGTTTCGCCACGTCAGTCTGTCTGTCTGCGGCTTAACTCAGAGACTATTAGTACTAGAAAACTGTTTGGCATGGGTATACATATGATACATAAGATTCATAAATCACGCCGAAAAAGTGGTACAATAAACTTTGTAAAGCAATTTTATAGTGTACCTTCCTACATGTAAAGAGAGGTTAATTTTTTTTCCGGTGATGTACTCTATCGTGTAGGGTATCGTAGAATAGGTCTGTGGTAGCAACTGCAGTAACCCGCCACTGAGCCTTGACCCAAGCGACGAAAGGACAAAAGAAATACGATATCTAGAATGTGCTATTAACATTTTTCTTCAGTGCTGAGTATAAAATTAAATGCAAGTACCAACCATCAACGGTTGGTCCATGGCTGGACCCCAGGTCACATATGACATACTAGTTACTTCGCCCAGGCCTACCACCTCACCTGGCGGAGGTATCTCCCTTTGCTCTCTAAGAGTAGGAACACACTGTTCCTACAGGTCTTTCAAAACTACTAAGGGTTTGCTAAAACTATTTTTCAATTAAGGGATCCGGCGAAATATTAATATTAAGTTTTAAAGTGCTAATTTTTGTTAGAGTCAAGTGTCGCCGCCCCTCTGCTACCAGCTAAACCGCTATTTCCGGACATCTGAAAAAAATTGTAAATAGTCGGTTATATAATCATTTAAAAGGAAAACTGTCACGGCTAAGTCTAGACTTTCTTAGTTTAGGAGTAACATTCGACCAACTTAAGATGTGCGTTTGGATTTGTAAAAAGGTCATAGATTTTCCATACAAAATTGTCTATTACCAACTGCTAATATAATTTTGTTTGTTAAAACATACATTAATTTTTTTATAAGACTTAAAAACCCTACTTTGCGCGAGTGCGACTCACACTTAACCGGTTTTTCAATTTTATATGTATACAGTTTTTTCGTGAGAAATCCATTCAAAGGACTAGAATCACGTACAATAGGGATGACGAATGTGAGTCATCTGATTTACTTTTAATCATCTGTCAAAAACGATATTTTGTTCTAAAAATGTTTAAAATACCTAGGCGTGACGTCATAGTTTTGCAGCGTCATAAACGTACTCATTTTGTGATTTTGGTGAATTAAAAATCGAAAACTTGATAGAAAACAAAACGTGTAAGGTTTTCCGTAGTTTAAGTAGGAGTACAATTTAGTGATCAAGACTTCATAATTTATTTCTGATGCTGTCGTCATCCCTATTGTTTATTTAATCTTCAGGTGAAAGCAGGCAAGGTATACGCAGTAGCAACTGAAGATATGGACGCGTTGACCTTTGGTGCCGACGTACTGTTGCGTCACCTGACGTTTTCCGAAGCGAGGAAGATGCCTGTTCAGGAGATACACCTGGACCAAGTGTTGCAGGGGCTGGAGCTGAAACACAGTGAGGTTGGTATTTAGAGGTACATATTGTAACGCGGTAACGTGTTGCTCTTATTCGTTTTTCTTCCTTTCGATCTATTTCATCTATTTCTCATGCACTGGCACATAACAATCCATGTGTCACATTCTGAAAACAAAGTGTGACACACGTGTTTTCAAAATCCAAATTTTCCTTATCCATCACTAAATTAACTAAAAAAAATACTTTGTAAAAAGAACCTGATTCTCTCTTTAAAGGCCCATCATATACCTAATTATGTTTTTGTGTTGTGATATTAATTTAACGTGTGAAATCATTTTATAATTCTTATGTATTTCTTTTTAGGTCTTATATTTCATCTGTAAATAAATCTGTATATATCTGTGAGCATGTACGGTATTTTAACCCAAGCCCTGCCTACCGTACCTACCTACCATCGATGTGCAACAATATGTCTAATAAAAGGACAATGGGTAAAGTTGTACTACGATTGGCCGTATGGCTCTCTGCTTAGAATAAGGCCATTCCATCTCTTCCCGTTGGTGTCATAAGAGGCGACTAAGGGACTAAAACCTAGGATGGGCAGTAGCGTTCTTTCCGCTTAGGCGCTTTGCACACGACTGGGCGGGGCGGGCCGGTCAATTTCGCCGCCAGCGCGGTCTTTTTGTCCTCCATGTGCGTTGGTAGTATAGGATTCCCTTTGTGCTATCGTTGGCCGCGAAATTGACCGGCCCGCCCCGCCCTGTCGTGTGCAAAGCGCCTTACTGTGCCACCACATCGCACACTGAGTTCGCTAATCCGCCCGCCAAGCGTGGCGATTACGGCAAAACCCCCTAACTCGGGGGAGGCCTACGTCCAGCAGTGGACGTCCTTTTGTTGATGTGATGATCGTCATCATCATCATCACATGCCAAGTGTGGCAAAGTTGTATCGATGTCTCTTCTGAATGGACATTTTCTCCTTCAGATACAGTCAAGTGACGTGTCAATAGACGCGGTGACCTTTGGTGCAGACATTTTGTTGCGTCACTTGACTGTATCTGAAGGAGAAAATGTCCATTCAGAAGAGAACAAATCACCATTTACCTGGAGTGTTGCCAGCTGTTGCACTGTGATTGCAGTGGATTAACTGCATTTCAATGTCATTTTGTGTTTTTAAACGCTGTAATTTTCAAGTTAAGCTTGCAACGGGCGGCGCAGAGATGGAATGGTAGATCAATGCTGGGAAGGGTCAGAGTCCAAATTAGGTAAAATAGTGAAATCCACCAAACTGAATGTATATTGAACAGAAAAAAAAGAAATAATGGTAAAATGTGATAAGTAGACAATATGGTTGAACAAGATGAGAATTAATCATTAAAAATATTGAATATAATAAGGAAAATAAACAGTATCGAGTATGATATGGAAATAGAGAGTGATAATTTCAAAAACAAACAAAATAAAAGTAAAAATAAACAAAAAAGATGATATGAAACAGGTTGAACGTAAAAAGAACAAATGGGCTCAGACAAACTACTTTATTTTTCGTTTTTGCATCTGGAAACACTAATGTGGTGTCTGTCCTAAAAAAGAAATGTATCCTTTCCAGTTCATTGACCTGTGCATACTCCTGGGCTGTGACTACTGCGGCTCCATTCGCGGCGTGGGGCCCAAACGAGCCATCGAGCTCATACGCCAGCACCGTTCCCTGGATGAGATCCTCAAGAACATCGATACTGCTAAATATCCACCACCAGAAAACTGGAACTATGAGCGAGCGAAGCAACTGTTTTTAGAGCCTGATGTCAGTGACCCCAAAGATATTGAGGTAGGTAACAAAGCCACTCCATTTGTGGCGACAATGCAATACTCGCCACAATAGACTGGTCAATGAGTGCTCACAAGGGGGATGTGGATGGAAAAGTGGAAAGCAGAAAGTTTAACTAAGGAACTTTGTTTGGACTAGTTAGGAGATAAACATACTAAAAGTCCTGACCCCTCCGAGTGGAGCCCGAGGGGGGAGGGGGGCACAAAGGTCCCGTTTTTTGGTTTTTTGCTTACATCTCGAAAACGGTGCGTTGTACGAAATTTTGTTGTACTACATAATAAAAGCTGATAAAATTCTCTATAACTTTGGCTTTCACACTTTGTATCTATCTCCAATATTTGCCTAGCTATGAGCTTCGAAAAATGGTCGATTTTCAAAAATCTGTTCTACTTTACACTCTTGCGTTTTCTGTCAATTGTCATACATTGATTTATAACTTTTCGCAGCTTACTTAACTTTTTTAACTTTTTTTATTCATTTTTTTTTTTTTACCTTTTTTTATTTATACATATTTCAATTAATATAATTAAGAATCACTTTATCACTCGTCGCCTCTTTGGGCGTGACGGGCCTGGTTGTGGTTCCTCAACGTTTGCCTCTTCTTTCTCCTCATCTGTTGAATCGTTATCAGATGATGGAACGCAGGCTACTACTTCAGCTACATCATCCCCACCGTCGTCGTGGTATAAGGCTTCCACTGCAACCAGATCAACTATTGACGCTAAACGACCCACTACTTCTTCGCCCCAATCATCTCGTCTTGCATGCCCAGCCTCAATGCATGAGTCTTTGAAGGCTACTTTTCTGACAGAGTATACTGTCTGTCGCTTTTCAACAGGTTTTTATTTTCATCTTCAAATGCGCATGAACAAAAAAGGCATCGAGTTTTGAAGTCAAATTTCGGTTTTCATGACCTCGAAGTATGATGAGTTGCGGAGGGCCCAGCGGACGGAACACGTTTCCTCAGATCAGCTTTAATGCTGTCGGGTCTCGTGTATTCTTTTCGACAAGATGTGTGAACCCACAGCGACTTAAATCTTTAAGTTGTGAGCTCTTTTGATCATTTCTGAGGTTACTGGCAGAAATCAGAGAATTTATGCCTTTTTCGCCGACCTTCGAAACATTTTCTCCACCTTCTTCCAGCACTTCATCACAAACAAAACACTTGTCTGTCATCTTGAAAACGTGCGTATGTGCAAAATATTTTGTGACTGCTTCCCTACGTTACCGGGTGCACAGTCACAATACTCTATAGGTCACGAACGTAATAAAAACATAAGCCCGAAGGCATATTGATAGATATTATTGGGAGTTTACGAAAATCGACCATTTTTCGAAGCTCATAGCTAGGCAAATATTGGAGATAGATACAAAGTGTGAAATCCAAAGTTATAGAGAATTTTATCAGCTTTTATTATGTAGTACAACAAAATTTCGTACAACGCACCGTTTTCGAGATGTAAGCAAAAAACCAAAAAACGGGACCTTTGTGCCCCCCTCCCCCCTCGGGCTCCACTCGGAGATGTCAGGACTTTTAGTATGTTTATCTCCTAACTGGTCCAAACAAAGTTTCTAAGTCAAACTTTCTGCTTTCGACTTTTCCATCCACAAATTATTCGTTGCCCAAGCTAACAAAGAATTAGCCCACAGCTGAAGACTGAATTATCATACATGTAGTCCACAACCAACAACACTCTGAGGTACCCTAAGGAAACAGGACCCTAATACCACAGTATTATGATATGGCTTATAGTAGCGTTCTCGTTAGTCTAATAGGCATTTCATCATCATCATATCAGCCGAAGGACATCCACTGCTGGAGAAATATTTTTTGTTGTGTGAAAACGGGTTTTCTCAGGGATGACACTAATACTTGGAATTAATAGGTTACCTATTAAATTGCCGATTCAATTTTCAAACTCCAATGACAAGTTTTATTTAAAAAAGTTTTTGTTTTTAATTATGGGCCATATAATCACGCTACTTTTTGGTCTTTTATGAGTGACCAGTGTGATGCCTTTCATGTTCCGACCCCCGGAGCTACGTATCCTTAAATAAAACAATAGAGTTTTGTTCATGGTGGCAATTTTTTTTGGCTAGTTTATTTTCTTGAATTTTCCTGAAAGTGACGATATCTTGTTTGTTTGTAAACTCTTTTTTGACATGTTTGAATTAGAGGTCCACGCCGCGCCGGCGTGCCGCCGCCGAGCTACCTCAGCGCGCCGCCGTCGCCGCCGGGTCGTTCAAAATTTCGCGCCGACCTCGAAATTCGAATAAATATTTAACCTATTTATTCAAACCGACCAAAACAAACAATGCGCTGTTGCCATTCCGTGCGCTAGCGACTGGTCGCTGCATGCATCACTACCGTTTCTTATCAGACTTTGCGGGAAAATTTGTAAAAAATGCTGACATAGAATTGCCTGAACCAGGTCCTTCTTCGCAATCGCAAGAAAATCTCCTCCAAAAGTTGGCAAAAAAGCATTCCAGCAGATTTTTTGACGATAATGAAGAACTTTCACAGGAGTGCTGGAAATACCTAGCCACTGCTAGTCCATCCGATATGGAAAACTTAGATAATGATGTTCTGAGGTATTGGGAGGCAAAAAAAAAAATATTTACTTGGCTTGCAGGGTTGACGCGGTCACTTTTAAGCATTCCAGCTACAAGTACACCCAGTGAAAGGGTGTTTTCTGTAGCTGGGATGGTTTTGACTGCTAAGCGATCGCGATTAAATCCGGCAAAGGTGAACAAAATAATTTTTATTCACGATAATTACAGCCACTGTAGCTGTACTGTAATCAACTTTTAGTCAGTGATTGGAGATAAGAAATATTATATGTTTATTCCTAGCATAGTTATGTTTTTTTAATTATTCATCCTAAAAAAAGCCCTCACGCCGGCGACGCCGCGCCGCGCCGGGTTTAAAACCCAGCGCGCCGCCGCTGGTTTTTTGGCTGCGTGGATCTCTAGTTTGAATACAGAACATAAAACAGATATGTATGGTATAAAGGCGGACTTAAGCGGGGTATTCCCAAATATGACATTAGTAACGAAAAAACTGCTGCGATAACTTTATTTATAGCTTAAAAATTAAAAAGGTATATTTTTGGCCTCAACAGTAGGCGATTTTTTCAGGTAAAAATACCCGTATTCATGGATTTAAAGCCATCATGCTCAAAATCTAAAACTAAATATTTAATCAATAGGCATACTCCTATGTTTCCCACCTTTTGATATCTTATAGTCTAGTGATGTTTTGCGAATAAATTTTGTTTTAAGAGCCCGGTGGAGTTCATAAATCCCATACAAACGTAGTATTAAATTCATTTGTTAACCAAACAACCGATTTTGAAATAAATTTATATCGACAATCGGATGACGTATATCTATGTAGAGCGTCGGTGGCGTAACGGCTAGGGCCGCCGCCTCCTGTCCGGGAGGTCGTGGTTCGAATCCTGCCACGTACCAATGTGTTTTCGAATTTAGATTTCATATGTACGTTTATCCGACGCTCTTACGGTGAAGGAAAACATCGTGAGGAAACCTGCGCACGCCTGTGGAGAAACTCGCAGGTTGTGCGTGAAGTCGACCAACCCGTACTGGGCCCGCGTGGTCGACTAAGGCCCGATCGCCCTAATTCAGGGTAGGCTCGAGCCCCTCGGTGGGGACGTATAGGAGCTGATACGACATATCTATGTCGGTATCGCATTACTTTTTTGAAAAACGAAACAGTAATCCATTATTAACCAATAACCAGTTTTTTTTACCTTGAAAACAAATTTGTTATAAAATAATGGATTCCTGTTTCATTTTTCCAAAAAGTAATGCGATACCGACACAGATTAACGTCATCCGATTATCAATATTAAATTTATTTCAAAATCGGTTGTTTGGTTAACAAATGAATTAAATACTACGTTTGTATGGGATTTATGAACTCCAGCGGGCTCTTAATAACTAATTCTTTTGAAGTGAAACTTCTATGAAGACGGGAGTATTAGGATTTTTTCTGTCACGAAAAAGAGTTACGGCCGCGTGGAGGGGGTAAACAGAGAAAGGCTGGCGGCTGCGGCGGAGAGGGCAACGACTGTATTCGTAGATATAGAAAAGTTGAGATGGAGATATAAAGCAGGTACTTAGCCTGGGTTACACTATCCACTTGTCCGTTGAAGATTTTCTACTATGTGTCCCAGCACACATTTTTTTCTTTAAACTTTTTCTTTCAGTCGCTAATTTCATAGGTAAAGACTTATAGTTATAAGAATTGTTGACTTATTAATATAAATGAGGCTTTACTACACTAACGTCACATATATTTCAACAAAATGAGAACTTTCTGCAGCAGTGGACGTTTTTCGGCTGATATGATGATGATGAACACTTTGTATGGTTACAGTTGAAATGGTCAGATCCCGACGAAGAAGGGTTAGTCAAGTACCTATGTGGCGACAAGCAGTTCAATGAAGAGCGAGTGAGGAGTGGCACCAAGAAACTGTTGAAGGCGCGCGGTGGAGGCACGCAGGGCCGGCTTGATGGGTTCTTCAAGGTATGTTTAGTTTCGTTTCATCGTATCAGCTCCCTCCCCCACCGTCTGTATACATCCCCACGAAGGGTTTCGAGCCTACCCTGAATAAAGGCGATCGGGCCGGACAGATCAGGAATTAATTAACACATCCATACCGAAGCCGCGGCCAACAGTAACGAATAAGCAAACTGCTGTGTACCTATGCCATCATATCAGCTCAAATACGTGCCCCAACCGAGGGGCTCGAGCCTAGTCTGAATTAGGGCGATCGGGCCTTAGTCGACCACACAGACCCAGTGCGTGTTGATCGACTTCACATACAACCTTCGAGTGTCTTCGCAGGCGTGTGCAGGTTCCCTCACGATGTTTTTCCTTCACCGTAAAAGCGTAGGATTAACGTACATATGAAATCGGAGTTCCAAAACACATTCGTACGTGGCAGGATTCGAACCGCGACCTCTGGACAGGAGGTTGGTAGTTTCGTGTAGTTTATTTATAAAAATTTATAGTAATACATATCAGATCATGATGATGACCTGGTGAAGAACCGGTCGTCATGGAAATCCTTGGGGGAGGCCTATGTCCAGCAGTAGACGTCCTTCAACTGATAATGATGACATGTCAGATCATGATATAAAATGTCAATAGTGAATGTGATCGCCAAAGAAAGCAATACTGATATTAACCTCAATTAATTTAACCGCCTTCGTGGTATAATGTTCAGTCCATTCGCTTCACACCAGGAGGTCGCGGGTTCGATTCCCGGGGCGGGGTCAATTTGCAAGATTTGGTTTGTTTGGTGGTAGGGCATTTTGTAAGCCCGCCTGGCTAGCCACTACCATCTTATTTAAGTCTTGCCGCCAAACATCAGTGTTAACAGCATAGATGTGTTCCGGCTTGAAGATAAGATAACCAGCTCGCCATTGCGTCGGGGAGTCTTGGTAGCCCGCTTCCATCTTCGGCATCATAGTAACTTACCATCAGGTGAGATGATGCCAAGGGCTTACCAATTGGGAATAAAAAAAACAATATGACAAAATAATGTAAAAAACAACAATAAAGCAGTTAAAAAAAAATGTCAACATGAAAAAGTTATCAACGTAAATATGTGTCCATTCATGTATCATGATCAATTGATCACTTAGATCGCTTTAACGGTGAAGGAAAACATCTTGAGGAAACCTGCACACGCCTGCGAAGAAACTCGAAGGTTGTGTGTGAAGTCGACCAGCCCGTACTGGGCCCGCGTGGTCGACTATGGCCTGATCGCCCTAATTCAGGGTAGGCTCGAGCCCCTCGGTGGGGACGTATATGAGCTGATGTGATGATCACTTAGGAGGTTTTGGGTTAATTACAAATAATCTTGCTTATCATCATCACCATGCAATATTGTTAATTACTGTTTGGATGGGTACCAACTTCCTTTATCATATTACTATACATTTTTTTTTATTCACAATTGGTAAGCCCTTGGCATCATCTAACCTGATGGTAAGTGACGATGATACCGAAGATGGAAGCGGGCTTACCAAGATTCCCTAACGCAATGGACAACTGGCTATTTTATCGTCATGCCGAAACACATCAATGTCGTTAACACTGATGTTTAGCGGCAAGACTTAGATCAGATTGTGGTAGCTAGCCAGACGGGCTTAGAAAATGCCCTACCACCAACCAAACCGAATCTTACAAGTTGACCCCACCGGGAATCGAATCCGCGACCTCCTGGTGCGAAGCGAATGGACTATCCATTATGCCACGGAGGCGGTTGAACATATAAATATTTTAGACCTTTAGATAATATACTGTAGATAAAATAATGTAAAAATATATTATTTAAGTTTGGTAACAAATAGGTGGGTAGGTTTGCCTTGTATTTTTTGTGTATCGAGCATAATTATAATATTTTATTATTTTTAATTTATTTTATGTGACTATTCCATTATTTGTAGCTTTACATTATTATTACTGGGAAGAGACTGACTCTCCCGAAACAGGGAATCCTAGTGGGAGAGTCAGAGTATAATTACAAAGCTACCACTAAGATATAACTTAAATAAGCACCTCACCATTTTCATTTTGTATTCTGTATCTAAACATTAAGAGTCTCCAGGAGGCTCGAGTTTGTATACAAACGTAGTTCCGCTTTAATACAAAAACTACATGCAGGATTGAATCCAAACTTTGTAAATATATTGAGTAGACACATATCGATGTTTGTTATTAGTTTTCATCGTAGTAAATTTTAACGTAACTAAACTAAGGCTTAAATTAGTTTTGTACTGAAAGTTTGAAACTGCTCTTATTTTTTTCCATTTTATATTCGTACATCGAAAACTAATTACAAACATCGATATGTGTCTCCTCAATATATTTGCAAAGTTTGGATTCAATCCTGCATGTAGTTTTTGTATTAAAGCGAAACTACATTTGTACGGAAACTCGAGCCTCTTGGCGGCCCTTAATAATCAAATAAACTTACTTACTTACTTACCATCACCTACACCAATCAATGTCTCTAGTGGCTTTGCGCTTTACCTAAACCCGTAAATTCTTTACAGATCACAACAACGCCAAACCCGAAGCGTAAGGCCGAGGAGGAGAAAAACAAAGCGGCGAACAAGAAAGCGAAAAGCGGCGGCGGGAGGGGGCGCAAACCGAAATAAACATAGACTTTAAAGATATAGTAGTAAGAGCTAATTTACAATGAGTGATATTCTCGATTAAGTTCTTTAATTTAGCTATAGATAAAATGTATACAGGACATGGTGACTAGTATACAATATACAGGGTGTAAAAAAATGGTGTAGGACCCGTTAACTGGGGGTTCTACTCATCATACTGAACAACTTTCCCCAAGGAACACGATTAATTGTCCAAAAAAAATTGGACCCTCCATACAAAAACACACAAAATTGGGGATTTAGCTGATCGATATGTATAGTTTTTTTTTTAGATTTCAGCATTTATAAAACAACAGTTGTTTAGTATGATGAGTAGAAGCCCCAGTTAATGGGACCTACACCAATTTTGTTACACCCTGTATAACTGCAAATCTCTTAGTGGTTGGTTTAGTTAATTTAACTTTTTTCTTTTTTTTATACACAATTGGCAAGCCCTTGGCATCATGTCACCCGATGGTAAGTAACGATGATGCCGAAGATGGAAGCGGGCTCACCAACATTCCCCAACGCAATGGGGAACTGGCTATCATCAAGCCGTAACACATTAATGCTGTTAAAAATGATGTTTTTTGGCGGCAAGACTCAGATAATATGGTGGTAGCTGGCCAGGTGGGCTTAGAAAATGCCCTTCCACCAACCAAACCGAGTCTTACAAATTCAGACTTCGCCGGGAATCGAAACCGCGACCTCCTGATGTGAAGCCAATGGACTTAACCATTACACCACGAAGGCGGTTAAACTGAACAACTTTTCCTAAAATACCTTTACTCAATTCCCAAAAACAGGACTTCCTATATCCATCCCGGCTAACTTTTTACCTACTCGTATGTGAATGGGAAGTCTTTTTTTTGCAGATTGAATAGAGTACATGACTCCATCAAAATTAAATAATAAAATATTATTCCCAAAAATTGCACTCCCATTGAAATTCAAAAATAATACTCTTTTATTTTTGCACTGCGTCTTTAATTTTTTAATAAACAAAAGCACAAGAAAGATCAAAAGATCATTATTACATTAATGTAATTAGTCATAATTACATTAATGACGCTGAGAAACTATGACGTCACGCTTTCCTGTTTCATTCATTTTTTGGACAAAATTTAGTGTACGATAGATATTTTTTAAAGAAAATTTGTAACCTTAAAGACTAGCAGTCCACTTCCGGCGGCGCAATTCCAATTTATACTGAGGCCATATTTGTAATGGTATTTGGAGCTGTGACTTCATCACTTTTTAATATTAGAAAAACCATTTAATAAAAATAACCGGTTATCTATAAATATAAAAATGAATCCCTATTTCCCTTGGTCACGGCATCACGCGTGAACGGCTGGACCGATTTAGCTAATTCTTTTTTTGTCGAGTTCGCTATTGTCAGGAGAAGGTTCTTATGTAGGGTAGGGTAGGGTAGTGTAGTGTAGTGTAGGGTAGTGTAGTGTAGTGGGGTAGGGTAGGGTAGTGTAGTGTAGGGTAGGGTAGGATAGTGTAGTGTAGTGTAAGGTGGTACGAAGTTCGCCGGGAATACTAGTTAAAACATAAAAATAAAAAGTAGTTTCCTATATAAATACTTTTAGACTATTATAATTTAAAAAATTCTTACTGTCAATTTTACCACAGAATACATAAGCAGCGTATTGCGTTCCCGTGAATGGTGCTAGAGAGCTAGTGCATACGAGGCATTATATCAATAATCTAAGCGCCTCCGTGGAGTAATGGTTAATTCATTCGCTTCACACGAGGATGGAGGTCGCGGGTTTGATTCTCGGCGGGGTCTTACTTGTATAAGACTCGGTTTGTTTGGTGGTAGGGCATTTTCAAAGTCAGTCTGGCTAACCACCACCAACTTATCTAAGTATATCTTGTCTTGCCGTTAAACATTAATGATACCATCAAAGTTGATGCCAAGGGCTTTTTTTTAAATCTACAATTAGTAAGCCCTTGATATCATCTCACCTGATGGTGAGAATAAAAAAGGTGGTCCTATGGTCACTTGAAACAGTAAAATTTCAAGTATTATGTAAGTCTCGAAAATGTCTGCAATAAGCTGGTCTGGGAAGGAAAAAAGTATATTTTTAAACCGCCCCGAATTTATCAGTTTTGTAGAAAATTATGTACCAGTGCGCATTTCCTTAATGTATAAATGAATAAAATAATTGATTAATTAATGATAATGTGTTCCTAATTGTTTAAATAAAAGTCTCGTAATTCTTTTGATTGTATTTTTTATATTTATATTTTCCAACAAAGAATAGGATTGCTTCTTCATATTTTCAACAACATTTGTTATAAATTATAAAGCATACATAAAAAATCTTTTGAGTACAGCTTGTCTAAGGAGTACAGTTATAAAATTAATAAAGAAAACAGTTATGTATTACAGATCTTTCCAGTTAGTTTTGAGGGCGTTTTTTATGATGGAAACCAGTTGTTGCCAGAAAAATGTACAATAGTTGTATAAGGGTTGTATATCTATATTTATATTACAAAGAAGTAAAGTTTAGATGCGTTCAAAATGTAGAATGAAATTTTGATTTCAAAATGTCTCAACAAAATTTAGAATAGATAATACGGCTAATTTTAGCTATCAAAAAAACTAAAAATTCAAGCGAGGAAAGATCTTTGCCAACAGATAGGTAAAACAATAGGGATGACGAATGCTAGTCATCTGATTTACTTTTTATCATCTGTCAAAAACGACGTTTTGTTCTAATAATGTTTGAAATACCTAGGCGTGATGTCATAGTTTTGCAGCGTCATTTCTGTACTCATTTTGTGATTTTAATAAATTACAAATCGAAGACTTGATGAAAAACAAAACAAGTAAGGATTTCCGAAGTTTAAGGAGGGCAATTTAGTGATCAAGAGTTCATAACTTTATTTCTGACTAGCTGTTTCCCGCGGTTTCACCCGCGTGGACAACGTTTCTATGACTTTTAGAGGGTGCGCAGTGCGCGAGCCGCAAGCGCCTCGCGAGCGTGGTAAAAAGTAGCCTATGTCTGAATCCAGGTCCTAATCTGTCTACCTACCAAATTTCAGCCAAATCCGTTCAGTAGTTTTTGCGGGAAAGCGTAACAGACAGACAGAGTTACTTTCACATTTATAATATTAGTAGGGATGCTGTCGTCATTCCTATTAGATATTTAATTATCTTGATTTCTCGAAACTAACTGGAAAACCGTTAACATTTATTCAAAATCTGTTTTCATTATTTATTCAGTTTTTATCCAATTTGATAAATATATTTATCAATACACATATGGCAATAACATTCATATTAGGTAGCTCTGTTGTTCTAAAACAATAGTAGATTGTTAATCAAGGGAAGAAAGGGACCCATTTCTCTCGAGATATTTCTGGCGCTCGAACGAAGTGAGAGCGCCAATACTTCGAGGGTGGAATGGGTCATTTCACCCAAGTTCAACACTCTGCTTTTCATTTCGACTGTGAGGAAATGTATTATTTATATGATATAAAATATTAATCAGATATCAATAAATTATGTTTACCTATACCCAACCCAGCCTCCAACCTTTTCGCAATGGCCGCTTGCCACGGCCAACTAGATTGTACCTAATCGAGTTGGTCACGACGTGCATCTAGGTGGCCATGGCGAAAATTGAAAAAAAAGTGTCATGGTATCATGGCATTATGGCGTGCAGCAGATAGAGAAATGATTTTAAATTTTAATCTTTTGTAATTGTTAAAAAATAGACCAACTATAAAATGATTTAATATCAACCTATAGATCGTAATAAACACGTCGTTTAATGTATAGTTGAGTTAAGATATATGAAAACCTCTTATTTTAATGTAATTTAATAATATGATGTATCTCAATTATCTTCGACTCTGTGGCTGGCAATTAAAAAAAAATTACTTTCCACCCTAGGGATGACAATACTTTCCTCCCTAGGGATGGAAAAGCAATGTTCCACCCGGCTATCTACTCATGAAAATTAAACTTTCCGAACAGGAGAGATGAAAAAAGTATTACTATAGTACTTATATTTTTATTAAGAAATTATATTTTCTAATATAACATTACGCTTATCTTATAATATTTAATCAATATGTAAATAAATATAAATCATAAACAAAAACTATAAATGTGACATAAATTTACTTAAATAAAGCTTTCTTTCAACATAACCCTCAGATCCAAAAAAAAATCAGATAGAATGCTGCAAACTGTCAAGTTGAAGCCACTTTTGATTGTGTGTGTATGTGGGGTGTTTGTAACGACCCCACAATAATGATTTCTCATATTTCCTTCACCTAAAGGTTGTCTGGAAGAGATCGCTTGTTAGCGATAAGACCGCCTATATGTACAACTTCCTTAATCATTGTATCTTTTTTTTTCTCTTATGTTGTGCAATAAAGTGTTTTCAATCAATCTTATCACATACTATCTAGTATTTTTGAGTTCTTTGGTCAGTGTGCGTGTACAGTGTACGTATATAATAGTGCTTTTTATTGGCTTCACATTTAATGTACGTAAGGTTCTGTCTGAAGTTTTTTTTGGTCTGAGCATAGCCCGAAGACTTTTTTTTTTCTTTTTTGGGTCGTCTGGTGGTGGGTGGTGGCTAAATAGATAAGGTTGGCTTACTAAGAATGCGCCATACAATGGACTAAAATATTTTTTCAAGATGTTGACAAAGCTGTAAGTATGTTCTTATCTGTTAACAAGATAGATCTGCAGGCTTTCTAAATGTTTCCTTTATATTAAAGTATTGATAAGTCCGTTGGTGGACGCGTCGTCGTGGCTGTGAAAGACAATCTTAGACCAAAAATAAAAGGTATATTTAGTGTTAGCGCTTTGAAAACGGGGTATAAAAAACTTTGCTCCAATCACGATGGAGCAGAGTTTTGCTTACAGTCACGCGGTGGCTGACTTACCGTCAACATACTACACATACATACTATACATGTCTCAAATGCATCTGTCTCAATTACATTGAAAGATAGGACCTAACACGTGTCGAAACAAGACAATGGACTATTTTATTTGTTCAAGAAGTCGTTATTATATGTGTCATAGCTGGGAACTGGACTTTTTTAAGATGTTCAGAAGTTCTCCTTCAGGTACTTGATAAGTTCAAGTCCGTAGAACGGCCGGAGGGGACGAGTCGTGGCTGCGCAAGACATTGGATTAAAATGTCTAGGCTATAAGTGTCACATACATAACTTATAACTGGATCATTCTATAAGCTTTTAAGATGATTCTTTTGGTATTTATTTTAAAAATCTTCTTCAGACAGTTTTTGTAGACGCGTCGTGGCTGCTCAAGACAATAGACAAGGCTATAATTTTTAGACTGTATGCGTCATAGATGGTAATTGAATCGATCTTAAAGCTTTTAAGATGTTTTTTTTCATATATTTAGAAATTCTCCTTAAGGAAGTTAATAAGTCCGTTAGTTGATGCGTCGTGGCTGCTAACGGGCTTGTTGTCTTGAAGTTCCGGCTCTATGGCCTTAGCGAGCTGCTTGCCGAGCTCGACGCCCCACTGGTCGAACGAGTTAATGTCCCAGATTACGCCCTGTGTGAAGATCTTGTGCTCGTACATTGCTGTGAAAGGAAAACGTTATATCATCATATCAGCTCATACGTCCCCACCGAGGGGCTCGAGCCTACCCTGAATTAAGGCGATCGGGCTTTAGTCGACCACGCGGGCCCAGTGCGGGTTGGTCGACTTCACACACAACCTTCGAGTTTCTTCGCAGGCGTGTGCAGGTTTCCTCACGATACTTTCCTTCACCGTAAGAGCGTCAGATAAACGTACATATGAAATCGAAATTTTCGAGTGGAGACCGTACATCGGAAGTCATAGCGTAGGTAGGCCTACCACTCGGTGGACCAACGACCTGGTGAAGGTTGCCGAAAGCCGCTGGATACGGGTAACTCAGCACCAGTCGTTGTTGTAATCCTTGGGGGAGGCCTTTGTCCAGCAGTGGACATCTTTCGGCTAATAATTATGATTTGTGGTAGAGGAAAAGTTCTTGCCTTGGCCTGGACAACAAGTAGACCAACGGATATAATAATAATAATATAAATTATTCTAATTTGCAATAATGAAGAATAATTTGATGTCTTACAGATTACACCTCCTATACCTATACCAAAGTATATATATTAGTACTAACATACCTATAATAAGCATTTGAAATGCTTGTGTTATAGGTATAGAAGCCATTTCCTATTTTGATTAAGCCAAAATTAAATATAGTGCGCAGTTAATAAATAGTTTTCAAAAAAATAAAATTTTTCGTACTTGATAGTTTTCGTTTCATAAGGATATTGATGATAAATTACTAAAGATTGAGAGTGTAAGAATATAAATATTTAAATTAATCGGGTCAGAATGACAAAGCAATATCTCACCAATGAGCGCTCCCAGCGTGAAGGGGGTGATCTTCTTGACGACGATTGAATTGGTGGGCCGGTTGCCCTTGAACACTTTGTGCGGGAGTATCTTCACTATGTCCTCGGGCGCCATGCCCGACTTCTCCAACTCGACTTTGGCCTGAAATAAAAAAGGTTCATTATTTGGGTTTTAAAAATGACAATTGATATAGATAGATAACACAAAATTCGAAAATTATTAAGCTTAAACACAATAACGATAGAGTCCTTATGCGTCTAAGTATTGCAGTTGCAGACGGTTAAAGCGATTCACTGCACTGTTTTTCTTCATCATCATCATCATCATCATATCAGCCGAAAATCGTCCACTGCTGGACAAAGGCCTCCCCCAAAGATTTCCACGACGACCAGGTCGTCGCTCCACCGTTTTTCTTCACATTATTATTATATATATCCACCTTTTTTGGTGGATTTGTAACAACTTATTATAAGGTGGAGGAAAATATCGTGAGGAAACCTGCACATCTGATTGAAGATGTGTATGACAGACGCGTGGCACACGTCCGTAGCTGTAAATACAAATGCCCTACACGTGACCGCGGGTGATGCTAAGTGCAACACACCACCAGGCAACCGTTGGTTATCCATCGTTAGCACGCACAAAACTCGCAAATTTGCATTTATAAAAACTAAAAAAATATATTAATTTACCACCTTATAGACTCTTAATTTAATTCGTGGATAGCGTTGTTGGTTATTTACATAACTATATGTTAAGTATTAAGACTTCATGCTAACTGTTTGCTTTCCCAAATATACTAAAAAAAAGCCCTTGGCATCGTTTCACCTGAATAGTAAGTGACGATGATGCCGAAAACGGAAGCGGGCTTACCAAGAATCCCCAACGCTATAAGGAATTGGCTATATTATCTTCACGCCGGAACACATCAATGCCGTTAACATTGATGTTTTGCGGCAAGACTACTTAAATAAGATGGTGGTAGCTTAGCCAGGCGGATTTAGAAAATGCCCTAATACCAACCAAACCGAATCTTACAAAGTTAGCCCCGCCGAGAATTGACTTAACATTACGCCACGTAGGCGGTTAAAACAAAAATAAAGTTGCGGTGTTTTGCGTGGAAAAATCTGTTTGTCGCGCCCGACGCGAGAAAACTGTTTGACTATTTCTTTCATTAGTCCATGCTTTATAATCTCGCGCTGCGCGAGATGTACGTCGCTATAATGCCAGTTCAGGTATCAGGTTACAACAGGTAGAACTGTTAACTAAGTAATTAAAAATTGAATTAAAAAACAACCTTGCATCGTAATAGTTGACAACTTGACAAGAGAGAAAGCAGTAACTTTTTGACGTGAATTCGATGAATTCTTCGGCATCATCGTTACTTACCATCATGTGAGATGATGCCTTGAGCCGATAGGAAGTGATGATGCAGTCGAGGATGGTACACGCAAACTCAAATAATAAATAATAGAACGTTTTCCTCGTAATCCCGGCGGGCACTCCAGTAAAATTGCGTTATTGAAAACGTGTATTTCGAATAGTAGCTTAACCTCGAGATTATTATTTAAACGTAACCTAGAGGCTAGTCAATTGACAAGTGAGACTAGTTGAAGCTACGCTCTATATTTATAGAAATACGTGCAAACGCGTATCCTATGGGCGGTCAAGTATAGAGGGGACCAGGAATACCATGCTTTCAAATTTGGCAGCGAGCAGAGGTTCAATTAAAGAACCGATTACTGGCCATAGTTTTGGATACCTACTTGATGACACCATTTTATCTAGAAGGCTATGTTTTAGAAATCACACAAGATGATGACGATGATTATGATATTGACCTTATAACAGTCATCCCCTTCATTAGAGCCTCGGTTTGTGAAAGCAAGCTGGCGAGCAGAATCTTATTGTGCACTCCGCCGGAGAACGGGTAGTGGGTCTAGGCTGGCGCTACGAAGTCGCACATTACAATGATGATGATGATGATAGAGACCTCATTAGCAGTCTTCCCCTTCATCAGAGCCTCGGTTTGTGGGAGGAAGTTGGCTAGCAAGATCTGATGGCGTACTCCGCTGGAGACAGGGTTGTGCGGCTGGGCTGGCGCTACGAAGTCGCATGGTATGATGATGATGTTACTGACCTCATTACCAGCTTCCTCATCATCAGAGGCCTCGGTTTGTACTAGGAAGTTGGCTAGCAGGATCTTGTGGTGTACTCCGCCGGAGACCGGGTTGTGCGTCTTAGCTGGCGCTACGAAGTCGCACGGTATAGTTATGACGATACTGACCTCATTAGCAGTCTTCCCCTTCATCAGAGCCTCGGTTTGTGCTAGGAAGTTGGCTAGCAGGATCTTATGTCGTACTCCGCCGTAGACCGGGTTGTGCGTCTTAGCTGGCGCTACGAAGTCGCACGGTATGGTTATGATGATACTGACCTCATTAGCAGTCTTCCCCTTCATCAGAGCCTCGGTTTGTGCTAGGAAGTTGGCTAGCAGGATCTTATGTCGTACTCCGCCGTAGACCGGGTTGTGCGTCTTAGCTGGCGCTAAGAAGTCGCACGGTATAGTTATGACGATACTGACCTCATTAGCAGTCTTCCCCTTAATCCAAGCCTCGGTTTGTGCTAGGAAGTTGGCTAGCAGGATCTTGTGGTGTACTCCGCCGGAGACCGGGTTGTGCGTCTTACCTGGCGCTACGAAGTCGCACGGTATAGTTATGACGATACTGGCCTCATTAGCAGTCTTCCCCTTAATCCAAGCCTCGGTTTGTGCTAGGAAGTTGGCTAGCAGGATCTTATGTCGTACTCCGCCGTAGACCGGGTTGTGCGTCTTAGCTAGCGCTACGAAGTCGCACGGTATGGTTATGATGATACTGACCTCATTAGCAGTCTTCCCCTTCATCAGAGCCTCGGTTTGTGCTAGGAAGTTGGCTAGCAGGATCTTGTGGTGTACTCCGCCGGAGACCGGGTTGTGCGTCTGTGCTGGCGCTATGAAGTCGCACGGGATCAGTCTGAGGAAGATATTAAAAGATGGCTGAAATAGGGTTATTATATTAGTCAAATTGGTAACTTTTTAGCTTCAAATGTTGACAAAGCTTTGTGAGGTAGCTGACATATGTTAACAAATAATTTGCAGAAACATTGACGCTATACAGCTTGAAATATGTGTGGGAGAGCTTTATCAAAAACAATATTAATATATGCGTTTTTCGCGAGTATGACGTGGTAAACCTTGCATCACGTAAATAATTAGTGAAATTAAAAACAAAACCATAGTGCAATACTATAATTAATACCTTATGTCGATCAGTTTGGTAGTGATCAGTCACGTGACTTAGATTTAGGATATTAGAACACACTTTGTTACTAAATTACACACTTTCTGGGACTTTATGTCAGGCCAATCATCATCATCATATCAGCTGAAAGATGTCCACTGCTGGTCAAAGGCCCCCCAAGGATTTCCACCACAACCGGTCCTGCTCTGCCCGAATTCAGCGGCTTCTCGCGACCTTCACCAGTTCGTCAGTCCACTAAGTGGAATGGCCTACTTGCGCTACGTCTTCCGATGCGCGGTCGCCACTCGAGAACTTTAGAACCCCAACGGCCATCTGTTCTAAGAGCTATGTTCAGCGATTGTGTGAGCTATGTCGGTTACCTTATTTTCGATTCGATCACGCGGGGAAACTCTGGCTAATATACAGGTGTAACAAAATTGGTGTAGGTCCCGTTAACTGGGGCTTCTACTCATCAAACTGAACAATTTTTGTTTTACAAGTTTGCTGAAATCGCAAATATTTTTTTGAACTCTTCATACGAAACGATTAGCTGATAGACCAATTTAGTGCATTTTTGTATGGAGCGTCGAATTCCTTTTTGAGAATTGACTATGGGTTTCTTGGGAAAATTTGTTTAGTTTGATGAGTAGAAGCTCTAGTTAACGAGTCCTGCATCAGTTTTTTTTACACCCTGTATACAAGAAATTTTTCCTAATGTTACCTGCGCAGCAGACCAATTTTAGTAGCGCGTAAAGTGTCGATCTACGAATAATTACTCTAATTTATTATAATTTTGCGCCATAATTGGCCGATTGTGGTCGCGACTTTATGTCTGGCCAATCATTATCATCATATCAGCTTAAAGATGTCCACTGCTGGTCAAAGGCCCCCCAAGGATTTCCACCACGACCAGTCCTGCACTGCCCGAATGCAGCGGCTTCTTGCGACCTTCACCAGTTCGTCAGTCCACTGAGTGGAAAAGCCTGCCTGCTTCTATTATTATCGTACGGCCTTTCTAAAGGAAACCTGCGTTGTAAAGTTAAGTATCTATATCTAAGTTCTGTAGCCAGTCTATAGCGGCCGGGGTAAGGTCGTTTAGCTCACTAAGTCCGCCCGCGAAGCGCTTGGCCGGGCACTCCTCCACGCAATGAGCAACATAATAGCAGCCAATCAAGGGCCATATTGTTTGAATCATACGAGCCAGACAGAACTAGGATTGCATAGCAAAAAATAATGTCCCATGTGTGTAAATAAAGCTTACAAATTGTATAGACGTTCAAGATTCATTCGGCTTGTGCCGGAAGCGAGCACTTTTTGCGTGAAAAACTGCCGATCGGAAATATATGCTGTCAAACTGTATTTAATTAGTACCCTGGTGTATGAGCTGGTAGAAAGCGTGTTGCCCGTTGGTGCCAGGCTCCCCCCATACTATGAGCCGGTTGAATAGTCCACTTGTTGCCGCGAGTGGGTCAGTATTTACTTGGTGGCCTGGTGTATAAGTTGGTAGAAAGCGTGTTGCGTGTTGCCCGTTACAATGGGGCCCGAACCGAACGGTTCACGTATTTATTTACCTGGTATACTGATGTATGAGCTGGTAGAAAGCGTGTTCCCGTTGATGCCGGGTTCTCCCCATACAATGAGCCGGTTAAATAGTCCACTTGTTGTCGCGAGTGGGTCAGTATTTACTTGGTGGCCTGGTGAATAAGTTGGTAGAAAGCGTGTTGCCCATTACAATGGGGCCCGAACGGGTCACGTATTTATTTACCTGGTACCCTGGTGTATGAGCTGGTAGAATGCGTGTTGCCCGTTGGTGCCAGGCTCCCCCCATACAATGGGGCCAGTCGAGTAGTCCACTTGCTGCCCCGAGCGGGTCACGTATTTGCCGTTACTCTCCATGTCTCCTTGTTGGAAATACGCTGCGAACCTGGTGTGAAAAGATATTTTGGTAAGATTAACCAATGTCTAATGAAAGGTTTGAATAGAATGTTATGTCAGTGACAATTAACCTTGATATTATCGGTATAACGCTCGTGATATTTTCCTGCGGTATGGGAGCGGTGCGGGAGGGTGACATTTGACGTAACAACACCCCAGTGTTGCCTAATGCGGATGGGTGACTTCACCACACCCCTACCGCACCGCTGGTACTTACTGAATTAGGCATTATAACTACAGTTAGCATATTATTATTTTAAGCCTTGAGAAATTTAAACTAATAACAAAGATTTCACACATTTTAACATCTGAGCGACGAAGGAGAAAAGAAGGTAATGTGATGGCAAAAAAATCCAAATTGAGATTTGGATAGGGATTGATTGTCTTACACTAATAGAGTCTAAAAAAACCGGCCAAGTGCAAGTTAGAACCGCACACAAAGGGTTCCGTACCATCATACTAGATGGCGCTAGTTTCTTCATGTTTAAAAATAATAGGTTTTTTGTATAGAAACCCCCCTTATTTTTTTATTTTATCTAATGTTTAGTATTTGTTGTTATAGCAGCACGGCAACAGAAATACATCATCTGTGTAAATTTCAACTGTCTTGCTATCACGGTTCATGAAATACAGCCTGGTGACAGACGGACGAACAGCGAAATCTTAGTAATAGGGTCCCGTTTAAACCCATTGGGTACGGAACCCCAAAAAATCAAAAATGGCTCAAAAGATTTTGATGAAACTCTAAGTTACTATAACTTTATATGGCGTACTTCACGCGGTAGTTTGTTATTCCAGAAAAAGCGGAATATGGTAGGTAGTTACCTCCCATACAAACTCAGGTTGTTCGTCACTCAGCGTGGCTGTACAATTTATTTGTTTCTCAAACTGATGTCACCACCATTTAGTGAACAAACAAAAATTTGCTTTTAATTTAATATTTTTTGTCTTTTATTACAATGTTTATTAAAAGTTGGGGAATCTTTGCTAGCCCGCTTCAATCTTCGGCATCATCGTCACTTACCATCTGGTGAGATGATGCCAAGGGCTTACCAATAGTGAATAAAAAAAATAAAAATAGGTAACAACAGGAAACTTGAGTTACTTTTTATCATCTGTCAAAAACGAAATTTTAATGCTCCTATGAAATAGGAACGCGTGACGTTAAAGTTTTTAAGCGTTATTGGCTGTTTTTCCACTAGCCGGCATGGTACCGGCTCGGCACCAGCACGACACCAGCAGGGTACCGACACACCAGCACGACATCGGCACGGCACGTCGCCTCGTTTTCCATTGGGTTGGTGCCGTCGCCGTTGCCGGTCAGTGAAAGACGCTCTATATATTTTCATACATTTGTAGGGTTCTGTACACCTAACGGGTGACAAACGGGACCCTATTAGTAAGCCTCCGCTGTCTGTCTGTCCGTCTGTCAGCGAACTGTATTTTATCAATATGCTACACAGTTGAAATTTTCACAGAATGTGTATTTAATATTTATGTTGCCGCTATAATTAGTGTTAACAACATTGATGTGTTCCGGCATGAAGATAGCCAGTTCCCCCTTGCGTTGGGGATTCTTGGTAAGCCCGCTTTCATCTTCGGCAACATCGTCACTTACCACCAGGTGAGATGTTGTCAAGGGTTTACCAATAGTGAATAATAATAAAATATAATAACAAATACTACATATTAGAAAACGTAAAAAAATAAGGGGGACCACCATACAGAAAACCCCTGTTTTTATAGGTCTTTTGAGTGTTTTTGATTTAGCTCTATCGTAAAAACGGTAATACAAACAAGCGTGAAACTTGGTGTGATTATAGTACTAAAACTGAAGTAAAAAAACAAATAATAAAAATCGGCCAAGTGTGAGTCGTACTAGAGCTAAGGAGACCGAACTGAATGACAAAAAATATATATATTTGTCGCTCACGTTGATGTGTTTTGTTTGTAATGTGAATAGGTATCACTGTCCTTATGTTATGTAGTTGTGTGGAGATGTGCGGTGGTACGGAACCCTCGGAGTGCTAGTCCGACTCGCACTTGGCCGATTTTCTTTTCCCCGGTGCCGGTTCGCTATGCCGGCTAGTGGAAAAACGCACATCGAAGTACTAATTTTGTGATTTTGTTAAGTTTAAAATTAAAGAGGCAGTGCAAAACAAAATGAGTAAGTTTTTTGAAATTTCAATGGGAGGGCTGTTTTGGAAGTAACATTTAATAATTTATTTTTGATGCAGTCATCTTCCTTGTTTAGTAAACATTAGCTTTTTGCCGCAGCTTCGCCCGCGTGGACATCGTTTTTATGTCTGTCTTTGAGTGTAGGCGATTCGCGAGCGTGGAAATGACTTTTCTTCAGATCCCTCGGACACCGGGCTATGCTAATTAGTAGTTTATGATATGGTTGAATCTCTGTGCAAAGAATCACAACAATCCGTTGCTCCGTTGCGATGTTTAATAAATCACCAAAAAAGAGTATTTTTTTTAGTTCCCACAGGAACTCCATCGGACTATGCTATTTTCACGGGATAAAAAGTAGCCCATGTCCTTCCCAGTGACACAGGCTACCTGCCTGCCAAATTTCATCAAGATTGGTCGAGGTATTGAAGCGTGAAAAGGTAACAAAAACATTTTCACATTTATAATATCAGTAAGGACTCACCTGTGCAGATACTGGTCGTACGGTAACAAGGCGTGCGTCTCCGCGCCGTGGAAGTTGCTGTACCAGATGCCGAGTAAAGCCAAAATCACCGGCGCCTGTATGAAATAATTTTTTTTTAATGAAATCACATCACATTAAAAAATTCTAAACTTTTACTTCTTAAAGATTTACGTCACAACTAAAACTTAATATCAGAGATTACGGTTGATGAGGAAGAGGAAGTGTCAAGCACAAACTTAAAGAATGCGGATGAGAGAGGAAGCGGTTAAGGAAGAAAAAGAGAGAGCGAAGGTGATATAAATATAGGAGCGCGGGTGCCGGGAGCGAGCAGCGAGCGAGCTACTCTCAGCTGGCTCCGTCTTTACTAAATTATTACATTTTTTAAATTAATATAAATTATTAAATGTGACTCCCAAAACAGAAGTCCCATTGAAATTTCAAAAAATGTGCGGCCGGTCGCGGCTCCATTATGGTTAGGCGCATAAATTCCTATTGATCTAAGAGCAAAGCGAAAGAAGAATTTTTAAACTTTCTTCTATACGAAAGCGGTAACGGTTAAGGAATTCCAAAAAATACGGAACTTCCGCATTATGAGGCAGCGGAAACGGAATCCTTATCAACATTATCATAGATTTACGTCTTGCCAAACCCGGGAAGAATACTCCATACTCTTAGTACACACCACTGGGGCCAACTCGTAGGGATTATAGGGCTAGTAACGAACTTGAATTCCTTCATTTTTTTATGTTAGTCACCTTGTTTTGTTTTTACCTTTAAGATACCATTGATTAAGTAATGGAGGAGCGTGATCCCCTAACACAGGTACTTCCGTACGTAAAAGGAGGTCTCAGATATGAAATATGTAATACCTTTGGTGAAAATAAACTATTTTTCTATTTTCTACTGTCAGAAGTTTTCAAGCCGACTGTAAGTCCTTGAATACGGTTTATCGGCTGCTATCTAGTGAGAGCAAACGGCACCAACGGCTCGCGAAGCACGGAAACAGTCGAGATAAATGCCACTATAGTAGAGCCGTTCTATGATGACCGCTGACACATGAAACTACATATTTCACTATACCTTTCAAGGTGCTGTCAAGTACCAAGCTTGAAAAAGAGTACATGTAATGTAAAGAGTAATGTTGGGTTTATAGGTTTCGTTTTTTAAATTACTGAATAAAAAGAAATTAGTTTAGAACGACAATAAAATTGAACTTATTAAGGTAAAAAAAAAACCTACAAACCTATAAAAAAATAGTCAAAATCGGTTAACATTTAAGGGGTGAAAACCGCTAACGCCGTTTGTATAAAAAGTCACAGCTTCACACTCCTTTTAAGTACTTCTAGGAAGACAATAACTGGAAACGCTAACTAAATACGGTCGAAGGGAAATACAAATTCCATTGCAACAACTTAGCACAATTTTTTTACAACTTTTGGATTTTGTTCATTTTCGAAAAAAGTTAATCGGTTCACAATCTGCGAAGATATCGCGTAACAAATACAAAAAAAACCGGTTGTGTGTAATGTCGGTTTGCGGACGATAATTTTACGTGATAACAAGCACCCGTCCAAGTACCCGCCTGATTCCAAGTCCCCGTCAAATATAATCAAAATGGACTTTTGTGTTTCCTCACAGAGAATCGACCGCATTGGAACACCTCTTGTAAGCTCCTGGAGGCCTAGTACTTTTAATCCATTGACACGCTAATGTTAGGTTTATCAAAACGCTTATTTTTAGTTTGACGGTTCGTCCGTCCGTCCAAGTCCAAGTACAGAATAAAATATAGCATAAATAAAGTCGCTTGGCTTAGGCGTGACGTGACAGGGATAACGTGATCGTGTGACACTCAGGCGTAACGCGATAAGGACGTCACACTTTTTCATGTATGCAGCCCGTGTTCATCGATTTATAAGACGTTATCACGTCAAAACATACAGTCGAATTTAAAATCTCCACTTTTTTGGAAGTCGGTTGAAGACTGTCATTTATTTTCAAGCGACTTCCAAAAAGGAGGAGGTTCTCAATTCGTCTGTATGTTTTTTTTATGTTTGTTACCTCATAACTTTGGACTGGGTGAACCGATTTTTATGATTCTTTTTTTATTTGAAAGCTAGTGCTTCCCGTGTGGTCCTATATAAATTTTATCAAAATCGGTGTAGTACTTTATTCGAAAATTAACAAAAACCAATAATAGTAATGCAAAAATGTACTAAGTTGTTGCGATGGAAGTCGGTTT
The DNA here is from genome assembly GCA_947284805.1 of Coleophora flavipennella. NCBI lineage: Eukaryota > Metazoa > Arthropoda > Insecta > Lepidoptera > Coleophoridae > Coleophora > Coleophora flavipennella. The sequence goes on along the minus strand of OX369282.1, from coordinate 7,812,487 downwards.
TTTAACGTGTTTAGCGTTTTCAATTATGCTCATTTACAGTAATAGAGACATTTTCACATTGTGGAGTCGATCTAGAGACCGACATGTTTAATTTCAGATATTTTTAACCACCTCCGTGACGTAATGATGGTTAGTCCATTCAATGATGGATAATGGGTTCAACAGAGAAAATTACACTTAAAATCTACTGTAAAATTATATTTAATGAAATACGCGACCATCTGTAAGAAGTAATGACAGCTATAAGCCTCTATTCTATGCGCGCTTTGCGATACCTATTTAAACAAGTTCTACAAACACACAACTATTCAACACATTCGCTTCACACCAGGAGGTCGCCGGTTTGATTCCCGGCGAAGTCTAACATTGTATGACTCGGTTTGGTTGGTGGTAGGGCATTTTATAAGCCGACCTGGCTAGCTACAACAATCTTATCTAAGTCTTGCCACCAAACATCAATGTTAACAGAATTGATGTGTTCCGGCTTGAAGATAAGATATCCAAATCCCCATTGCCTTGGGGAATCTTGGTTTGAATCGTGTGAAAAGATACCTACATTTTTCTCCAAAGGCGCGGTGGTGAAGTGCTCGTCCATAAAGTTGGCTCCTTCCAGAAGCTTCTCGAAGTTGTCAAAGCCAACGTGCAAGGAGATGGACAGGCCTATTGCAGACCAGAGGGAGTACCTTGCAAAAAACAAGACTTTAAAATTCATTTTCTATATTATGTGCTAAAAAATATAAATTAAAAAACTGGTCAAGTGCGAGTCGGGCTCGCGAAGCGAGGGTTCTGATTACCACACCTCTCCACACAATTAGAACAATTTTAAACAATACTTTTTTTTTCATTTAGTTCGAAATTCTTAGCGCGAATAAGACTCATATTCGACCAGTTTTTATTATAGGATTAGTATTATAATCACACCAAGTTTTACAAGTTCTTGTATGGGGACACTCTTACTTTTAAAATTTTATTGTTTGTTAGTATCCATGAGATACTAGCAACTTCGTGTTAATTCCCCATAATAACACATATCATGTGAAAATTATAGTCAGCTACATTTTTTTCATTTACAATTGGTAAGCCCTTGGCATTATGTCACCTGATGGTAAGTGACGATGATGCCGAAGATGGAAGCGGGCTAACCCAAGATTCCCCAACGCAATGGGGATCTGGCTATCTTATCTTCAAGCCGGAACACATCAGTTTAAAGGATACATTTTAACCGCATCCGTGGCGTAATGTTTAAGTCCATTAGCTTCACATAAGAAGGTCGCGGGTTCGATTCCCGGTGGAGTTGAACTTTGTTGTTGATGGAAGGGCATTATCTAAGCCCACCCGGCTACCTACCACCATCTTATCTAAGTCTTGCCGCCAAGCATCAATGTTAACAGCATTGACTTGCTCCGGCTTGAAAATAAGATAGTTCCCCATTGCCTTGGGATATCTTGGTAAACCCGCTCGCATCTTCGGCATTATCGTCGCTTTGGTAAGCGATGATGGGGAAATGATGTCAAAGGCTTATCCAATTATGGATAACAAAAAAAAAACATTTAAATGTCACAGAGACCGACGGGCAGGGCACATAGCTCGTAATACAGATGGCCGTTGGGACAGTAAAGTTCTAGAGTGGCGTCCGCGCACCGGAACACGTAACACAAGAAGGCCTCCCACGCGGTGGACCGATGACGCTGGATGCGTGCAGCGCATGACCGGTCGTCGTGGAAATCCTTGGGGAAGGCCTTCGTCCATCAGTGGACGTCTTTCGGCTGATACGATGATGAGATACACACGGCGTAGGCTTGGTACGGAACCCTAAAAATGAATACGCGAATTACCACCACATCTATTAAGAACAGAGAAAAAGCACCCCAAGAATATTGTATTTAATGGTGGATCTTTAGTTTCTTACACAGAGTGTAATTTTTTTGTTCACAATTCTAAGATCCCTACCAAAAGTCATCTTCCATACAACCTAATAATTTAAATTCCTCAAAAATCACAAGGCCTATTCTAAGTAACTTTATACATTTTTGAGCATAAAAACGAAACTCTAGTAAGTGTATGATTAATTTTTTAGAAAAAATATATTGTATACACAAATTAAATATATCGAAAACAACTTTGAACAATAAAAATAAACAATATCAAAAAGTTTAAGTCGATATGTATATCCACTCGAAGGCTTCGTTAGTCTAAAAGGTCTCCCCTGGGCGTTCCCGACGGGAAGGTGCCCTTCGCGCTTGCAGCGTTGCCGCGCTGCATCCCAATAGCCAACCTCTGCATCAGGAAGGCCCCTTCCCCCGCCTCCCCCCACAAACACCCAATTAAAGGATACGACACCCAATTATTTACTCAAAAATATTGAGATATTAAGTTTTTATGGTAATTTTAAAATGCGCTTTACTTCTTCGAATTAAGTGTTTAAAAAAATCTAAAACGTACACTTCTACAATTTCGTGTTTTACTTTTATGAACAAAGATTCATTATAACCGGCCAGTTCATTTTCGAGAAATTAGAAATATTAGTTTGCATGGAAGACAATTTTGTTCGGAAACTTTAATTAGATGTCTTCTACTTATGGCAAGGAACTCATAGTAAATTTGTAAAAATTGTTTGGCCTTCACATACCAATCGAGCCGGCTCGCGCACTACACACACCAACAAAGGCAGTTATAAAAACCTCGTGTAAAAGCAGCTCGCAAACCGCACACCTTCACACATAAAAAAATTATATCCCTAGAGGGCCACACAGTTCTATAAATCGTTCACTGTTAAACTGGGTCCAGAACATAAAACAAAACTTTTTTTCTTACACATTCTGTATGCTGTGACATTTCTTGTTTCATAGACACGAAACACGTTAAAAAAATCGACTTCAATCACAACAACCAAGTACTTACAATTTTACTAAATTTTAAAAGTGTTAACTTCTTTAGGAAAAAAATCATTGAACTCGCGATACTATAATGTGACCGACACTGTTCGCCAGGGACACTCGGAGGGTCAAAACTTATAAAACTGTAAAAAGTTTTCACTTTCGTCGGGACCCCCGGAGTGTTTAGGTTATTTGTATTTATTTGTTAATTTCCTAGAAAAGTACTTAACCAATTTTGATGAAATTTCTAAGGGACCACTCTAAAAGTATATCTTTTAAAATGAAAAAGTATTTTCCAAATCAGTTTATAAATGACTTATAAGGTAACAATCATAAAAAAATACAACCAAATTGAGAACCTCCTAATTTTTGGAAGTCGATTGAAAAAGGTGAGATGCATTCAAACGAATTATTTTTTTTTATTTAAAAAAAACATGTTTGTTACCATGAATGAGACGAGCATACTAAATAGATGCGATATCTATCAGGAATAGATAATTTTGAACAAAAAAAACCCGACTTTTAACAGTAAACTAAGGTTCCCTAGATTTCTCTGGGATGCCATCATCAGGTCCTGGTTTCCTTATCATGGTACCAGCCTTGGGAACAAAAAAAGAATCATCAAAATCGTTTCATAACCGACGAAGTTATCCGCGAACACACATAAAAAAATATACACGGTCAAATTGAGAAACCTCCTAATTTTTTTGAAGTCGGTCAAAAATAGATTTCAGTTCAATATGGTATTTTCCACTTCGTCAAATACGCTATTGTGTTAACATTATTCGTTTTACACAAATATGACGTCACAAATATGTAAATTTTTGACGAAATAATTTTGTTGTTTGATTTAATATATAAAGTTTAAAGTTAATGAAAGTAAAATTTCAGATATTTCAGAAGATAACCTACCTATGCTGTTTGCTGAATAATTTTTTGATACCTACTGATAAATCAGTACAATGGTCAGGACTACGGATACGTAGTACTGAACCGTATAACAATTAAAAACCAATAAAAAAAAACAAAAGGTAAAAAAGTACTATGGAATTGACGATACAAACTGTCAAAAGCCTAATAAGTTTGTTTACATTGTGCTTTTTTTTATTGATACTGATTTGATAAGATCATCTGTGCTACGGAAACAACAATAATTTTCGCTGCGCCGCAAACGCTGGCGTTTAAAGATTTTGCTAGGTAAATCGACTATTTAGCTATGGATGAATGGATGGACCAATCGTGTCGTATCGGGAGGTAAAGATGTTGGCCGACCGAGGACAGAAAAAATTGGAGATTGCTCCACCGACTATACAGAGAAGGGATGGATATTGGATGTTCAAGTAATAATACTTTTGTCGAGACGATCATGTAGAAAGGAACGCACTTTGATTGATAAATATAATGCTCTACCGAAGTAGAGCTTCAAAAAATTGGATAAGACTCATTTGAGTGTTCCCCTCCACGGAAATCTTTAGTAAAAGGCGAAAGATTTATGCGTTTTGAAGGGAAACCAGAGTTATAGAAAAAGGGTCTACCGGCCGGTATACAGCGCCGAGGAGTAACAAACGATAGCGCGTTGTAAAATCGAACAGCGCCACCTAGCGACACTTGGTGGAACTAACAGAGCGGTCCTCATTGACGCTTCTATGATTTTGTTATTTTACACTTTTTTTCAGTTTGAAAGTAAAGTTTATAAAAGACTTTATAATTTAATTTTTTTAGGGTTCCGTACAAGGTAACAGGACCCTATTACTAAGCCTACGTTGTCTGTCCGTCCTTTCCGTCTATACGACTTTTAAAAGGCTGTATCTTTTGGACCGCAATAGGGTAGCCGGCTAATTTTATTTTTATACAGAGTATATGTTATTATGGGGGATTTACCACCAAAATAATAATAATAAAAAAAATAAGGGTGTTCCCCATACAAGAAACTTGATTTTTAAAAGAGTTTTTTTTTTGTAATTGCTTCATCATAAAAACGGCAATAAATACAAAACTGCAACTTGGTGTGATTATCACTTATCTTATAATAAGAACCGGCCAAGTGTAAGTCGTATACTCGCGCTAAAGAGTTTAGGTACTACTATACAACTTAATAAAAGCCACATAATTATATGGGGTTCTTTTGAAACCTAAAATTAATTAAAGGCGGAGGTCAGGTCATGAAACTGAACATCTTTACCTAAGAAAACTGTAAAGAATTCGCAAAAAAATTGTTCAACCTGCCATTCAAAGTTCGCTATCAGCCGATCAAATTTCTACGAGAAGACCAAAAAAATATTTTGCGAATTGAGTATAGGTTCCATGGGGAAAGTTGTTCAGTTTCATGAGCTGAACCCCGCCTTAAATTAATTTCAGGTATTTCAGAAGTACCACGTAGGTACTTTGTGTAACTTTTGCAATGCAACTGAGCGATCTGAATAGAAAGGTCTTATTGAGACTTTTTTTTATTAAAAATTTGAGTGCGTTTGACTATATCTCACCTGATGGTAAGTGACGATGTAGACGAGTATGGTACACGCAAACTCAAATAATACCTAAGACTCCCATCCTTACTAGTATTATAAATATGAAAATGTGTTTGCTTGTTTGTTACCTCCTCACGCTTCAACGCCTCAACCAATCTTGACGAAATTTGGTATGCCCGTAGCCTGCGACATGGAGGATATAGGATATCTTTTTTCCCGATTTCTTATGTGATTCCCGTGGGAGCTGTCTGTTAACTCTCTCTTTGTTAATTTCTTTCACGTCGCAATGAAGCGAAGGGTTAACGTGATATTTTGCACAGAGATGACAGTTGAGGCGGTAAAGTGTGACGCGGACTACTAATTAATAATAATAGCCCGACATAGCTCCCGAGGACGTGGAGAAAACATAATTTCACGGTTTTGTTGTGTTACTTTATGATTAGCGCTATAACCACACCAAGTTTCATCCTCACATGTACTACCCGTTTTTACGATTTATCAAAAACAAAAAAATACCTTAACAAAGACATTCCTTGTATGGGGAGCCCGCTTTAGTTTTTTACTTTTTAATTTTTATTCATCATAACAGCTCATATACGTCCCCACCGAGGGGCTCGAGCCTACCCTGAATTAGGGCGATCAGGCCTTAGTCGACCACGCGGGCCCAGTGCGGGTTGGTCAACTTCACACACAACCTTCGAGTTTCATCGCAGGCGTGTGCAGGTTTCCTCACGATGTTTTCCTTCACCGTTAAAGCAATCGGTAAGTATGTACGTAAGTTTTTAAAAAACTCATTGGTACATTGGCCGTCCAGATTTGAACCCGATCCCTCTGGTTAGATGGACCGAGTCGTTACCGGCTGAGCCACCGACGCTTTTTAATTTTTATTATTTCATGGTAAATCCTTCATAATAAATAACACATATTATGTAAAAAAAAATGCCAGCCACCTATCACGGTTCCAAAGATACAGCATTTTAAATGTCGGACAGACAGACGGACACCGTGGGCTTAGTAAATAAGGCCCCGTTACCTGGTAAGGAACTCTAAAAAGCTGAATAAAAACCAACAATTTACAAATTTTCAATATTTTAACTTCAACGGTGCCAATTGGTGCTTCGATGAAACATTAAAAATCCTGTAGGTGAACATTTCGTACCTATACCAAAGTATATATATTAGTAACTAATTACATACAGTATGGACACTCCCTGCCCCTCTCTAGATTGCGACCTCACCCCCTCGTCACCCAGATTGATACAGTTTGGTTGTCGAACGTATAGTATTTCGCCGCCAATTTGTTTGTTCCGTCACTCGTTTTTTGAAATGTCATTTCTGGCCCGTTGTCTGAAGTGTCCAGGGTGTGCCGTAACTATACTGAGGTACACACAGGTCGGTCGTCTGGCCAGTTGCACTGGGCCCGGCACCATGGGAACTCGCATTCAATAAATCAACTCTAAAATAAATAAACTTTTATTTTGTTAGGGTCACCACACAGTTTGTTAGGAGGACGCTAACAGCCAGCCCTACAATCCTAGAAAACAAAACTTTAAGTGATTTGGTTTAAATTTCGCTTTTTAGGGTTCCATACCCAAAAGGTGCCAACGGGACCCTGTTACTACACCCTGGACACTTCATACAACGGGCCAGAAATGACATTTCAAAAAAAGAATGACGGAACAAACAAAATGGTGGCGAAAACCTATACGTTCGACATTCAAACTGTATCAATCTGGGTGACGAGGGGGTGAGGTCGCAATGTAGAGATCGGCAGGGAGTGTCCATACTGTATGTTAGTACTAATATATATACTTTGGTATTACTAAGTCTCCCGTGTCCGTCTGTCTGTCAGCAGCGGGCTGTATTTCATGAACCGTAATAGGTAGACAGTTGCAAATTTCACAGACAGAGTGTGTAAATCTATTGCTGATATAACAAGAAATAATAAAATTAAGTACAAGAATATTTTTTTAATTTTTTTATTCACAATTGGAGAGCGTCGGTGGCGTTACGGCTAGGGCCGCCGCCTCATGTCCGGGTGATCGTGGTTCGAGTCCTGCCACGTACCAATGTGATTTCGAATTTAGATTTCATATGTACGTTTATCCGACGCTCTTACGGTGAAGGAAACCATCGTGAGGAAACCTGCACACGCCTGCGGAGAAACTCAAAGGTTGTGTGTGAAGTCGACCAACCCGCACTGGGCCCGCGTGGTTGACTAAGGCCCGATCGCCCTAATTCATGGTAGGCTCGAGCCCCTCGGTGGGGACGTATATGAGCTGATATGATGATTCACAATTGGTAAACCCTAGACATCTCACCTGGTGGTAAGTGACGATGTTGCCGAAGATGGAAGCGGGCTTACCAAGATTCCCCAACGCAATGGGGAACTGGCTATCTTATCTTCATGCCGGAACACACCAATGATATCAACATTGATATTTGGCGGCAAGACTTAGATAAGATGGTGGTAGCTAGCCAGGCGGGCTTAGAAAATGTGTTTTTGTACAACGGTACTTCTAAGTAGTTACTCACCTCCCGCCGACCCAATCCCAGAAGCCAAACATGTTCTTGGAGTCAATGCCGAAAGCCGTCACCTTCTTCGCGTTGGTCGATAGCGCGACGAAGTGTTTTGCCACCGCAGACGGCTACAACAGTTTCAGAAAAATCTTTAAGGCGGTAATATTATAGATTTTCCTTATTTTTGGCGTCATGGCTAAGGCCGCCGCCTCTTGTCCGGGAGGTCGTAGTTCGAATCTGCCACGTACCAATGTGATTTCTAATTTCTAATTCATATGTACGTTTATCCGACGGTCTTCGGTGAAGGAAAACAGCGTGCACACGCCTGCGAAGAAACTCGTAGGTGGTGCGTAAAGTCGATCAACCTGCACTGGGCCCGCGTGGTCGACTAAGGCCCGATCGCCCTAATTCAGGGTAGGCTCGAGCCCCTCGGTGGGGACGTATATGAGCTGATATGACTCCTAAACGGCAGAAAACCCTAGGTTGACAAAAATACCCTTAATGTTGATGATGTTCCTTGAAAGTCAAAAGCTATTAGAAACACGATTGATCAGTTTAAGAAAAAAAAACCCAAAGATAGGTCTACACCGTTACTCCCAACTCTAGTTATGACTAATATTTTGAAGAATACATAAAAAAAATATACAACAATATTTGTTAGTTAGTTAGTTACAACACAAAGTGAGTTAGATTATTATTTTTTATACTTTCATTGTAGTTTTTGATTGAAACGAAAAACCATTGAAAAAGTGTGGTTATTTTATTTACTCTTTACATGTAAAGAAAAAGACAGAGACAACTGTTCGAATTAATACCTCGCCTGAACTCATAAAATCATTCATCTCGTGGTATCCATAAGGCTCTTCTAGACATAGCTTCAATTGTTGGACAGTGATTTTGACAAATATTTCGTCAAATGTTTGACAGAGATTTTGACAAATATTTCGTCAAATGTTTGACAGTAATTTTGACAAATATTTCGTCAAATGTTGCCGGAAATTAAATACTGTAAGCAAAAACGGAAAACGTAGCGCAGGCAGACCTCCCACTCGATGGAGCGATTACCTGGTAAAGGTTGCGGGAAGCCGCTGAATGCGGGCAGCGCAGAACCGGTCGTCTTGAAAATCCTTGGGAGAGGCCTTTGTGTAGCAGTGGACGTGGTTCGACTGATATGATGATGATGAAGCAAAAAATACTGTACTGTAATTTTTTTTCTTACAACATTTTTGAATACATGTCAGAAAATATGTGAAGGCTCACAAGAGCTTTATGAAACATTTGAAGTTATGCATGGGGCGGGGATAAAAAATTCAGATTTTTTTAAATTAAAAATTTGAGTGCGTTTGACTATATCTCACCTGGGTAAGTGATGATGTAGTCGAGGATGGTACACGCAATAGTACATTACTGCAACGGTTAGCAAAAGAGGCAGTGATGGACGAACGTGTAAATGTGGGCCAAGGCGAAGCCGAAGCACACATACGTAAGTCCATAAATGCCCAGTTGTGGCCAAGGCTTGTATAGTACTTTTCTCAAATAATGCGCGGAAATTAAGACTTCAATAATTACTTTTCAAAATCTATGACGAACAAAATTTTTTCAAGCTTTCAGTGTTCATTTGTTTTTTTTGATGTGTAACATCTTTGCTCTCGCTTTCCTGCAATTTGTGGGAGTGATTTCGTGAAATGGGACGGAAATGTGTAACAGGAAATGCGAACGTTTTTTAATTCTCGAAAACTAAGGTTGTCATAGCCATTCCGCCTAGTGTGATGGCAAAGGCAAAGATGACATACTATTATTCGAAGGGTCGGCCCGTGAATGTACGACCCGATAATTAATTAATTTCATAAGTATTTTGTCACATGTTACACATCATATGCGAGTACTGTAGCTCTCGTTTTTTTTTTAAATAAACAGCGTTCTATTTGCAAGTCAGTTCGAAACTTAAATAAAACCCTTGATAAGTTACCTCCTTGGTTGCCATGTTTCGGAGTAAAATATAGTTACATTTTTTAATTACACGACAGATATGAGTTATCTGTATCTAGTAATTTATTTGGCCGCTAAAAACGACAGATATGGATTTTCATACAACTTTTGCCGGCCGCTGCTTGCATGTATTTGGCCAGTACAGCAATTTCGATTTATCTCGAAGAATGTTGTCAAAATAATGCTCAAATTTCCAAGCATATTTGAGAAAAATACATATAACAATCAAAGACTTCTATCCACAGAAGGCCTTCCTTGTCACTCACGTTGACAATGAATATTGCTGTCTCACGCTCGTTCACGTCGATACTTTATTGTGTTTGTGTGTATAATGTTAATGATGTTGTAGTTTGAGGATTGCCTTTAAAATGTCATTTGGTACAGTACACCACGTCTACCTCGTTTTATATAGAAGTCTTTGATAACAATACATTCCTAAAATTAACTAAATGTAAAATCAATACTGATAATCTTCAATATTATCGGTACTTACATCTTTAGCAACGTCTAGGAACCAGCTCTTAGCTGATGTAGCGTTGGTGATGGTCTCCTGCGTGGTGAAGGTCTTGGAGGCGATAATGAAGAGCGCCGTCTCAGGGTTCAGCTTCTTGAGAACTTCGGCTAAGTGCGTGCCGTCGATGTTTGACACGAAGTGCACCTGCCAGACAATAGGCCAACGTTAAATTAATTAATAAAAATAACCTAACCAATTTTGTCGATCATGCAGGTTAACTTACCAGACGCACAGTCATTACCTGGATGGGTTAGTGATAATAACCTAGACCGTTTCCGTGCTTCGCAAGGCACGTTAAGCCGTTGGTGCCGGTTGCTATCCGTGCCGTGTCTATGCCGTGTCAGAGCCTTATGGATTCGCCGATCATGCAGGTTAACTTACCAGACGCACTGTTATGGATGGGTTTAATTGGTAGTGATATTTACTTAGACCGTTTCCGTGCTTCGCAAGGCACTTTAAGCCGTTGGTGCCGGTTGCTATCGCTGGATGGCAGCTGTTATGCCATGTCAGAGGCCTTATGGCTTTCGCCGATCATGCAGGTTAACTTACCAAACGCACTGTCATTGGATGGGTTTGATTGGTACTGGTATTTACCTAGACTGTTTCCGTGCTTCGCAAGACACGTTAAGCCGTAGGTGCCGGTGCTATCGCTGGATGGCAGCTGTTATGCCGTCTTAGGCCTTATGGATTTCGCCGATCATGCAGGTTAACTTACCAGACGCACTATCATTGGATGGGTTTGATTGGTAGTGCTATTTACCTAGACCGTTTCTGTGCTTCGCAAGGCACGTTAAGCCGTTGGTATCGGTTGCTATCGCTGGATGGCAACCGTTATACCGTGTCAGAGGCGTTTCTTGAAAGTTTCTGACAGTGGGGTCCGTCATTAGTCCTACAAGTAAGGCAAAAACTGCCCGAATTTGGGTAGAAACCCGTGCCCTAACAGTGGGGATATTATTGATCATCATCATCATATTAGCTCATACGTACCCACTGAGGGGCTCGAGCCTACCCTTAACTAGGGCGATCGGGTCAAAGTCGACCACGCGGGCCCAGTGCGGGTTGGTCGACTTCACACACAACCTGCGAGTTTCTCCGCAGGCGTGTGCAGGTTTCCTCACGATGTTTTCCTTCACCGTAAGAGCGTCGGATAAACGTACATATGAAATCTAAATTCGAAGACACACTGGTACGTGGCAGGATTCGAACCACGACCTCCTGGACAGGAGGCGGCGGCCCTAGCCTTTACGCCACCGAATTTAATATTACAGCAAGATATGCAGATACTACAGCAAGGATTTTAAAATTTTAGTGTTATTTATGAGAAATTACCAAGATAAGTCACGATAAGAAATAATTACAGAAGGTGAAATAAATAAAATAAAAAATAAAAAAGAATTATTTTGCTCTATACCCTAAGCCGTAACGAAACAATAACTCAGTATGATATGCAGTTGTTACAGCAAGGATTTTAAGATTTTAGTGTAATTTATGAGAAACTACCAAGATAAGTCACGATAAGAAATAATTACAGAAAGTGAAATAAATAAAATAAAAACTAAAAAATAATTATTTTGCTCTATACCCTAAGCCGTAACGAAACAATAACTCAGCATGATATGCAGTTGTTACAGCAAGGATTTTAAGATTTTAGTGTAATTTATGAGAAACTACCAAGATAAGTCACGATCTTCTTCTTTTCGAATCGATGGTTTGAATATTGACTCTTGTTATTTTATATCTTATTGGCCCAATAGGTAGCCACGCGTATGCCATTATAAGTGGCCCCCCAGAGGTCTACCATTGTGCAGGTGTCCGGGCACTCGGGGCAAGCCAATAAGTGCGTCATAGTTTGTGGGGTGACTCCACATGGGCACTCTTCTCCGTCACAGAAACCCCAACGACACATTTTCTCCCTACATCGGCCAAGTCATCGGCTAAGTCACGATAAGAAATAATTACAGATGGTGAAATAAATAAAATAAAAACTACAAAATAATTATTTTGCTCTATACCCTAAGCCGTAACGAAACAATAACTCAGCATGATATGCAGTTGTTACAGCAAGGATTTTAAGATTTTAGTTTAATTTATGAGAAACTACCAAGATAAGTCACGATAGAATATAATTACAGATGGTGAAATAAATAAAATAAAAACTAAAAAATAATAATTTTGCTCTATACCCTACATTGAATCTAAAGACCAAGCTAGAAAGATGTCGACTGATGAAGTCTACGCTCCGACCAGCGCCCATCCAGCTCCAAAACCCCGAGAGCTTTCAGCTCGAGTTGCACAATCGTTTCGAATGCCTAGGAGACTGCGAGAATGTGGACGATTATAATGACAGGTTCGTGGAAATTGTTCAAACGGTCGGGTCTAAGTTTTTTAAAACTCGCCGTTCAAACAGAACCAAAAAAATCTCCGACTTCACCAGCAACCTCATGGAACAAAGACGCAGATTGGTTTTGCAGTCCTCTGAAGACGCTACTCAGTATCGGCAACTAAACAGGCAGATCTCTAAGTCCCTAACTCGCGATTTACGCCAATATAATACAAATTGTATTAAAGAGGCGATTGAGCACAACAAAGGCTCAAAAGTGTTCGCGAGAGATCTGTCTGTTGGACAAAGCCAACTGACTAAGCTGAAGACTGAGGACGGCAGGACCATATCGTCTAAGACTGAGTTGCTGGAAGAAGTTGAGAAGTTCTATGGACAATTGTACAAGACCACACGTTTGCCTGTCAGTGATCTGGCTGAAGACCCAAGAGCCAGACTAACCCGACACTATACCGAAGATATCCCGGACGTCAGCCTGTACGAGATTAGAATGGCTCTCAAACAGCTCAAGAACAACAAGGCACCGGGTGATGATGGAATTACGGCTGAACTTCTGAAAGCAGGTGGATCACCGGTACTAAAAGCTCTTCAGAAGTTATTTAATTCCGTTATACTCGAGGGACAAACGCCTAAGGCATGGCACAGAAGTGTGGTCGTGCTTTTCTTCAAAAAGGGCGACAACACCCTGCTGAAGAACTACAGACCCATCTCACTTCTGAGCCATGTCTACAAGCTGTTTTCGAGAGTCATTACGAATCGTCTCGCACGCAGGTTTGACGACTTCCAGCCTCCCGAACAAGCCGGTTTCCGAAAAGGCTTTAGTACCATAGACCACATACATACGCTGCGGCAGATTATACAGAAGACCGAAGAGTACAATCAGCCACTATGCTTGGCGTTTGTGGACTATGAGAAGGCCTTTGATTCAGTCGAAACCTGGGCTGTGCTACAGTCTCTCCAGCGGTGCCAAATTGACCATCGATACATCGAGGTGTTGAAGTGCCTGTATGAAAACGCCACCATGTCGGTTCGCCTCCAGGACCAGAACTCGAAACCTATCCAGTTGCAGCGAGGGGTGAGACAAGGAGACGTTATATCTCCGAAACTGTTCACCGCCGCCCTGGAAGATGTTTTTAAGCTTCTGGACTGGGGTGGACTCGGCATCAATATCAACGGCGAGTACATATCCCACCTCCGATTCGCTGACGATATCGTGGTCATGGCTGAGACTATGGAAGACCTAAGCACAATGCTCGATGGCCTCAGTAAGGTCTCTCAACAAGTGGGTCTTAAAATGAACATGGACAAGACGAAAATAATGTTAAATGTCCGTGTCGCACCCACTCCTCTAAAGGTTGGAGACTCTACACTGGAAGTTGTTGACGAATATGTATACCTGGGACAAACAGTCCAGCTAGGTAGTTCCAACTTCAAGAAAGAGATCAATCGACGAATCCAACTCGGCTGGGCAGCGTTCGGGAAGCTTCGCAATATCTTCACGTCCCAAATACCGCAGTGTCTCAAGACTAAGGTCTTTGACCAGTGTGTGTTGCCAGTGATGACTTACGGAACTGAGACATGGTCGCTTACTATGGGCCTCATAAGAAAGCTCAAGGTCACCCAAAGGGCAATGGAGCGTGCTATGCTCGGAGTTTCTCTGCGTGATCGAATCAGAAACGAGGAGATCCGCAGGAGAACTAAAGTAACCGACATAGCTCACAGAATCGCTAAACTGAAGTGGCAGTGGGCAGGGCACATAGCTCGTAGAACAGATGGCCGATGGGGCAGTAAAGTTCTCGAGTGGCGACCGCGCACCGGAAAACGTAGCGTAGGCAGGCCTCCCACGCGGTGGACCGATGACCTGGTGAAGGTCGCGGGAAGCCGATGGATGCGGGCAGCGCAGGACCGGTCGTCGTGGAAATCCTTGGGGGAGGCCTTTGTCCAGCAGTGGACGATTTGTGGCTGATATGATGATGATGATGATACCCTACGCCGTAACGAAACAATAACTCAGCATGATATGCAGATATTACAGCGAGGATTATAATATTTTAGTATAATTTATGAGAAACTACCAAGATAAGTCACGATAAGAACAAATTACAGATAGTGAAATAAATAAAATAAAAACTTGAAAAATAATAATTTTGCTCTATACCCTAAGCCGTAACGAAACAATAACTCAGCATGATATGCAGATATTACAGCAAGGATTTTAAGCTTTTAGTGTAATTTATGAGAAAGTACCAAGATAAGTCACGATAAAAACGAATTACAGATGAAAAAATAAATAAAATAAAAACTTAAAAAAAAAATGATCTATACCCTAAGCCATATCGAAACAGTAACTCAGCATGATATGCAGATATTACAGCAAGGATTTTAAGCTTTTAGTGTAATTTATGAGAAAGTACCAAGATAAGTCACGATAAGAACGAATTACAGATGAAGAAATAAATAAAATAAAAACTTTAAAAAAATTTGATCTATACCCTAAGCCATATCGAAACAGTAACTCAGCATGATATTACAGCAAAATCAGTCACGATAAGAAAGTGTTACAGATGGTGAAAAAAAAATGCTCTATACCCTACGCCGTAACGAAACAATAACTCAGCATGATATGCAGATATTACAGGATGTGCGTTGGTACTTGTCATTCAGACAGTTTCTTCTTAGAAAGAGATTAATTAGTCAGTCATATATCAGCTCATATACGTCCCCACCGAGGGGCTCGAGCCTACCCTGAATTAATTAATTACAACCTTCGAGTTTCTTCGCAGGTGTGTGCAGGTTTCCTCACGATGTTTTCCTTCATCGTTAAAGCAATCGGTGAGTATGTGTACGTAAGTAATCAGTCAGTACCTCGATGTATTGACGACCGACCTGGTGAAGCTCGCGGGAAGCCGACGGATGCAGGCAGCGTAGGACCGACTTGGAGAGAATTCTTGGGGCTTTGTTCAAAAAATGAAGTCTTTCGGCTGATACGATGATGAATGAATACCTTAAGTTGGTTGGCATAGGGTTTGAGAGCTTCAGTGACCATGAGAGGTCCGAGATCAGAGCCACCGATACCGATGTTGATGACGTCAGTGATCGCCTTGCCAGTGTATCTGAAAGTGATAGGAATATCGGGTAAAGTATGACTTAAAAAATCTCGGGGTGGGTAGAATTCGGAGTTACTACCTAAAATTTTTGATACGTCTGTCAGAACAAAAGCTTGGTTTATAGGTTTTTGTTTTTCATCTTCCGCTTCTATCTTTGGCATCATCGTCACTTACCATCAGGTGAGATGATGCCAGGGGCTTACCAATTGTGAATAAAAAAATAAATAAATTATAAATATTAATTATTACAATTTATTTTTCAATACTTACCTATTAGAAATCTATCTGCCTGACTGGTCGCTTCTGCCTTCCAAGGAACCTGTTCAGAGACCTTCTTCATAAGAGTAAGGAAGGCGTTACTATCTGTGGTGGGTACTTTCCTTTGAACAGTATGGGCCGGTTCTATGTCACTCTAGGAGCAAAACAGAACCGGCCATAGTTACAATACTTTGGTAAAAGGAATATAAACTGTTTAACAGGTCACGCACCCCTTCCAAAAACTCCTTCCATGAGCGAGGACGGCGTTTACGTCTGAGGTGACGTCCTTCCCGTTGACCAGTATGGGTCGGTTCTAGCTTGCTCCATTTGAGGCATTCATGGGTAATATGTAATAAAAATCTGTTAAACAGGTCACTTACCCCTTCCAACTGCCTCCAATAACTTGTTCAGAAAACTCCTTCATATGAGCGAGGACGGCGTTAACATCTGGGGCGACGTCCTTCCCGTTGACCAGTATGGGCCGGTTCTGGCGGTTGCGGAGCGCAATGTGAAGTACCGCTCTGTCTTCCGTGAAGTTGATTTTCTCACCTGATAGGAGAATTGTGAGGCATTATAACTGAATTCTCAGAGATTCTGGAGAATATTATAGATCATAATATCAACCGAAGGACGTCCACTGCTGGACAAAGGCCTACCCACAAGGATTTCTACGACGACCGGTTCTACCCTGCCCGCATCCAACGGCTTCCCGCGACCTTCACCAGGTCATTGGTCTACCGAGTGGGAGGCCTGCCTACGCTACGTTTTCCGGTACACGGCTGCCACTTAAGTTTAGCAATTGGGTATGCTAAAAAAAATGTATTTTTTTTAATTTTTTTTCTGATGGTTTAGACCATTTTGAAAAACTAATTTGAATATTTCATTTTTTAAGCCTCTAGATATTTTTAAATATTTTTTTAAATTTTGAAACCTTGATGACGTCATCGGTTCACATTACTATGAAACGAACAGCCCTATTTCTATGACGATGAAATGAATAGGCCTTGACGTCAACTGTCAAGTCACTCAAGTCAATCATTCCCAAAGGTTTTTTGGCGGGATTTGTGGTAGACGCATTCGTAGTTTTATTTTGTTGTTTTTTCATTGCACCGGCACTAGCATTACAAATCCAACAGCTAAGGAAGCCTAAATACGTCAGACCTGGCTGTATGGTCTTAGTAATCTTTGCCTTTTCCGAAACGAAACTATCACAAAGCCAACAACGAAACGTTAAAGTCAAAATTTACTTGTCATCAAACATCATAATCTATGTATGGACAAGGCCTTCAGAGTTTAAATGTTTTTTAGAACCACAATAAAAATTGGACCTCTAATGAATATCTTACCCATTTAAGTATTTAATTTGAATGACGTTCTAATAATATTTGATTGTTTCAAACGTAGTTTTTGGTGGATGATAAATAAATAGTGCCTTTTTCAGTGCTCGACGAAAGCTCGTCCTCAAATGCAAGGTCCGTAATTGATATGACAAGTAAGAGTGCACGTTCCGTTCAGTGGTGAAATAAGGTTTTATTGTAAACTCGTGACGTCAAAGGGGTCAAATGAAGGTTATTGTCCTTTTCCGATTTTTTTACGCAATCTTTTACTTTTTCGAGTGGAAAATGAAAAAATATGGCTTTAAATAAAAATATCTCGAAATGGTTTTTTTATTTTCATGGCTTATAAAAAATTTAGCATACCCAATTCTGAAAGCTATGTCGGTAACTTTGGTTCTCCTACGGATCTTCTCGTTTCTTATTCGATCACGCAGAGAAACTCCGAGCATAGTATGCTCCATTGCCCTTTGGATGACTCTGAGCCATCTTATGAGGGCCACAGTAAGCGACCATGTCTAACTTCCTATGTCATCACTGGCAACACACACTTGTAGAAGACCTCGGTTTTAAGACATTGAGGTATTTGGGACGAAAAGATATAGCGAAGCTTCCCGAACGCTGCCCAGCCTAGTTGGATTCGACGATTGATCTCTTTCTCTAAGTTGGACCTACCTAGCCGGACTGTTTGTCCCATTCGGTAACAACTTCGAGTGTAGAGCCTCAAGCTTTCAGAGGAGTAGGTGCGACTCAGACGTTTGACATAACTTTCGTCTTATCCATGTTCATTCTAAGACCTACTTGTTGCGAGTCTTCTTATAGATACAAGTTTTAGAATCATCATCGTGGTATCAGCGAAAAACGTCCACTACTGAACATAGTCCAGGATTTCCACGAGGACCGATCCTGCCCGCATACAGCGACTACCCCCGACCTTTACCAGGTTGAGGCCTGCCTGCGCTACGGCTTTCGGTGTGCGGTCGCCATTCTAGAACTTTACTACTCCAACGGCCGTCCGTTTTATGAGCTATGTGCCCCGCCCATTGCCACTTTAGTGTAACTATTCCGTGCGCGTTGTTGGTTACAATAGCAAAATTATTTTTTATTAACCGACAGTCGAGAAGGATTATTTTACGCATTAACCTTTACGCACCCTCAAAAGAGCAAATATCTTCTAGCTATCGAAAGGCAGCAGTGACGCTGGCCACTGCGCTCCCAACGTCTTCATTTTGCAAAGCAATTGCTCATGGTCTGGAAGACTGATTGCAATTAAAATGAAACAGAGTGAGTTAAAGGGTGCCGCTACCATTTTTGTGTTGTTTATTGTTTTAGCATCCAAACTATAGGCGTTAACGAATAGAAGTATTATAATAATGAATTCAAGCTTAGTCTATGGTTTTTGATTCAACAGGAAAATTAAGCTAATATTAGCAAAATGTCCTTAGGGACATGTCCTTATGGCCTTAAGGCCGTCATGGCAACTGCTTGAAAAAGGTTTCGGCTACATAACCATAAGGATATACTTAAAGTCACTTCCCACACAGTTTTCCGAGCAGTCCAGGAGTATGTCGCCATTGTTGGGAGTTGATGGCAAAGGCTTATCAATTGTAAATAAAAAAATAATTAAAACGCATAGTACATTTTGTGAGTAGTTTTTGTGCTTTCATTTAAGGGAGTTGGAAAGAAAACGAAAAGTGCTCGGTGGATGTATGAAAGCTCTGCTAGAGAACATTCAACGTGCACACCGCGCAACATTTGCGGGTTGCCCACCACGAACCATCGATGTACATACTAAAAATAAAAATAATGCTGCAGAGCAGCACGGGTCCTCCTCGTTAATGACTTTCCATCAACAATCTTACAAAAGCTTACCACTAATGCAATGATTATTAGCATACATTCTCGGTACCATATCATATTCACGAATATGTTAAAAGTTTTTGCTGTTTCTCGTTCTTCTTTAACAAAGTATTATTCTTTATTTTAATTCCATGTTAACGACGCAAGAGACATATGAACATAAAAGTTCTCTAAAACAGGTAGTTATAATTTATTGTCGTTGACGAATACATATACCTGGGACAAACAGTCCAGTTGGGTAAGTCTAATTTCGAGAAAGATATTATTGACGAATCCAACTTGGCTGGGCAGCATTTGAAAAGCTTCGCAATATCTTCATATCTCCCAATAAAGCAGTGTCTTTATTATGACTTCTCTTGTATTTGATCAGTGGTGTGTGTGAAATACCAGTGATGAAATATGGAACCGAGATATAGTCGCTTACTATGAGCCCCATAAGAAGATTCAAGGTCACCCAAAGGGTAATGGAGCGTGCTACGCTCGCAGTTTCGATGCGTGATCGAATCAGAAACGGGAAGATCCGCAGGAAAATCAAATTAACCAACATAAGTGGCAGTAGGCAGAGCACACAACTCGTAGAACCGACGGCCGTTAGGACGTTAAAGTTCTCGAGTGGCAACCGCGCACCGTAAGACGTAGTGTAGACAGACCTCCCATTCGGTGTAACGACGACCTGGTGAAGGTCGCGGGAAGCCGCTGTTGAACTCCTTGAGAGAGGCTTTTGTTCAGCAGTGGACGTCTTTCAACTGATATAATCATACCATAAGGTAGTTCATTGTCAGTACTCTAAATGGGTGCAAATTAACTCCGTTTTAGAAGTGTTTCAATGTTGTGAAGGGGACATAACTGAGATTTAGCAAAAAACAGTCACATGAGGCTCAACTCGGGGGACTTCTCCATTTAGAGTTGCTATCTTACACAATGTTGGCTATCTCGCCATCAAATACTTTTACTCTCAAAATTTTTCAATCAACATTAACTGAAACACAGTGAAATGATGTGGAAACTAACAGAATTAAACTGAACTGCCCTTACGGAAAACATACCTTCTTGCAAGACCCTCTTATGTTTTTTAATTAGTATTGGATGTACGTTTTCAGAGCTTTCCTAGTTATACCATTTATAGCATATTACCTATCAATGTTAGCAAGTTTTCTTGAATGCCTAATATCCTTAGCACTAAGTATTTCAAAGAAAAAAAACTTTGGTTGCATGCTGTTTTTAGTTTTCCCAGATATGCCATATTGAACTTGTACCACAGTGTTAGTCTTCATCTACTATCGTGTCGATGGTAATCATGTCAATTTAATTTATGTTTTGTCAAACCAGTACTCTGTGGCACGCACAGCACTTTGAGTTTCCGCAAGCAGGTCTTTGCGTGTGCAGGTGTAGGGACACACTGGGTACCATAGTAAGTGCATTATAGTTTGTGAGGATGCGTCACATTCACAGATGTGTAGCCCCATCTGCACAGATTATCTTTACACTAGCTAACTTCGGTCCAAAGTCTATTTTTTAGAGATTTCCATGTATTTGTTTTTGATGAAGAAAATTTAAAAACATCGTGCCAGTTTGAGTTTTTCTTTTATTGGGGTACCCTTAATATTTTGAAAATAAAAAATCTCAAGTTATCCCTGGCTAATAATTTTAAACATCTATGTACAAAAATTCATTTTAAAATTGGTCAAACAGTTTCTCTGCAGATCGAGGACACAAGACATACACACATACTCTTTTTTTCTATAGCACTTTTTTCTGTATTGAGTGCATTTGCGTTAAAATTTCAAAAAAAGACAGTTTTTGGACATCCTTCTATTTGCTCCTTTGTTGCTCAAAGGTAAAAATATGAAATTTCACCTGATGGTATGTGACGATTTGTCTAAGATGGTACTCAACTCAAATAATTCCTATTCACTCTCGCCTTGGAGATGGATTAATTTATAGATATTTTTGGGGAAGTTGAAGTGGTGATTACCAGTGAACATAGCGTCGCGCGCCTGCTCGACGCCGCGGTGGCGCGCCAGGTTCAAAAGGAGAGCCATGACCGCACTGTCCACGCGGTTCTTTGAGTAGTCCAGCAATATATCACCATCGTTAGATGTGGGGATGCGCAGGCTGGAGAAGAAGGTGAACAATTAGAAAAACATATTTACCCCTAACTCTACCAGGTCAAGTCCAAAGAAAATCCCTTTGTTTTCTTTCTTTGTTACCCAACATTATATGGATGCCCATCATGGGTTTGATTCTCATCCAGGGCAAATGTTACACATAGATGTATTGGTATTTAATATGTATTGAAGGATACTGCCTAAATATGTTTTTTTTATTCATTAAAAATTTGAGTTGGGAAACACGGACACAAGCAAGGAGTTTCACTCCATCTCAGTAGGCAAAATAAATGAGGGAGCATAGAAACTCTTTAAAAATAAACATGCTGTTGTTTTCAGCCTTGCACATGTGGATGCCTACGTCCACATCAATATTAAGGGTGCGCAGTGTGCAAACCTCAAGCGGCTCGGGATCTTTTTTTAACCTATGTTCATATTGAAGTACATTCTAAATATAAATGAGTTGGAAATCAGACGAATAGTTTCAGAGATTACCTCTTACATACTTTTAAAAGGAAAGATAGAAAACACCAATTTATTAATAAAAGTGTAGGATTTTAAAGGATATTAATTAGAACAGGATTGATACCCATCCATTCAGTTTATATGAGAACCTCAACACTGCCCTTCCATAGAGAACACCATCCATACTCGATTATTTTTCTTCTTAACAATACACTCTTGCAAACTTTAGGTACCTCTATAAAATACTTGTCTTGAAAAATTAATGAAAAAAATAATTAAATTAAATTTCTTAACTTTTACAAATGATGATGTGAGGCTGATGCAAGTAAAATGTAAAAGCTTATTTAAATTAAGAATTTTATTTCACAATGTCCTAGTACCTATAAATAGTGTAATAACAAATTTTATTTTATTCTACATCTTGAATTATTACAGCATTTAGATGAAATAATTGAAAACAATATTGAAAGTACTATATGCGGTAATGGGAAGCACTGCATTAAAGAAGTGGTAAATAAAATCATTTAAAAAACGCTGTGACCTCCACAAGATAGGGGAATGAAAGCTTTGACATGGCTTTGACCTTTGAAAGACCCAAAAGTTATGTGTATGATATAACTATGAGAAATTTACATACAACTTTACTTTTATTACAAAATAGTTACAGAATATGAAAGGGTAAAAATTACAGTCAAGAAACAGAAAAATTATGCGGTCTTGATTTAAAAATTGCAAAGTAAACAAGATATACATAGGTACCTGAACTTATTGAAGCGGTCGGGATCTTGTTGAAATAGTTGTTGAATGTTGATCTTTTCCGAGTTCAAATTGTAGAATTCCTGGAGTTTTTGGTACGCTGGGTCCTGTTTAAGGCTGATCTTCGGTTCCATGGTTTTTTTAGGACGAAAGCGGGTACCCAAAGAGCTGCAAAGGCAAAACTGCCGTATCAATGATAACGAAATTAACGAATGTCGATTTGACATTTCAATGACATGTGAAGGTTATCTGCGTTTCGTTTCTACAAAACGATCAAATAGGAGCAACCCCTAGTGCTTTCCAAAAATTCACGTTTGAATCGATCGATTCTGATTGCTGTCTGTTGCCGTATCACGTTCACTCACTCGTTGTTTTGATTTGACATTTGGTTTCATTCAATCACAGATCAGATGAATCACTTCACAAACTCAACACGTCACGTTTGACAGTTGTCTTGTTTTCGCAAATTTTACGTTTTTAGTTTGTGTGCATTTTCTCGATAAGTTATTGTGTTATTCGGAATCTAATGTAGGATAACGTTAAAATGTCTGTCGGTAACTTCAGGAACATCGGTTCTTTCGTTAGGAGCTGCAACGGTTCTGTGTTGAAGTTCGATCATGCCTGTTTAGAAGTATTTGCGTCGGAAAATGTTATTTTCTTGAGCCAGTATGATGAGTGCGAAGACTGTAAGCTGCTGAAGACGGCCACCATCAACACCTCGGTGCAGATTCCTATACGTACACTGAGCCCCCTGCACTATTTATTAAAACGTGCCGCAGGCCCGATTTGCAATGGTAAGACCTATCTTTATGTATTTATGTTACATTTACACGTCTTCCTTGTTGTACATTCGCTATTGAAAGCATTTTTTTGGGTTCTTGAGCCTTGGAAAACAATATTTAAGAAGCTTAAAAAAAGCATCTCTACAGGTGTCTTTGTTCTTCCAATCAATCCCTATTTTTTCATTAGTATTTAGACTTTGTTTGCTTCCCAAACCCGTTTCAGTATATGTGTAGTTGGTTTACTAATAGTTTCCTTATTAGTACATTGACATATTTTTTTGTTTTTTGAGTTATAAAGATGTTCTATGTTGCTTCTGTCTATACATGAAATACATACTGGAGTCTCTGTTTGTCCATCACACTTTATATTATTTTCATATCTCCATAACATATCTAAAATTTTGGTGAGCTAATCTTTCATGCCATTCTTTTAGTGTTGTATAAGCAACATTTTTAGTGGATTGAAATTTAAAATCCATTCCATACAAATTATTAACCTGCTTTGCTATACAAGTGATTGATTGATTGAAAAAAAAATACAATGATTGAGGAAGTGATAAACTCCTCTTTTTTATATTCACAATACTTATTCCTAGAAATCATTGTGTAGCCATTGTCTATAGCAGATGTAACAGAAAAGTAATAAACAATGAGTTCACGAACATACATATAACACATTTTGCATATTACAGTCAAAATCTGTTATAATGACATCGAAGGGGCTACTCATATTTAGTTGTAAAATCAGATATTTGTAACAGCCGGTGATGTTTTCGAGGTGCAAAATATTTTTTTATGAAGTGGTATTATCGAATGTGTATATATCCATATTAATCCATAGGTTTTAATAGGAAAAATATATACATGTATGAAATTAAATTATATTTTGTTATGAAGAAGCGGGCCTTGACTCTATGGTAAGTATGTTTTTTGTTTCTAAGAATTACAAAAGACCCTAAACTGGACATGTTATGTTTACTTTTAGGATGATAGCCATTGACCATTATATTGTGCCAGATGTGGATACTGTTACCTATTCAAATTGTTTATAATACAGCTGGGTTGGTCATCCTACAGATATAGTTCTCAGAAACATTAGTCAAATGTGGTCCTTATGCAGTTTGTCATAGTAAGCAATGTCATAAAAAGCAATGTTTTTGATAAGGCGGTCATATAACATTCAGCCAGGACCTTTAAATTTGGGCTATATAACTGGTATATTGTTCTAAACGATGTTGTTGCCATAAACAGTTTTAACTGTATATGACTGTACATTAAACAATGTTGCCATAAACGGTTTTAACTGTATATGACTGTACATAATCTTGACCGCTAAATACTAGGAAGTCTACCTTTCCTTCCCCTACTATTCTCAACTTGTTTCCATTTCCAATAGTAACATATAGGGTCTTTTTTTTAACACCAAGCAAGCCGTTAAGGGTGGCCTTTGCTCATGAAACTGAACAACTTTCTCCAAAAAACCCATACTGAAATTGCAAAAAAAAATTGACTCCATACAAAGTTGGGTAATCGGAATGATCAATATCTATGAAAAGTCTAAAAAAATTGTGAATTTAGCATGTGTTTATTGGGGAAAGTTGTTCAGCAGAGCCCATCCATGGCTGGCTTGTTATAAAAAAAACATCTGTATTTGTCTTTGACATCTCTGAAATCTTTAAATAGATCTTTATTCTCTGATCTGAACATAAGCATTAGGGGTTTTGTTTTGTTTTTTGCTCTCATTCTACAATCTTTATGATCATCATCATCATATCAGCCGAAAATCGACCACTGCTGGACAAAGGCCGCCCCCAAGGATTTCCACGACGACGTTTTCCGGTGCGCGGTCGCCACTCGAGAACTTTACTGCCCCATCGGCCATCTGTTCTATGAGCTACGTGCCCTGCCCACTCCCACTTCAGTTTAGCGATTCTGTGAGCTATGCCGGTTACTTTAGTTCTCCTACGGATCTCCTCGTTTCTGATTTGATCACGCAGAGAAATTCCGAGCATAGCCTGCTCCATTGCCCTTTGGGTACCTTGAGCCTTCTTATGAGGCCCATAGTAAGCGACCATGTCTCAGTTCCATAAGTCATCACTGGCAACACACACTGGTCAAAGACCTTAGTCTTTATATTAATATTGTACCACAGTCTTAATCTTTATATTGTACCACAATAATTGCACTTTCTTAACTTACAGTCTCTTTTGAAACTTACCAAATTGGAAACATTTCATTCTACTTTCTTTATGTGAGTGGTAAAAGCCTTGTCTTTTCCGGGTAAATAGAGCTGCAGTCGCAGTTGAAGATGTTGATGCCGCTTGAGATACTCTTTGCTCTTTTATTACTACCTGTCAATGCTTTCAGTGACTGGTCCCCCTCTCTCATGGATTCCCAGGCGAAGAAATTTTTTTACTGCTCAGGAAGGCTTATTAATATATTAGTCATTACCATTTTTTCCGAAATGTCTTCATTCTTTTCCTTTTATTTATCCACTATGTCTTCTGTTTTAGTAATGAAGTTGGTAACTGGCCCTTCATACTTCAAATCATAAAACTTTGGTTGCAAAAGATGAAGACCGAGCTTATTATTTTTTTTTTATTCACAATTGGTCAACCCTAGGCATCATCTCACCTGGTGGTAAGTGACGCTGATGCCGAAGATGGAAGCGGGCTTACCAGGTTTCCCCAACGCAATGGAGAACTGGCTATCTGGTCTTCAAACCGGAACCCATCAATGTAGTTAACACTAATGTTTGGTGGCAAGACTTAGATAAGATGGTGGTAGCTAGCCAGGCAGGCTTAGAAAATACCCTTCCACCAACCAAACCGAGTCTTACAAATTGATCTCACCGGGAATCAAACCCGCAACCTCCTGGTGTGAAGCGAATGGACTCACCACTACACCACAGAGGCAGTTAAAATTCTAAGTGAACTTGAATTAGTTTTGCTCATATTTCATAAGCTGATTTGCATTTCTGTAAATATTTTATGATATGCGATGTCTATGCGAGTGAGGAGGATCTCCTGTGCTTTTCTGTCCATGTCTTCTGTTAGTTCTGTTTATGAAGATTTGCTATCAGTTTCAATTTTTTTTATTCACTGCATCACCTAACTTTTAGTCACCATACTGTATAATCCTCTTGATTTTAGAATTATGGATAGTTGAAACTTTCACACAACCCAGTTATCATGATTCAGTGTAATAGATTTTGGCTTCTCCATTTTTGTTTTTCCATAAAACGACCAACTGCCATTTTTAAATTTTCCTTCTGTACGAAAATGATATTTTTTGTAGTTTTCTTCTGTATTTTTCTCTATCTTCTATTCTGGGCTTCTTCTTCTATAAAAAATTGAAATTATTTTGATGAATTCATATTGCATGACCAAATATATACTTATTCGTAATACATGACAATTTAATAGTTCCAATCATTTGTGAGTAAATCGCAAGTTTCAATTTGATTTGTAGGAGAACCATACAAACCCAAACAAATGGCTGTTACCATGTAATAGA
The DNA here is from genome assembly GCA_947284805.1 of Coleophora flavipennella. Lineage (NCBI taxonomy): Eukaryota > Metazoa > Arthropoda > Insecta > Lepidoptera > Coleophoridae > Coleophora > Coleophora flavipennella. The sequence goes on along the minus strand of OX369282.1, from coordinate 7,785,596 downwards.
TAAACATAAGCAACGACGACATGCAAAGTTTCATCAAAATAAAAAAATACTGGCTGTATGACAGCTACTTTTCGGTTTGACGGTAAGAAGAAACTTTTGATATAACCTAATAATTTAAAACTCTTTGAGTTCCTAATTTGGTCCCAATCTGACCAAAAACTAACAGTGGAGTAAAGTAGGCAATATGATTTCGTATATCAATAATTAATTTCACTTCATTAAAACAAAAAGCCACAATGTGTAGATAGTCAAATCATGACAAAACTTTTATCTGGATTGGGCATACATTTTATTTCAATGGAGTACACATGTTTATTTATAGTAAATGAATGATGGATGATTCATCATTTAAATTGATCTGTGTTCTTCTTATGTGGACAAAATAACGAAACTGACATCTGTCACCCTTACTATGTAGTATGCTTTTTTAGATAAATATAGGTACAAATATATTTACAGCAGCTGCATTGAGTTTTCTATAGATTTTAGATTATATTCGGAATCCTGAGTTGATTTAATTCATCACCCACCACTCTCCAATAATGCCTGGCAGATTAAACTCTGATGTCCCAGTGACTCAAGACACAGTACAGTTCGCGATTTGCATTTGTGTAAATAATCGCCAAAATTAGTATAGAGGTGACGCGTAAGGGACGAGTGGAGTCTCAAGCCGGTTGCAAAAAAGGGTTCCGTACCATCATACTAGATGGCGCTAGTTTCTTCACGTTTAAAAAAACACGTTTTTTGTATGGAAACCCCTTATTTTTTCACTTTTAGTAATATTAACTATTTGTTGTTATAATGGCAACAGAAATACATTATCTATGAAAATTTCAACTGCATAGCTATCGCGGTTCATGAAATACAGCCTGGTGACAGACGGACGGACAGTGGAGTCTTAGTAATAGGATCCTGTTTTTACCCTTTGTGTATGGAACCATAACAAGTGTAAATTGGTTTATAGGATGGGGCGGGATTCGCGGCGCCACATGCGACATGCCGGTATCTGACTCGACACTATCCGTGTGCACTGGCCAAATGCAAAGCTGAGCCTAGGTCTTGCGAACTGATTATGATAATTATTAAAGATTTCGTTCTTAACCGACTTCAAAAAAAGGAGGAGGTTTCTCAATTCGACCGTATATATTTTTTTTATGTGTGTTCGCTTTGTCGTTTATGAACCGATTTTGATAATATTTTTTTTGTTAGAAAGGAGATATCCTAAGGGTGGTACCATGATAAAGGAAACCAGGATCTGATGATGGCATCCAAGAGAAATCGAAGGGAACCTTCGAAAATCGTAGTGGCGGCGACTAGTGCATTTGAAGTCGTTTTTTTTTTTGTTTATATAGCTTTCAATAAGATACCTCATTGATATTGCTGTTGTCAACCGTCCTCCAAAAAGGAGGAGTTTCTCAATTTGACTTTATTTTTTTGCTTATGTATGTTTTTACGTGATATCTTTGCAGATTGTGGAACCGATTTTAATGATTTTTTTTTATTCGATAAAGTATGCTAACAGGTTGGTCCCGTATAAATTCTATCAAAATAGATGTAGTATGTTAATAGAAAATTAACAAAAACCAAAAATTGTAGTGAAAAATTGTACCAAGTTGTTGCAATGGAAGTCGGATTTTTAAGCGAGTTTAGTGTTTCTAATTTTTGTAGGCAAATATGAGCATCTTCGACCAATAGGCAACACAGTATATGCATTTATCATTTGCCTTCATTTAATTTTTATATTACATCATGATTTGCAATACAGGTATCATAAAATCAGGAATCCAGTTTTATGCACATACCTTTAAGGAAATCTACTTAATTCTAAATGACACAGAGCCCACTCACATTAAATGTAAAAATATCACCACATTAAAGTAGAGAATGATTATTGTATAAAGTCCAGTCTAAGTCATAATTTTTAATCTAATGTATAGGTAGTGTACACATAGATAGATAGATAAATACTTTATTTCGCCAAGGCACAATACATTATATATAACAATACACAAATAAATAAATTAAACTAAGTGACAAACATTACTATTTATTTGAATGATGAACAAAAACATGAAACAGTGTCAGTGGTGCAAAGTTAGCGAAAGTGGTCCAGGCTCAGCATAAATGTTGTGGGTCGTAAAGTACTCACAACAATGGTTTTCAGCCAAAACCAATAAAAATGTACATGCACCTCAGTGGTCAGCCATACCTATAAAAGTATAATTATGAAAAAAATATGCACTTATACCTGTGATAGTGATTGAGGAAAGACGACGATAGTGCTCGTATAGACATAGATAAGGACAAAAATATCTCTTACAGAGTACCTACCTGTCTGGTAAAAACATATGTACGCATACACAGCTGCATAAACCCAGTCTATATCTGTATTGTATAAGGAAACAGTGACTGATAGTCCTAGCGGTACGCCAATAAAAAAAAAGTTTAAAAAACTAAAGACTGACTTCAAAAATAAAATACTCAAAAGTATGAAATAATATTTTTTACTTTAAAATACACTAAATTAACCAACAATAATAAAATCAAAGGTAGGTAAGAATCAAATTACGGGACTAAAATTTTTTGAGGTCGGTACCAGTGTTTAAGATTTGATCGCCTTGCTGGCACCAACGTCAAAAAAAATTGTAGTCCCCTAATTTGATTTGTACCTACCTTTGATTTCATTATTGTTGATTAATTTAGTGTATTTTAAAGTATAGGAATATTATTTCATACTTTTGAGTATGTATGAGTTTGAAGTCGGTGTTTAGTTTTTTTAACTTTTTTTTTTAGTGATAATGTTATCTATCTAACAACGTTAAACACAATCATCTACTTGCCAATAGGAATCATCAAATCATAATGCATGAGTTTCATTAACTGATACAGAGTCCTGTGGCTTCCATCATCATCTCAGCAGCATGCAAGTTAAGGAGTTACACTTTCCATCATCAGTTCACCTGAATAGCTTGAAAGAATACAACATTCGGTCTCATATGTAACCTACTTATCTACATATAATATTTAAAGAATTATCCTTTAACTCCTAACCGTTAAGGAGTTGTACCGTCCATCATCAGCTCTGCAACATGGGATGATGACTACTAGACGCAAATACTTGAATACCTGTAGAAAATACACAAAAAAATTAAAAACGCACTAGTCGCCACTACGATTTTTGAAGGTTCCCCTCGATTTCTTTGAGATGCCATCATCAGATCCTGGTATCCTTATCATGGTACCACCCTTATATACATATATACCGCGGTCGAATTGAGAAACCTCCTCCTTTTTTGAAGTCTTTTTTTTAAAAACAGCCGCAAATGGTGTTAATGGCATGAAAATCGGAACGATTGATCTTTAAGCCATATGAATCAATTTGACCCGTAGCACCAAAAAAAGTGAAGGAGTTATGATATGACGTACCTAATCTTTTTTTTTATATATGTGATTTTTTTTTGTTGTGAAACCTAGCGTGACAGCTTGCCGATTCTAAATATATTATATCATATCATGACATTTCAGTTACTTGTTTTAAATTGCAATAAAAATCATTTTCAAAACATGCCAAGTTTGGGCTCCTCCAGATACGATACCGTACTTAGTAATTTTTGGTGATAACTTCAATGACCTTATATCTAACTCCAAGAAAGCAATTTTGAAAATATTTACATTTAGTATTATTAAAAAATTTTCATTAATTCATTCCTTCAATTGCATTTTTGTATGGAGGGAGGCTACATTTTTTTTTTTCAAAATTGGTGTAGGAGTCGTTAACTGGGCCTTCTACCCATCACAATGAACAACTTTCCCCAAAAAACCCATAGTCAATTTTCAAAAAAAGTTTAAAACACCATACAAAAATGCAATTTAAAGAATAAAAATAAATAAATATACTACTTAAATTGTAAATATTTTCAAAATTGTTTTCTTGGAGTTATATAGGAGAATATTACGTATCACTGGAGGTATATTTTACCAACGAATATAGTATTTTACCAAAAAATTATTCAACCATATTGTTTTGGAAATGATTTTAATTTTCATTTAAAACAAGTGAATGAAATATCATGATGTGATACATTTTTAGAATCGGCTCAAAAAGCTCTTTCTTTTGACATCACACACGATAGGTTTCAGAACATAGTTTTTTATTTCGTGAAAAAGATTACGTCATAACTCCTCTCCCTTTTTTTGGTGCTACTACGGGTCAAATTGATTCATAGGACCTAGAGATCAATCGTTCCGATTTTCAAGGTTTTTGACACCATTTTCAGCTATTTACTGAATTTAAGGGTGTACCGCTAGCACTATGACTGACTGATCTATAAACGCACAGCTCAAACTACTGGACGGATCATGCTGAAATTTGACATACAGATAGCAATTATGACGTAGGCATCCGCTTAGAAAAGATTTTGGGAAATTTCCACGGGAACTGTCAAAACGGGATCTGCGCGGACAAAGCCGTGGGCAACAGCTAGTTTTAATTATATATTCCGCTGCTTTATCCGCTACCCTCCTCTTTGTTCAGTCAAGAGATATTCACCCAATCTTTTTTTGAAAGTATATAGTGTAGGAAAATCAGGAGATTGATGATGGATGATAGTGTAGGAATTTCCCGTAGTGGTGGGGGGAGACCATTCCTACACTTCGAGGCGAGGAAACAGAAGCTACCACGGAATATTGTTAACTGAATAAGAATATATTTTTTATTTATTTATGATACATAGGTAAAGGGGGTGATATGCACCACACTGTGATCCACCATAAGGCATACAGATTATAATATGCACACTCTGATCCGCCATAAGGCATAATAATTAATTGTTTATTTATTGTTAACATAGTTTTTTTATTCACAACTAGCTGTCCCGGCGAACTTCGTTCCACCTTACACTACACTACACTACCAGCGCCATCTGCCGGGCTGATTTGTGAATCTAACCCATCCAGGGCGCCACCCAAACGCAGACAAAAAAATTCATTCAAATCAGTCTAACCGTTTAGGACGAGTTCGGTGACATACACACGTACAGTAGAATTATATATATACTAGCTGTCCCGGCGAACTACGTACTGCCTTACATTACATTACACTGCCCTACCCTACCCTACCCTACACTACACTACCCTACACTACACTACCCTACCCTACACTACCCTAACCTACACTACCCTACATACACTAGACTACACTACCCTACACTACACTACCCTACCCTACACTACCCTACCCTACCCTACATATACTACACTACCCTACCCTACACTACTCTACACTACACTACACTACACTACCCTACCCTACCCTACACTACACTACCCTACCCTAAAATAAATTGATGTTGGCCGATTCTCAGACCTACTCAATATGCTCACAAAATTTCATGAGAATCGGTCAAGCCGTTTCGGAGGAGTAAGGGAACGAAAACTGTGACACGAGAATTTTATATATTAGATATATATATATAAAGACTAGCTGTCCGGCGAACTTCGTTCCACCTTACACTACACTACCAGCGCCATCTGCCGGGCTGATTTGTGAATCTAACCCATCCAGGGCGCCACCCAAACGCATACAAAAAAAATCATTCAAATCAGTCTAACCTTTTAGGAGGAGTTTAGTGACATACACACGTACAGTAGAATTATATATATAAAGACTAGCTGTCCCGGCGAACTTCGTTCCACTTTACACTACACTACCAGCAGCGCCATTTGCCGGGCTGATTTGTGAATCTAAACAATCCCCCTGAATCTAAACCATCAAGGGCGCCACTCAAACGCATACAAAAAAAATCATTTAAATCGGTCCAGCCGTTTAGAAGGAGTTCAGTGACATACACACGTACAGTAGAATTATATATATAAAGATTGGTTAGTCCTTGGTATCATCTCACCTGATGGTAATCGACGATGATGCCGAAGATGGAAGCGGGCTTACCAAGATTCCCTGACTCGATGAAGAACTGGCTATCTTATCTTCAAGCCGGAACACATCAATGTTCTTAACGCTGATGTTTGGCGGCAAGACTTAGATAAGATGGTGGTAGCTAGCCAATTATAATGGTATCCGCACGTATCCGGTTTTTTTGTGAGATTCACTTTTCCGTGTGTCTTAAATTCAGTATTTACCGGCCCCCCGGTCGTGGGATTATAACATCGCAAAAATAATAAATTTGAACAAAAAAAAACGACTTCAATCAGAAAACTTCCCCTCGTTTTTTCTGTGATACCATTATCAAATCCTGGTTTCCTTATCATGGTACCACCCTTGGGATATCTCCTTTCCAATAAAAAAAGAATCATCAAAATCGGTTCATAAACGACGAAGTTATCCGCAAACACACATAAAAAAATATATACGGTCGAATTGAGAAACCTCCTCCTTTTTTTGAAGTCGGTTAAAATACATTACTATGGTACTCGAACAACGTGTTTGTTGACTTCACTACAAGTCGGCACTTCACGCTTCTTGGCTGTGTTCCAAATAGTGGAACAATTTACGCAAAATTATGCATTATGTTAAAACGTTTTTCAGTTGTTAGTAGAAATAAGTAGGGTTTTTGTATGTTGTCAAGTTTAATAGTACCTACTTGTAAGTATTATGAAAGAGCATACATTATATTTTTAGGAGAAGTTTGGATTTTCCTTGGGTTTAACACTGACCTGGATGCTCTCAGAAAAAAAAAAACATTTTCAAATTTAATTTTATACGCCCAATCATCATCATATCATCCGAAGGACATCTACTGCTAGACACCGTTGACCGCCTCCGTGGCGCAATGGTTAAGTCCATTAGCTTCACATAAGTCTTGCCGCCAAGCATCAATGTTAACGGCATATATGTGTTCCGGCTTGAAGCTATGATAACCAGTTCCCCATTGCGTTGGGGAATCTAGATAATCCCGCTTCCATCTTCGGCATCATCGTCACTTACCATCAGGTGAGATGGTGTCAAGGGCTTACCAATTGTGGATTAAAAAAAACAAAGGGTAATAGCCCTCCCAAGGATTTCCATAATTACCGGTCCTGCAGTACCCTCGTCCCGCATCCAACGGCTAACCGTGATTTTCATTTTCACCGGCTTGCCTAGGCTTCGACCAATATACCAGCTATGGACTGGCCAACGCGAACAGTGGTTTTGATGCCTACAGAATGAGCGCATTCGCTCACTTCGCCTCAGTCGATCAGTGTGCCCCAAATGGGTTGAAGGTCAAAATTTGTGAAACTTATTATCTCATTCGTGTTACACTCTGAGTACGTCTCTCTATTTCTGTCATTGTATTGTTTATATTTGAACGGGACTCAGTATACTATAGTGGTGTGAGTGTGTGTTTGCGTGTAGTTGTATTTGACTCACTTTTTACGAGTTTAATGTATGGATGGAGCGTCGGTGGCATAATGGCAAGGGCCGCTACCTCGTACCTCCTGCCAGGGAAGTCGTGGTTCGAATCCTGCCACGTACCAATGTGTTTTCGAATTTCGATTTCATATGTACGTTTATCCGACGCTCTTACGGTGAAGGAAAACATCGTTAGGAAACCTGCACACACCTGCGACGAAACTCAAAGGTTGCGTGTGAAATCGGCCAACCCGCACTGGGCCCGCATGGTCAACTAAGGCCCGGTCGCCCCAGTTCAGGGTAGGCTCGAGCCCCTCGGTGGGGACGTATATATGATGATGAAGGTCGGTCTATTATATTTGGTCGAAGACCCTAGGCATATGATTGTATCACGGATTATCTTGTCTTACTGCGACAGATATACTTAAAGTTCTCTCCATTCAATACCATGTATGGTGTGGATCTACGGAAATAAAATACTGGTGGTTTGTTTTCAACACACGGTTAGACAACATTTTACGGTTGAGCCAAAAGTAGCTCAGTGTCTCAAGTAGAATCACCACCCATAGGCACAGATGAGATACTAGTTACTTAGGTACGAGCAAAGTATATATATTAGTACTAACATACAGTAACACTCCCTACCGCTCTCTAAATTGCGACCTCACCCCCTCGTCACCCAGATTGATACAGATTGGTTACAGTCTCGTTGTCGAACGTATGGGATTTCGCCGCCATTTTGTTTGTTCGTCATTCCTTTTTTGAAATGTCATTTCTCGCCCGTTGTATGAAATGTCCAGGGTTTGGTACGAGTATGTGGTACCCATAGGTAAGCGCGTCGGTGGCTCAACCGGTAACGAATCCGTCCTCTTAACTAGAGGTCCCGGGTTCAAATCCGGACGGCCAATGTACCAATTAGTTTTTTGAAACTTACGTACATACACTTACCGATTGCTTAAACGATGAAAGAAAACATCATCTATGAAGGTCACGTTGGACACGTCCGTATAGGTGTAAATCTATTTGCCGTACACCTGACCGCGGGTGTTCGTAAGTGCAACACCAGGCAACCGTCAATTCACGGTTAATTGTGCCACACGATAAGCAAAGAGACAGGGATAAAAAACTAGTGGTTTATTTTAAAAATACGGTAAGACAACATTTTACGATTAAGGCGAAAGTAGCTCAGTTTCTCAAGTAGAATCACTACCCGTAGGCACAGTATTACGATATGACTTACAGTAGCGCAACGCCTTTGATGTCGCACGATGCGCCACGGCGGCGTAGCTACTATCAGTAGTAGCCTGTAGTCAGGCTGTGCCCCGCCGCCCGCTGCCCGCTGCCCCGCAAGTACCCTTCCGTTGCTCTGCGTAAGTACATTCGTTACACTGCCGCTATATTGTTATACTGTGCCATAGGTATGTGGTTAATAATAATAATAATATTCAAAGACAAATCACACCGTCGTCGTAAGTCATCTGGCCTCAAACTAAGATTCCCTGTACCACACCCTGGACACTTCATACAGCGGGCCGGAAATGACATTTCAAAAAAGGAATGACGGAACAAACAAAATGGCGGCGAAATCCTATACGTTCAACAACCAAACGGTAAACAATCTGTATAAATCTGGATGACGAGGGGGTGAGGTCGCAATCTACAGAGCGGCAGGGAGTGTCCATACTGTATGTTAGTAGTAATATATATACTTTGACGTGGTTCACTAAGTCCCGAGACTACATACTAAAAGAAAGTTTTTTTGATAAAATTATTTTTATTCATCAACGTAGCCTCCTTCAACTGCGCTACAGTATCTCCAACGCTTTTCTAACTTTTCTATTCCATGTGTGTAGAACGATTTATCTTTGGCTTCAAAATAAGCCTCCGTTGCTGCGATTAGTTCACCATTTGAATCAAATTTCTTGCCTTGGAGCATTTTCTTCAGGTCTGCAAACAACCAGTAATCACTGGGGGCCAGATCTGGAAAATATGGTGGATGGGAAAGTAATTCGAAGCCCAATTCGTTTAGTATCGCTATCGTTACCATGGATTTGTGACACGGCGCATTGTCCTGGTGTAATATCACTTTTTTTTTCTTTATTTGAGACCATTTTTCCGCGATTTCGCACTTTAATCGTTCCAATAATCCCATGTAATATTAGCTGTTTATATTTTTCCCCTTATCAAGGTAGTCGATGGAGAGCATCCCAAAATATACAGGCCATAACCTCGCCGGCAGATTTTTGTGTCTTAGGCCGCTTCGGACGGCTTTCACCGGGAGCTCTCCACTCTGCTGACTGCCGATTGGATTCAGTAGTGAAATGGTGAATCCATGTTTCATCCATTGTCACATACCGACGTAAAAAATCCTTTTTATTTATATTGAATAGTGCCAAACAGCGCTCTGAATCATTTATACGTTGGTGCCACTATGGTTTGTGGTTGTTGCTTTTGATCAATTGTTAGATCTAGTTAACGCGGCACCCATTTGGAAAAAAGGTTTTTCATGGCCAAATTTTTCAGTGAAAACACTACCACTTGAAATCTTCTCTATCTCAGCTATCTCGCGCACTTTTATTTTCAAACCTTCTTTCACAATTTTCAGGACTTGGTTAATGTTTTGTTTAGTCACTGCTTCATTTGGACGACCAGAGCGTTCAGCATCATTTGTGTCCAAACAACCGCGTTTGAAATCGGCATACCACCGACAAATGGTTGGTTTAGACGGAGCAGATTCCGGATAACACTTTATAAGCCACTGCTATGCTTGAGCGGTATTTTTCCCATTAAAAAACAATGTTTTATCAACACGCGAAACTGTTTTTCACTGTATACGAAATTACAAAAGTAGCGTCACTTAAATGTCTGTAATTCAATATTTTATTGTACGATTTAAAAAAAAAATTGCACATCATTTGATGGCCAGTACTTTCTAAAAATTGAAAGAGTTTTTAATATATGCGCCTTCTTGTTAGTGAGTCTCGGGACATATTGAACGATCTAGTATTTGCCTTTTTGAAGTTCATCCTTACTAAAATTATTAATGTGAAAATGTGTTTGTTTGTTTGTTACCTTTTCACGCTTCAACACCTCGACTAATCTTGATGAAATTTGGCATATAGGTAGCCTGTGTCACTGGGAAGGACATACACTACTTTTTGATCCATGAAAATAGCATAGTCCGATACAGTTTCTAAGGGAACTGGAAAAATACTCTATTTTGGTAAATTTCTTTAACATCGCAACGAAATAATGGATTTTTGTGATATTTTGCACAGAGATGGTTGAGGGGATGTGAAATGACATAATTAACTAATTATCATATCAAACTCAAACTCAAATAACTCTTTATTGTACATCAAAATAAATACATAATATGCAACATTTAAATTAAAAACTAAGATACGTACAATTATATATCCTGACATAGTTCCCGAGAGATCTGGGCAAAACTCATTTCCACGCTTGCGCACGTTGGCGTGATTTTTGTATAGAATTTGTTGAGGGAGTGACATAGACTGCTAATCAGAATAGTACGATGTTAGTTTCTGAGGCATCTGGAGAAAACTCACGTCCACCGGCTCGCGCACCACTCACCCTCAAAGACAGTCATAAAAACGATGTCCACGCGTGCGAAGCCGCGTACAAAAGTTAGTTTTCTAATAAGTAAATACGTGACAGGTTCTTAACGGTGAAGAAAAACATCGTGAGGAAACCTGCACACGTTTTCGAAGAAACTCGAAGGTTGTGTGTGAAGTTGACCAACCCGCACTGGGCCCGCGTGTTCGACTAAGGCCCGATCGCCCTAATTCAGGGTAGGCTCGAGCCCCTCGGTGGGGACGTATATATGAGCTGATGTGATGATGATGAATTTGGCATGCTTTAACTTATCTTGAAATCTTCCCTATCCACAACTGCCGCCTGCGTGACCGAAACAGAATCGAATCCGAAAGTTTCAATTAAAAGACCCAACACTGAGTTCATCACAAAACCTCATTCATTCCAGGAACATACCAGTTTGCTGAATTCGGCCAGTATACGCTCAACCTTACGGGAGTCGCCAAGGATGAATGCCTGCCCAAAATGACAGCGGAGCCCGACGCGGCCTACCTGCCCATCCTGACTGCGGTGGTCATCCTGCTAACCATGGCCACCATGTGGTATGTGATCAAAGGGATTGGGAAACGGTTGGCCGCTGGGCGAATGCTGGCTAGATATTTTGCTAGGTGAGTTTAATTTTGTTTTCATATTTTTGTATCTGCCTCCCACAGTTTCATAGTTCTGGTTCTGTGCTTGATAACTTTTTTTTCATTATTTTTTATTCACTATTAGTAAGCCGTTGGCATCATCTCACCTGATGCTAAGTGACGATGATGCCGAAGATGGAAGCAGGCTTACCAAGCTTCCCCAACGCAATGGAGAACTGGCTATCTTATCTTCAAGCCGGAACACATCAATGTTGTTAACACTGATGTTTGGCGTCAAGACTTAGATAAGATGGTGGTAGCTAGCCAGGCGGGCTTAGAAAGTGCCCTACCACCAACCAAACCGAGTCTTACAAGATGACTCCACCGGGAATCGAACCCGCGACCTCCTGGTGTGAAGCGAATGGACTAACTATTACGTCGCGGAGGCAAAATTAATGAACAATATGTGGAAGTCCACAGTGGATTCGTGCATTATGCTTATTTATTATTTCGCGTATGCCATTTTAAGTATGCGTCATTTCGCGTAAACGTCATTATCGTGTAATCGACATATTACAACGCCAAACATAAAACGCTGAAGATAAATAAATTATTACTTTTTAAATATATAAAAACATGATATGAATTAGTTAATGATTAAAACAGGTATATACAATGATTGACATTTAATAACTCCTGTTAAACGTACAAAAGCCTTGGTAGCTTAACCGACCGGTAACGACTCGGTCCTCCTAACCAGAGGTCCCGGGTTCCAATCCGGACGGCCAATGTACTAATGAGTTTTTCGGAACTTTAGTACATATTCTTACTGATTGCTTTAACGGTGAAGGAAAACATTGTGAGGAAACCTGCACATCTGATTCCAGATGTGTATGAAGGTCGCGTTGCACACGGCTGCCGCCTCCTGTCCGGGAGGTCGTGGTTCGAACCTGCCACGTACCAATGTGATTTCGTATTTAGATTTCATATGTACGTTTATCCGACGCTCTTACGGTGAAGGAACATCGTGAGGAAACCTGCAGTGCACACGCCTGCGAAGAAACTCGCAGGTTGTGTGTGAAGTAGGCCAACCCGCACACTGGGCCCTCGTGGTCGAGTAAGGCCCGATCGCCCTAATTCAGGGTGGGCTCGAGCCCCTCGGTGGGGACGTATATGAGCTGAGCTGATATGATGATGATGAATTTGGCATGCTGTAACTTATCTTGAAATCTTCCCTATATGATTATCAAATGTGCCAAAATCTTGGATCTCATACACAAATTTATTGAGCAAAGCAATGGCCCTACAAGGAGGTGTGTTGCGCCCGTCGCTGGTGTACGGCGCGGCGCTTGTTAGCAGTTGGTGCACACACGCAGGTGTAATACCGGCTCGAATAGTTTGAAACCTATGAGCACAACATCATCTAGTTTTAATAGAGTTTATTAAATATATAGGTAGAGATTTCCGTTAGATTGTAGATATAGGAAATAAAGAGACTTAAAATTTTCCCGGCGGACTTGCCGCTTAAGATAAGCAAGGCACGAGCTGTTGGTTTAAATATTCCTTTATTTAACAACTCCATTCCAGAGAGGACAATGAGCTAGGATCGGAAACGCGCGTGCTGACTACGGAAGTGAGCGTGCCTCGCTCGCCGGCGCGATCCCGCCTGCGATCGCTTGACATCTTCCGGGGACTCTGCATCGCTTTGATGGTACGTGAAAAACTGTTTTGAGAAAAATAGTTTAGTAGATTTTCACATTAACCCGGCAAGCGTAAGGTTGGGTGTAATACAACCATATTCAGTTTTCTATCGAATTCATTTCGGAGAGTGTGCTCAGGAACTTCACGACCTCATTCCCCCAGCTCCTCCAGCCCCCATCGGTCAACGAGGCCCAGGGGGAGGTTCCACCCCTTTGTTGTTAATATTTAGCCTATACGCACGAAGCGTTACGCTTCCTCATTTATTATGCGGACAGCGATGGAGTGGAACTCCTTGCCTGCGTCTGTGTTTCCCGACTCCTATAATTTGGAGATCTTCAAGGCGAGAGTGAATAGGCATTATTTGAGTTTGCGTGTCCATCCTCGAATACATCGTCACTTACCATCAGGTGAGATATAGTCAAACGCACACAAATTTATAATAAAAAAATACGCTAATCATCATTTCAGCCGAAAATCGTTCACTGCTGGACAAAGGCCTCCCCCAAGGATTTCCACGACGACCGGTCCTGCGCTGCCCGCCAGCCTTACTATAATAAATCGCTCGATGTTTTGTTATTAAAACGTCCAAATGAGCTGTGCGTCCGAGTGGCTGCACGGGGTGAGGTGTGGTTTTTTTTTGTTTAATTTCGAAAAAAAAAATCGTAAATGTTTTTAATTTTATTCTCTCAATCAGTTTTCGAACTTTTTTATATAATAAAAATAATGAATAAATAATAGTTAAAATTAATATAAACCTGTAAAGACACGGGCGGAATCATATGGGTTTCTCATACCCACCTGTTACGCACGCCGGGTTAAATAAGATGGTCTGTGGTGCGGCTCTAGAATAATACCTACCAGTACCAACCACCTCTTCCCAAGGGTGTGTCGGAAGAGGCGACTAAGGGATCGGTGAATCGTACTTAAAAATCTGTCTTTGTCTTTTTCTTGACGTGTAAAGAGGAAAGAAAATAACCACACTTTTGCACTTTTTCGATGTTTTCGTTTTTATTTCATCATAATTATCTTTAATACTAATCCATTTGATGTTTTCCCTTCAGTCACCTATGAACTTTATTTTAGTAAATAAATCATATTATCAAATTACTTACTCGAAAATAGACGATAAAATGGCTCGAAAAGAGGTACCTTTGCGAAATTATTCCTCGTAACTATTCTCAATAATACCAATATGTTTTCCTAGATTTTAAATTTACTGTTAACTACTTCAAAAATGAATTCTAAAAACCTGTTTAAGTGGATTTTTAGGTACTACTGCACTGGGCCTTAACTCAACTCAACTCATGTAATAATTCCTCGGCCAGGTGTTCGTGAACGCTGGGGGCGGCGGCTACGCCATATTCTCCCACTCGGTCTGGAACGGGCTCACGGTGGCCGACGTGGTGTTCCCCTGGTTCGCGTTCGCGATGGGCGAGGCTCTAGTGCTGTCGCTCAACGCCCGTCTGCGCACCGCCATGCCGAGAACCACTGCACTATGGCAGGTGGGTCCTACTGCTACATCCTACTAATATTATAGACGTGAAAGTTCGTAAGAATGTGTAGATGTATGGATGTATGTTTGTTACTCTTTCACGCAAAAACTACTAAGCGGATCTGGCTGAAATTTGGTAGGTAGACAGATTAGGACCTGGATTAATACATAGGCTTCTTTTGAATATCATATTTTAATACTTATTATCCTATTCCGGACGAAGACTATGCAAAAACACAAAATCATAAAAATTGACCCAGCCGTTCTTGAGTTATAAATGGTGTACCTAACACGACTTTCTTTTATATATATAGATATGGGTATGTACGTTGTACTTTGTTACCTGATATCCTACTATTCTACTAATATTATAAACGCGAAAGTTTGTAAGAATATATGGATGTATGTTTGTTACTCTTTCACGCAAAAACTACTGAACGGATCTGGCTGAAATTTGGTAGGTAGACAGATTAGGACCTGGATCAACACATAGGCTACTTTTGCGGCTCGCTCACTGCGCACCCTCGAAAAGTCATAGAAACGTCCACGCAGGTGAAGCCGCGGGAAACAGCTAGTATATCCGTAATCATAAATCTGTGATAATATGCAAAGCAGAAACAAATTAGTAAGGCACTAATTAATTACTTAGTTGTATACAAACATTTTGGACATTGAAGTCTGTGAAGACAACGTTTTACAAAAAGGTAGGTTATGTATTCGGTACTTCGGTAGATGCAGCGTATGTCCGGAATGGAGTGTGTTTTAATGAAAGGCCAACTTCGCCGTTGCGGACACGTTATGTTCATGGAGTCTACCAGGTTGCTAAAGCAGATATTTACACTGAGCTTAGCTCAGGTATTAAACGCAAATCTGGTGGACAGTACCTTCGTTACAGGGATTTTCTGAAGCGCCATCTGATTGCTACCAGCATATCTAGCGAGTCGTGGGAGAGGCTGGCTACTCAGTGGAGAGAATGGCCAGCTGCTTTCAAATCGGGCTTAAAATCCCCCCCCAGGGCAAAGATTTGTGTGATGAGCAGATTTGTTTGCTCTGTGTCTGGGTGTTAAATATCTATATATTTACGTATTCAAACGTATATAAGTATTTATATCAGTCTCTGGTTCCCATAACACAGGCAGTCCTACTTTGGGCCAGATGACTATGTGTGGTTTGTCCCAGAATATTTATTTATTTATTTATGAGCGTGCCCATATTGAAGATCTTTATGCCAAACGCCAGATCCGAAAAGTCCTCCTACGACTTCACTTATAAATATAACTAGCTGTCCTGGCGAACTTCGTACCGCCTCACACTACACTACACTACCGCTACCGCTAAACTACCACTACACTACCACTATCACTACACTACCACTATCACTACGCTACCACTACTACTACCACTACACTATCACTACACTACCCACTACCATTACTACTACTACCGCTACCACTACCATTACAATACCACTATCACTACCACTATACTACACTACACTACTTTTTGTAGATATTGCAGGAATTTTTAGTTCATTTTTTACACCTTGGGTTACATTATTTGAGTTTTAGTAAGGACCCCTAGTTTTTAATATATATATAGCCTATAGCAACCGCGGATAGTGTAGCTTCCTAACGATGAAATAATTTTTCAAATCTGTTCAGTAGTTTCGGAGCCTACTCAAAACAAACAAACAAACAATCAAATCTTTCCTCTTTATAATATTATTATAGATATAGATTCAAGTAGGTCTCTTTATTGAGCTTCCTGCAACAGGACTTTAAAAACCAAGTTTGGCTTGCTAGCCACGCTCGCGCCCATGCAAAGGCCCAGGCCAACACGAGCTAAGGGACGTAAGATACGTCTGGGAAGACATCATCATCAGATGCAGCGACAAAGCTTACCTCAGAAAATTGCTTATTACTTAAACTCAGAAAGGCGCCATCCATCTGTGACAACCGCAAAGCAGAAACAAAAGAACTAACAAAAATAGTAAGGTAGGGGCACACCCCCGACACTGCATACAAATGGTCGTAAGTTACATTTCTAAAAACAAATGACGGAGCAAACAAAATCACTGCGCAATCCCATACACTCGAGAACAAAACTGTAACCAATCTGTATTGATAGGGTTACGAGGAGGTAAGGTCTCAATAGAGAGAGGAGCGGCAGGGAGAATCCATACTGTATGTTAGTACTAATAAATATACTCGTATACTTTGGTATGTACGAAAAGATTGATTGAGTTGAAGGTTAGATGGCGCTGTAATTTTACGAAGATTCCTTTAAAAAAATGCGTGAAAGGTGTGATATTTTTAGGGTTCCGTACCAGGTAACGGGACCCTATTACTAAGCCTACGCTGTCCGTCCGTCTGTATGTCCGACTTTTAAAAAGCTGTATCTTTTAAACTGTGATAGGTAGCCGGCAAAAATTTTCACAGAATAAGTATTTGTTATTATAGGGTGTTATTTCTACCACATGATAACAATAGGGGATCGGACTGGATCAAAAATAAAATCTGAAATATGATTTCATAAATTGCTCTTCTCTTGAAGTTTCAAAAAACCTTACTTGTTTTGTTTTTCCATCACGTCTTCAATTTTTAATTGATCAAGTTCATAAATTAAGTTCGTCAATGACGCTTAAAATCTACGACGTCACTTGTGGGTATTTCAAACATTTTTAGACAGATCACAATTTTTGTTTGTTGTAACTGCTCTATCGTAAGAACATAATTAATATATACAAGTTTGAAACTTGGCGTGATTATAGTGCTAATCCTAAAGTAAAGCAACAAGTATAAGTATGTATATCAGTCTCTGGTTCCCATAACACAGGGAATCCTACTTTGGGGCCAGATGACCATGTGTGATTTGTCCCAGAATATTTATATTTATTTATTTTTATTTATTTATTTAATAATAAAAACTGGCCAAGTGTGAAGCGTATTCGTGCTAAGAGGAGTCTGAACTGAATAAAAAAACCAGATTTTTCTGATGCTCTCGTTGATTTTTTGTTTGAAATGAATAGGTATCATTGTTGTACCCGTGTGGCATACCTCTTATGGTAGTGCGGAATCCTCGGCGCGCTAGTCCGACTCGCACTTGACCGGGTTCCAAAATGGGAATCCAAAACATACTTGGGTCAGCAGATTTTTTTTTATTAAAAATTTGAGTGCGTTTGACTGCAACTCACCTGATGGTAAGTGATGATGCAGTCGAGGATGGTACACGCAAACTTAAAATCTCGCCTTGAAGATCCCCAGATTATAGGAATCGGGAAACACTGACGCAGGCAAGGAGTTCCACTCCTGCGCTGTACGCATAATGAATGAAGAAGCGTAACGATTCCTGCGAAAAGGATAAACAGGTTCAAGTTAAACAGTCAAAGTTCAATTTCATATTCGCTAAATGTCCATGATTGTAATTTGTATCCAATAAAACTTAAATCATAACAACATTCTTCCAGGTCGCCCGCCGTTCCCTCTTCATGACAGCCATCGGCATTGTCTTGAGCTCCAAAGGGGTATCTTGGACGGACGCGCGACTGCCCGGCGTGCTGCAGAGATTGGCTTTCCTCTACCTGGTGGCCGGCACACTGGAGTGCGCGTTCATGACGCCTACTCAGACTATTACACCAGGTGAGTTCAATACCCGGTTTCCTAGTCGGACGCGCGACTACCCGGCGTGCTGCAGAGACTGGCTTTCCTCTACCTGGTGGCCGGCACACTGGAGTGCGCGTTCATGACGCCTACTCAGACTATTACGCCAGGTGAGTTCAATACACGGTTTTCCTAGTCGGACGCGCGACTACCCGGCGTGCTGCAGAGACTGGCTTTTCTCTACCTGGTGGCCGGCACACTGGAGTGCGCGTTCATGACGCCTACTCAGACTATTACGCCAGGTGAGTTCAATACACGGTTTTCCTAGTCGGACGCGCGACTACCCGGCGTGCTGCAGAGACTGGCTTTCCTCTACCTGGTAGCCGGCACACTGGAGTGCGCGTTCATGACGCCTACTCAGATTATTACGCCAGGTGAGTTCAATACACGGTTTTCCTAGTCGGACGCGCGACTACCCGGCGTGCTGTAGAGACTGGCTTTCCTCTACCTGGTAGCCGGCACACTGGAGTGCGCGTTCATGACGCCTACTCAGATTATTACGCCTGGTGAATTCAATACACGGTTTTCCTGGTCAGACGGGCGACTACCCGGCGTGCTGTAGAGACTGGCTTTCCTCTACCTGGTAGCCGGCACACTGGAGTGCGCGTTCATGACGCCTACTCAGACTATTACGCCTGGTGAATTCAATACACGGTTTTCCTAGTCGGACGGGCGACTACCCGGCGTGCTGCAGAGACTGGCTTTCCTCTACCTGGTGGCCGGCACATTGGAGTGCGCGTTCATGACGCCTACTCAGACTATTACGCCTGGTGAGTTCAATACACGGAGTGGTGCGAGTCACGACTGGGCAGCTGGAGTACTTCACTAGGGAGGAGTTCTGGCCGAAGGTTGTGGTGTTTCGAAGATTCCGCTGGAGCTTGCCGATCACTAACGCCGACACAGCACTAAGATTACTTCGCGCTAATTATTTTAAGTGATTTATATTTTGATTCTATGTGTAATATTTTATTTTTTACAATTGTATTAGTTTTTATGTATAACTAGCTGTCCCGGCGAACTCCGTTCCACCTTACACTACACCACATTACACTATACTACCCTACCCTACCCTACACTACCCTATCCTACCCTCCCTACACTACTCTACACTAACCTGCCCTACACTACACTACACTACCCTACCCTAACTACACTACACTACCCTACACTACACTAAAACCAATTGTTTTTTGACTGACATTTTTTTTCATTGATGAATATCATATTTTAATACTTATTATCCTATTCCGGACGAAGACAAATGCAAAAACACAAAAATCATAAAAACTGGTCCAGCCGTTCTGGAGTTATAAATGGTGTAACTTTCACGACTTTCTTTTATATAAATCTATATATATATATATAGATATGGGTATGTACGTTGTACTTTGTTACCTGATATCCTACTAATATTATAAACGCGAAAGTTTGTAAGAATAAAGATGTATTTTTATTACTCTTTCACGCAAAAACTACTGAACGGATCTGGCTGAAATTTGAGAGGTGGACAGATTGGGACTTGGATTAACACATAGGCTACTTGTCTCCACGCTCGCGAGCCGCTTGCGGCTCGCGCACTGCTCACCCTAGAAAAGTCACAGAAACGTTGTCCACGCGGGTGAAGCCGCGGGAAACAGCTAGTAAATAAATAAATAAAGGTGTGCCGGTGTCGTCTAAATACTAAGAGTTCTAATTTCAGGTCAATTACCCTAAGTATCATATAACCCATATTTTATTTAGACTTCCTTTTTCAGGTCGTTCGCTCTTTCGTGACATCTCAGCCGGTTGGAAGCAGTGGTTGGTGACGCTGATACTTGTTGTAACACAGGTACAGTATAGTGGAGAACACGCACCGGAAAACTAAGCGTAGGTAGGCCTTCAACGACCGGTGGCCCGGTGACCTGGTGGAGGTCACGGGAAGACCCTGGATGCGGGCAGCTTGTTTTTGGAGGCCTTTGTTTCAGTAGGCGTCTTTCGGCTGATATGATGATGAGTTTCTGACCGATATCATATATTAGTTAGGACTTTTTTCTTTTCTGTAAAAAAGGAAGTTTTCTTGATTCGGCGGGCATAGAGTTCGGTTTTTCTCGGAATAACAAAGATTAGATAGATAGATAGATAAAACATTGATTAGGCCGACCCTTAAAGAAAAAAAGAAAAATTAGATAAAATCCTTTCGTTTTATTTACAGGTGTGCATAACTTTGCTAGTACCGGCGCCCGGCTGCCCCCGCGGGTACATGGGGCCGGGCGGACTCCACCACTCGGCCAGCGGACAGAACCTCACCAACTGCACTGGCGGCGTCGCTGGCTACGTTGACAGGTACTGTTCATAACACTACTAGTGGCGGCGCCCGGCTGCCCCCGCGGGTACATGGGCCCGGGCGGGCTCCACCACTCGGCCAGCGGACAGAACCTGACCAACTGCACTGGCGGCGTCGCTGGCTACGTTGACAGGTACTGCCCATCACACTACTAGTGGCGGCGCCCGGCTGACCCCGTGGGTACAAGGGGCTGGGCGGGCTCCACCACTCGGCCAGCGGACAGACCCTCACCAACCTGGCAACGTTGACAGGTCACTTTTACTACTCAGAACAGCTTAGTAGGACAGAACAGAACAGTAGGACAGCTCCGGTATCAACCTAGACAGTGGATCCTACCAAGAAGTACTTGCATTGCAAAATGTCAGAACAAGGCAAACCCTTACCGCACATGGTGCCTGCCTTCGTCTCAAGGTGTTGGCAGGTGTAGCAGCCAAAGCATAAACCGGAATGACCGGAAAGTGTTGTTTTGACTGACCTGGTGGTCCAGTGGTCCGGTTTTACCTACTGGGTTCTAGAGTCATGGGTTCGATTTCCAACCAGGGCAAACAGGTTTTGTTTGTTTGTAAATTATGTCATTTCACACCCCCTCAACCGTCTCTGTGTAACAAATCACAACAATCCATTGTACCGTTGCGATGTTAAAGAAATTAACCAAAAAAAGAGTATTTTTTCAGTTCCCTCAGGAACTGCATCGGAGTGTGCCATTTTCACGGGACAAAAAGTAGCCCATGTCCTTTCCAGTGACACATAGGCTACCTGCATGCCAAATTTCATCAAGATTGGTTGAGGTATTGAAGCGTAGGTAGGATAGGGTAGTGTAGTGTAAGATTGAACGAAGTTCACCAGGATAGCTAGTATATCATAAACCAGGTAATTTAGCGTATCTAGTAGAGTAGCTCCCCTGGCGTACCCATAACTACGTTAGTACTAATATATATACTTTGCCATAACCATGCGATTGCTGTGTCTCTAGGTTGCAAAAGTGGCATAATTATTGATGTGAAACATTCTTTGGTATTAAAACTACACTACCCTACCCTACCCTAAAACCTTCTCCTGACATTAACGAACTTTTATGCCGTCATGTCCCCTCTACGCCGCCGTCGCGTCGCCGCTCTCGAATCAGTGACAATCGTATTGAATCGAAATACGAGTGACACTAGTGTGGATTCGTTGTAACCAGATTTAACTTATTTGACAGGACTAATCACTGGATTGGAATTGGAATCACAAACGAATTGGTTTTACGTAAAAGACAATATTATAGATCTTTTTCTGCAGTAGCTCTAACTCTGTACGACGTTTCCTTACTTTGTAATTTTTCAACAGCAATTCTCTCTCTCAACAGCGCCGAAAGCGTTGATAAGCGAGCTTAGCCTGTTTTTCATTTTATAAACGTTAATCTTGTAAACACAATCTATAATGACTGACTCGGTGGCTCAGTGGTTAGTGCCCTTGACTACTGATCCGAGGGTTGTGGGTTCGATCCCCACCCAGGGCAAGCATTTGTGTGATGAGCAGATTTGTTTGCTCTGTGTCTGGGTGTTTTAAACGTATATAAGTATGTATATCAGTCTCTGGTAACCCATAACACAGGGAATCCTACTTTGGGGCCAGATGTGTGATTTGTCCCATAATATTTATTTATTTATTTATTATTATTATTATTATTATTGTTTTACTTTGGTTACATTTTTGTGTTTATATCGAAATCTATTTGTTGAAGTTTTTTTTTATTAGCTCATAGTTAATTTTGTAATGTTATCATATAGTGTTTACTTAAGCTGTAAACTTGCGTAATAAAATAAACTATATTTAAGCATTCTGTCCCCGTCTTTTCGATACAGAAAAAAAAAGACGTAATACGTAAATTTAGTTGAGTCCCAAATAAGTGAAATCGTACTACACTGAATAGACACCAGTGACGGTGACCAAAAAGAAACAAAAAAAACGAATGATGGTCGAAGTCCAGGCTGCAGTAAAATGTTTCACATCTGCCTGGTGTCCCGTCCGTGACGGCCAGCTCTTTTTAGTAGAAGAAATTTTTACGTGGATTTTAGACAAGTTTTAGAAGGTAAATTCTTATAATTATGAAAATACAGCAGTATGGTGCATGCCACTAAAGATGAGACTTGACACACCACGTAAAACATTAAAAAGACAACGGAGGAAGATGGTTTATGACGTGTACGTACACCTATATGTCAAAAGATGCAAAGGATTACTGATCATACGGATAGCCATTTCGTCCACTTTCTACTTTGTCTTTTTACGTGATGTGTCAAGTCTCCTACGTCAATGTATATTTCTGCGGAGTTTTAAGGTCTCCACTGAAGCGCAAAATTCATATATTTTTGTTGTTTTTTCAAATTTATAGCTATATCTGATATTCTTACTTTTCGTGACTTATCACGCCGAGAGAACGCATAACTTTCGGTAAATTAAATTGTAAATATGTTCCAAACTTATTGCGAATGCGACATTAATTTCTCAAATCTAATGTTTCTTGCTTTTAACGGTTGTGAAATATTGTATCCGAGATAAGTTTTGGGCATATTTATACTGTATTTTTTTATGAGGATTTATTTACTATCTCGAAATGATAAGTCACGAAAAGAATGAATATCAGATGATTATAAAAACAACAATTACACACCATGGCCAAGAGGCGTAATATTAACGGTGACTGAATGGGCACGGCCAGTTTCTGGGGAAAAAAAAACAAAAAAAAGTGTATTTTACTATTTATACAAAACTGTTACTCTGTTAGTTCCACCAACTGTCGTTAGGTGGCGCTGTTCGATTTTACAACGCGCTATCGTTTGTTACTCCTCGGCGCTGTATACCGGCCGGTAGAGCCATTTTCTATAACTCTGGTTTCCCTTCAAAACGCATAAATCTTTCGCCTTTTACTAAAGATTTCCGTGGAGGGGAACACTCAAATGAGTTTTACTCAATTTTTATAGGCTCCACTTCGGTAGAGCCATATATTACACCAAAATAAAGTTTATTGAATTATCAAATAATTCTCTGTTACTGCATCTTTCACGACGCATTTACTCCTTTCGCTCGTCATGTCATGAATATTTTCTTGTATCTAAGTATGTTTTGAAATACGCGCAACCGTAGTTATTCCAAAAAAAATAATTGTATGGAAAATCGATGGAATTTTTACAAATCCAACTGCACATAATAAGTTGGTCGACTTATTACCCATAAACTAAAAAAACCCACTTGGCCATGGTATTTATATTTTTCCTTCGAAATGCATTATTTACTTGACGACAGAGTAATTAGGGAGTAAACGCCAATTCATCCTATCCTCAGCCATCACCCTATGTTCTTGATACGACACGACAGAAACTTGCTCTATCTAATTACTTTTTAAACGACTTCAAAAAAGGAGGTTTCTCAAATCGACCGTATTTTTTTTATGTGTATTCGCGGATAACTTCATCATTTATGAACCGATTTTGATGATTCTTTTTTTTGTTGGAAAGGAGATATCCCAATGGTGGTTCCATGATAAGAAAACCAGGATCTGATGATGGTATGCCAGAGGAATCGAGGGGAATCTTAGATTCCTGATTGAAGTCGTTTTTAAAATTATCCTTTATTTACGCTTTGTAATTGATAATTCATAATATGCCCCTACATTTCTAATACTTTTCGGATTTCCTGAGATACTGATGTAACCAATTAGAAATCAATAATTGGTAAACGAATCAT
The DNA here is from genome assembly GCA_947284805.1 of Coleophora flavipennella. Taxonomy (NCBI): domain Eukaryota; kingdom Metazoa; phylum Arthropoda; class Insecta; order Lepidoptera; family Coleophoridae; genus Coleophora; species Coleophora flavipennella. Next base: position 7,761,157 of record OX369282.1, on the reverse strand, counting down.
TTATCGGAAAAAAATACCAATAACCCTCAATAATTTTAAAAACAAACAAACAAAAAATATCACTCTTACTTTACATGTGAGGGAGTTACCCCAAAACAATTTTTTTTACTGATTTTAATCCGTAACTTTATAGGGGTCACATATTTGTATAACTGTACTAAATAGGGATGACGACAGCATCAGAAATAAATTATGAACTCTTGATCGCTAAATTGCTCTCCTACTTAAGGGCCGCCAGGAGGCTCGAGTTTCCATACAAACGTAGTTCCTCTTTAATTCAAAAACTACATGCCGGATTGAATCCAAAATTTGCAAATATATTGAGTAGAGTATATTATGTTTGTAATTAGTCTTAGATGTACTAATAAAAAACTGAAAAAAATAAGAGCAGTTTTAAACTTTCAGTACAAAACTAATTTAAGCCTTCGTTTAGTTACGTTAAAATTTACTACGATGAAAACTAATTACAAAAATCGATATGTATCTACTCAATATACTTACAAAGTTTTGATTCAATCCTGCATGTAGTTTTTGTATTAAAGCGGAACTACGTTTGTATGGAAACTCGAGCCTCCTGGAGACTCTTAAACTTCGGAAAACCTTACTCGTTTTGTTTTCCATCAAATCTTCGTTTTGTGATTCACCAAAATCACTAAATGAGTACACATATTATGACGCTGCTAAACTATGACGTCACGCCTAGGTATTTCTAACATTTTTAGAACAAAATGTCGTTTTTGACAGATGATAAAAAGTAACTCAGATGACTAGCATTCGTCATCCGTATTCCAGTTTTATAGCTGTAACAGTCTTTCAGCAAAACGTCTGTGACATAACGACGGACAGACACATGGCAAAACTATAAAGGTTTCCTAGTTTTACTACGGAGAAGCAAATAAAATAAAAAACTAAAAAACACGCTTTTAAAGCACATCGAACTAAAAAGTGAAATATTTTTCAATTTTTAGTTCGATGTGCTTTAAAAGCGTGTTTTTTGAACCTATATTTATTTTTCAATTTTTAGTTCAGGACAACTTATGAAATTATTGTATTGTCACTGATTCTTGATAAATGTACAAAGTGTGAATTAAATCTGTCCGTTTAAAGTGGGTCAAAATCGAGTGCAAAGGAGTTGGTTACAAACATACATACATACAGGTGAAGCTAATATAAGCGTGTTAAAAAGAGCATCTTCAGTTCATCATTCTTTGGTTAGTCCATTGCAGCAGGCCCAAGCGCAGCGAAAATTGTTCTTGTGATTATCTTTGGCTGAGCCAGTAGTCTTTAGCCTGAGGTGACGTTGGATTCATCTTGATCCCGTGAGTGACATAGGATACAGTTGACTGCCCAAAAAAAGAGAAGTAATGCTTTTATGCAGTCGGGTTTGATTTGTTTGGGTTATTTGAGGCTAATGTTTATTAATGATGTGCCAACGCGGAAACTCGATTTAACCCGAGTTAAAATTCACGTAACTCGGTTTGAACTTGAGTGAACTAGATGGAAGAGTTCGTTTTTTTAATATTTTTACCAATTTACTTCCTCACCTTCGCAATAATAGAAAAAAAATAGAACATACAAATGATATTTTTATCTGTTTCAATTCTTTCATTTTTTTATATTATTTGTTTTTAATGTATTGGAAGAGTTATATTAACTAAAGTAATAAAAGAAAATTATTGTTTGAAATCGAATCATTTATTTATCTATTTTTGGCTTGAGTTTTAATTTTTTTTAATATTTATATTTAGTTTTAATAAAACTGTGTAATTAATTATACAGCAGTCTTTTCAAAATAAAATCAAACTAACATTATTACGCAGGTATGTACATAGGTACTCTTCAAGGCTCATAATTGTTTTATAATCACAATCACAATATCTTCAAGAACAAGAAAATTAACTAATTACTATCACAAAGAATTTTTTTTGCAGTAGTAAAATTATACGTTGTTATTTTAGTTTAGTATTATATTATATTGTACTTAACTGTTCGTATAAAAGAAAATTATACTAAAAACAAAACGAAAAATATTTTCCTGTCAATTAACCACCAATTACTAATTGGTTTTCAAACTCGAGTCAGAGAGAATTCAACTCGAGTTGGTTCGAGTTAAGCCCAAGTTAATTCGAGTTAGTTACTCGAGTCGACCATCACTAATGTTTATATTGTTATACTTTTCTCCCACAGACTAGTACTCGGCGAGTCCCACCTTTACAAAGCCGGAACATTCCAGTCCATATACAACAGCACGGTGCGACACGACCCGGAGGGCATCCTGGGGGCACTGTCTGGTGCTTTGGTGATCCAGGCCGGCGCACACGCAGCGCGCACTATGCTCGTCTACAACCACGCCAGGTGATTAGAGAAACAAGTGTAACAAGATTGGTGTAGGAGTCGTTAACCGAGGCTTCTTCTTCTCATACTGAATATTTTTTCCCTGGCAACCCCATAGTCAATTGGCATGTGACAAAAAAATAAGTCTTTAAAAATTAAAAAATAGATTTTATATTTATTTATTACTAAAAATTAAAATACAAAAATATTATGTAGAAAAATAACTAAATAACTTTTAATTGTTTAAGTGTAAGTTTAATTACGGTTCATCATCATATCAGCTCATATACGTCCCCACCGAGGGGCTCGAGCCTACCCTGAATTAGGGCGATCGGGCCTTAGTCGACCACGCGGGCCCAGTGCGGGTTGGTCGACTTCACACACAACCTGCGAGTTTCTCCGCAGGCGGGTGCAGGTTCCCTCACGATGTTTTTCTCCACCGTAAGAGCGTCGGATAATGGTACATATGAAAGCTAAATTCGTAATCACATTGGTACGTGGCAGGATTCGAACCACGACCTCCCGGACAGGAGGCGGCGGCCCTAGCCGTTACGCCACCGTCGATATGAGGCTCGAGTTTCCATACAAACGTAGTTCTGCTTTAATACAATAACTACAAGCCGGATTGAATTCAAACTTTGCAAATATAGTGAGTAGACACATATCGATGTTTGTATTTATTTTTCGGTGTAATAATATAAAACGGAAAAAAGAGCTGTTTCAAACTTTCTGTACAAAACTAACTTAAGCCTTCGTTTATTTACGTTTAAATTTATTACGATGAAAACTAATTACAAACATCGATATGTGTCTACTCAATGTATTCGCAAAGTTTGAATTAATTTTGGCGTGTAGTTTTTGTATTAAAGCGGAACTACGTTTGTATGGAAACTCGGACCTCCTTGGGACCCTTAATTAAAAAAATCGTTTTTGTGCCTTTTTTTTGAGTTCAAGGTTTGACGCGTTTTGATTGGCCACGAAACATCAAATCGTGTTCGGATAAACATGGCACGACATAGAGCGAGGCTAGCGTTTTTTCAAAGATATTGATATTGCTAAAACAAAACAGTAATACTATTTTTCCTTAGATTTTTATAACTATCAGTGCTATAATTATCGATTATTATCAAGATAACTTTGAACCCTGATTATTTTTTTATGATTTTTCAAATGTTAATTGTTCAAATGTTTGTGATGACGTCACAGGCTCAAATACTATGTAAAAACGTCCCCAGTACTTACTAATTTTAGCTGACGATTATGAATATAATTTAGTTATTTAGTATGTATTTACAGTATAAAATCATTATATCTATAAATGGTTATTTTATATGCGTGCCTTGTATAAAATCTGAATAAATCCAATTGTGTAATGCCGGCAGTGACGTTATCGTAGGCCAATCAAGGGCAAATTACAAAAAATAAAATATACCAATATTGACTGGAAAAGATCGCTTCTAGCAATATCCGCCTTTATTCACTTGATTCCTATAAAACCATGCTGTAATTATTCCTTGTGTGCAATAAAGTGTTTATACATACAAACATACCAAATCGCTTGCAAATTTCTCTGTAATGTAATAAGTGAAAAATTATCTCAGGGGCTATTCCTCGAAACGGTTTTCAAATTAAGTGAGGTTCACAAAAACTGAACAATGCCATCTCCTAAAAAAAAACCGGTTGTCTGTAAATTGGGTTTACGGACGATAATTTTACGTGATAACAAGTACCCGTCCAAGTACTCGTCCAAGTACAGAATAAAATGTAGCATAAATAAAGTCGCTTGTTCTGCGCTCTCGCTTGCACGCTCGGCTCAGGCGTAACAATGACAATGACGTCACACTTTTTCGTGTATACAGGGTGTAACATAAAGGTGTGGTGATACTTTAAGGTGGGCTTGTACCCATCAAACTGAACAACTTTCTCCATGGAACCCATAGTCAAATCGCAAAAAAAAATTTGAACTTCCCATACTAAGTTGGCTGATCAGCTGATCGAGTTAGTATGGGAGAGCCAAAATTTTTTTTGCGATTTGACTATGGGTTCCATGGAGAAAGTTGTTCAGTTTGATGGGTACAAGCCCACCTTAAAGTATCACCACACCTTTATGTTACACCCTGTATAGCTGTGTGTTCATCGATTTATAAGACGTTATCAACTTATCACGTCAAAAACAAAACGACGCTCCATTCGAATATGTTTAAAAGTGGGCATTGTTTGTATGAAGATTTCAATTTTTTTTTTGCGACTTGACTATAGTATATGTCTCACAGGAAAGTTGTTCAGTATGATGAGTAGAAGCCCCATTTAACTCCTTCACCAATTTTATTCCATTATGTAGAGCCTCAGAGGTAAATCTGTGCTTCAGGTTAGGACACAAATAAATTAATGCTTCAAATGTCTTAATACGGCCCTGATTGTCTAAATACAGCCCCTTTCTCGAGTAAATTAAGCCACGAGTGGCTAAATATATGGCCCTAATAGAATAAAGGCATTAAGATAAGATAGCCAGTTCCTCATTGCGTTGGGGATTCTTGGTAAGCCCGCTTCCATCTTCGGCAACATCGTCACTTACCACCAGGTGAGATGTTGTCAAGGGTTTACCAATAGTGAATAAAAAAAATTAAAAAAAGGATCCAAATTTTAAACGTGGCCTCCAATTATCTAAATAGAGTCCCAACTCTAAATAGGGGATCTAAATAAGACTTATGCTTCCATAAAAGGCCTAAATTGTGTTTAATAACGGCTCCGGCTGTAATTTTTGACCTCGAACCCAGTATCTATCCCTCAATTATAATAGTTTCACGATGCATCATTATTTAATGCCTATTTTTAGGCCCCAGTCCAAAAAGAGTCTCAAGTAGTCGCTTAAATAATAGTGCCACGAGTATTTTTAAGGGGATCCAGTTGTCTATTATGGGCCTTGTCTAACAGTGTGAGGCCTCACTCAGCACATGTACCGATGAATTGGAAATGGGCGAATGCGAATGATTCGTATAAAAAAACAAACAAAAAACATGTTTAAAACACACACACACACACACACAGAGATTGTTTTAAAACATTCTCCTCTAACAAGTGCGAAAGTTTTGACAAATACAGTTTCGAAAAGAATCGATTTATTTAGTTGTTCGTTGGCGGAATTCGAGAGGGTGACTTTAAATTATTTATGTACTAATATTTCATTACTATAGCCCGTCAACTTCGTGTGCGTTACGCCTGAGCAGCTGAGGCGGACATAGGCCTACCCTGAGTTGGGGGTTTTTGCCGTAATCGCCACGCTTGGTGCGATGGTGGCACAGTAAGCGGAAAGGACGCTGCAGCCCATCCTACGGTTTATTCCCTTGTCGTCTCTGACGACACCCTCGCCAAAGTATACATGTATTTGTCACAATTGGTAAGCCCTTGGCATCATCTCACCTAATGGTAAGTGAAGATGATGCCGAAGATGGAAGCGGGCTTACCAAGATTCCCTAACTCGATGGGGATCTGGCTATCTTATCTTCAAGCCGGAACATATCAATGCTGTTAACACTGACGTTTGGCGGCAAGACTTAGATAAGATGGTGGTAGCTAACCAGGCAAGCTATGAAAATTCCCTACCAGCAACCAAACCGAGGGACACTCCAAACCATATTAGTACTAACGTACAGTATGTACACTCCCTGCCGCTCTCTAGATTGCGACTTCACCCCCTCGTTACCCATATTGATACAGATTGGTTATAGTTTGGTTCTCGAACGTATAGGATTTCGCCGTGATTTTGTTTGCTCCGCCATTTGTTTTTAGAAACGTCATTTCACGACCGTTGTATGCAGTGTCGGGGGTGTGCCCTCGGGAAGGCTGGGATGGCCCTATTCTAAGCCGAGAGCCATACGGCCTGCAAATAATACTTTTTATATTTATTTACAGGGCCCGCATTATGCGCTGGATATTCTGGTCCCTCATGTTCGGCATCGCCGGCGGGGCCTTATCCATGTTCACCAAGAGCGGGGGCCCCATCCCCATCAACAAGAACCTGTGGTCCGTGTCCTACTGCCTGGTGACGTCATCGATGGCGTTCTTCATACAAGCCGTGCTGTACTTCTTCGTTGATTTGAAGAACAAGTGGGGAGGAAGGCCCTTGTATTATGCTGGTAAGTTGATTTAATTTTGGTAATTGGGGAGGATGGCCCTAGCGTTATGCTGGTAAGCTGAGGTTTGTAGGGTTCCGGACCTCAAAAAAAAACTGCCTGCGTCTGTGTTTCCCGACTCCTACAATCTGGGGATCTTCAAGGCGAGAGTGAATAGGCATTATTTGAGTTTGCGTTTACCATCCTCGATTACATCGTCACTTACCATCAGATGAGATATAGTCAAACGCACTCAAATGTTTAATTAAAAAAAAACGAAATTCTTGTAGGATCACTTGTGTGTCTGTCTGTCCGTCTGTCACAGCCGATTATCTCGGAAACATATTTAACAACCACTGCGTGCATCCCAAGTCAGCCCCCCACAATACCCCCCCCCCCCCCCATCCAGCCCGGTTTCCAAGACGACCAGGATGCTGTTGGTGCTGCAACGCAGCCTGCCGAGCGCCGCAGCGCACCGTTTGCGGATCACGGCTTGGAAGCCGTCTACCTGTGCGTCCGCAAACATGCCCGACGCACTGCACCAGCGCGGCAGCCCCAACAGCGCCCTAAATGCATTATTATATTAGACGCGCAGGGCACCGACCGTCCTTCGCGAATACACAGCCCACAGGCTACAAGTATATAGAGATGTACAGTAAGCTCTAAACAATGTTATCTTTACCTGAGCGGTACATCTACGGAACCTATGTGCTATCATATTAGCTCTGGTCGAAAGGGCCTTACGCTCTCGATCTATATCAGCATCATCGTTCAAACATTCGTTAACCAAGTGGCCCAGATATTTGAAAGCAGAAACTCTTTTTAACATGACATTGACACTTGTTGCCTGCCTTGAAAATCAGTAGCTCAGTAAAGTAAAGTATTAAAAGTAAAAAGGTCGGTGACTCAACCGGTAACGACTCGGTCCTCCTAACCAGAGGTGCCGGGTTCAAATCCGGAAGGCCAATGTACCAATGAAATTTTCGAAACTTACGTACATACACTTACCGGTAGTTTTAACGGTTAAGAAAAACATCGTGAGGAATCCTGCACATCTGATTCCAGATGTGTATGAAGGTCGCGTTGCACACGGCCGTAGGTGTAAATCTAAATGCCCTATACGTGAATTCGGGTGATGCTAAGTGCAACACCAGGCAACCGACATCTATCCCTTGGATAGCACGGTTAATTATGCCACACGATAAGAGAGAATAGAATAGTTATTTATGATACAAGGGTGGTAAAAAGATCAATAACAAACGAGTAACATTTGTAAGCCCGAGCCGCAGGCGAAGGTTTACCATCGTCACGAGTTTGTTATTTCCTTTTACACCCATGTATCATACTACGTTTTTCAATACAGTTGTGAGAATTTTGGTAAAATAAAAAACGACGTTGACAGAAACACAAAATTACATGGGTACATACCTAGCAAGGTTTCTGCGACCAAAGTTCATTTTACGCGACTTGTGGCTCATATTAAATTTCCGGGGAGTAATCTCACTTTGTTTTTTCTTATACATACACATACCTAAGTATATTTTTTATTACACATATGTTCATTATTCATAATTTTATTCGTTTTCACAGCTAAAACATCTCAATACAGTTTTACGAAAATTGCACCATATTTTAGCTAGCACACGTACGCAATACGCATGCATACGTTTTTTTTTAATATCATAAATAGACTACAATAAGGCTTGGAATAATTTTATTATAAGCATTGAAACCTCCTTGGAAAATATTACCTATTCCTTAGTGTAACCTATGCGCTTCATTCATATTTATTCTCTTTTCTTCACAAAGATATAACTCAAAGAGAATCTAATCAGCTAGCGTTATGTACTATCCTCACGAAGGAACAAACTATCTCTTTTAAAATTCTCCTTTCAAGATTCTGTATCTTTGGTTATTATTTTTTTATTTGCTAGAAATGTCTTGTTCCTCCGAGCTAGAAATAACAAAAAAAAGTGGTAAAGTAAAAGCACGTGTGCGGTAAAATCAATTTTGCGCACACTTGATTGGCATATAAAGAACCACTTTTCGAGCAACTGTATTGAAAATAAATAAGTATTTGGTTCCCATAGTACAGGGTACCCTAGTTTGAGACCAGATGTCCGTGTGTGATTTGTCTCCGAATATTATAACTACACATATTATTATTATTATTGCGTTAAAATAGACACACCTTTTTTTCTGCAGGTCAAAACGCACTCTTTCTCTACGTGGGCAGCGAACTTCTCAGGAAGAACTTCCCTCTATACTACCGGATAGCGGCGCCGACACACTCACAGTTGCTGGCTACGCACACCGCCGCCATGCTCATATGGCTGGCTGTCGGCATAGCCTTGTACAAGCGGCGAGTTTTTATTACTCTGTAATTCCCGTGTAGTTCAGTCATAGAACTTCCGCCTTTATTACCAGATCGTGGTCCCGACACACTCACAGTGTCTGGCTACGCACACCGCCGCCATGCTTGTGTGGCTGGTTGTCGGTATAACCTTCCCCGACACACTCATAGTATTACGATATGGCTAACAGTAGCGCAACGCCTTTGATGTCGCACGATGCGCCACCGGCGTAAGTACTAGCCTGTAGTCAGCCTGTCAAACTCGCGGAGTTTGCCAGGCTTGACCCCGCCGCCCGCTGCCTCGCTAGTACCCTTCCATTGCTCTGCGTAAGTACATTCGTTGCACTACTGTAAGCCACTATATTGTAATACTGTGGTGTCTGGCTTACCGCCGCCATGCTTGTGTGGCTGGTTGTCGGTATAACCTTTTACAAGCGACGAATTTTAGTACGAGTAATTCAAACAAGGTTAGCACTAAAAGTATTTGCTTAAAAAAAACTATCTTTGACTTTGTAATTTGCGTTCATTGCCCCAAGTCAAAGAAATATTCCAATTCTTAGATCACATAAATTAACTAGATCCCGGGTTTCATACAAAACTAACTTCAAAAACGTCCCGACAGTTGTTTGACAGGAGACAAGGATATAAATATTCAAATAGCTATGTTTAACAGAAACAGAAAAGTAGAATTTTCGATTTACTAAGAAGGAATAGATCTTGAAAGTATGGACAAGGTTTTTTTTCTTTTTATTAATAACATTTAGAATATTATTATCACTTTAAAATGAATAGCTCAATAGGTATATAAAAGAGCAATAAAGTTTTTTTTGTTTCTATTCAATTCTGTTTGATGTAACTAGAGTAAAATAAACAAGTAGTATTAGGTGATAGATGATACTTCCAGTTTTTTATTAATATTCCTGTTTTCCTTAAATTATGATCATATAATGTTACTAAAACCTAACTTTAGGCCTCTTATGTGGTGATTCTACTCATCGCTGATCAACTTTCGTTGTACACACGGCGCCACATCAAGCTATACAAAACCAGTATACACGGGCCTCACTTTTGTTGAAACGCAAAGGCGTCGCGCGGCCAGCTTAAGCTGGTTTTGTATAGCTTGATGTGTCGCTGTCTGTACAAAGGCCAGCACATCAAGCTAGACACTCGTAGTGCGATTCTGATCTATACGCAAAAGGCATAAGAACGGCACAAAGTCCAATGTGTCTAGCTTGATGTGCTGGCCTGTGTACAAAATGCTGATTTAAGTAAAAAAAAAACAAGCGAGCCTTACAATAGCCGCATATAATATGCAACATCTGACATAAGTAAAATACCTACCGCCCTTATGGGTCTCCGGTCTCGTATTGAGCGGCATGGCCATGTTTCCTTAGTCTACGCGACTGAAAAAAAAATGGCGGCATGGCCGTGTTGCCTTAGCCTCCGTGACTGAAAAAAAACTCATTTCCTATCACACGCTTCCGTCCGTTTTCACGAAATAACTCCCACAGATTGTAGGAAGGAAAGCGAGCGGAAAGACGTTCGAAAGGATCGATCGGATGATGAGGATTGATTACACAAGTTTTATTGAAGTGTTTTTATTTTTATTTCGGAATAGTTCTAGAAAAAAAGTTTTTCAGTTCCAAGAGTACAATCACCAGTTAAGAGGTTTGCAGTTATGCACCAGTCACCATGTATACATAATCGTACGTTGGGTGTAGCAATATTGGTGTAGCCCCCATACAAATCGCTCAGGTGATTAATCAGTTTTGTAAATGCTAGTATGGCTATGGGTTCCTTCTGGAAAGTTGTTCAGTATGGTGAGTAGAGCTCACTGTCATCTTAATTACATTATGTAACCTAATTAGACTAAACTTTAACCCACGCTGTAGATATACAGTCGACCGCAGACAAGTGCTAACACAACACTACCAGTACATAAGCTGTAAAAGGGATGATGAATGCTAGTCGTCTGATTTACTTTTAATCATCTGTCAAAAACGACATTTTAGGCTCAATTCACACCGGGACGGCAGCGGCCGGCAGCGACGCGACGAGCACTTTCAGTGTAAAACAATTTTAAACTTTATCTTCATGCTTATAAATATTAGTATCGTTTGAAAAGTACGAAAACGCCGCGCGGCTGCCCGCGGCGCCGCGAGCCACCGCGCGGCTGCGCGCGCTCGCCCCCATACAAACTATGGTCGAAGAGGAGGCCACGTGCGGCTGCCAGCGGCCACGCGCGGCTGCCGGCGGCGGCGCGAGCCGGCTCCGACGGTATCTACTCGCCGCTGCCGGCCGCTCCCAGCCGCTGACGGCCGCTCCCAGCCGCTGCCGGCCGCTGCCGGCCGCTGCCGTCCCGGTGTGAATTGAGCCTTGTTCTTAAAATGTTTGAAATACCTAGGCGTGACGTCATAGTTTTGCAGCGTCATTTAATGACGCTGCAAAACTATTTTGTGATTTTGTTAAATTAAAATCCAAGACTTGATGGAAAACAAAACGAGTAATGTTTTCAGTTTAAGTAGGAGGACAATTTAGTGATCAAGAGTTCATAATTTATTTCTGATGTTGTCGTCATCCCTAATAGGGATACTAATCCCTACAGAATACTTCATACAAAGCGTGAGACCAACTCAGGCCAAACTGACGACGTGCGGCTGACTGTATAAACAGAAATAAGGTCTGGATATATTTTTTTTAATATTTTGTACTCAACTTATTTAGGGAATTTTATAAAAATCTCTTAGATATTATTATAATTATAATAATAATTTAATAACATGCAGACTATTATCATGTGATTTTATTAAACTAAAAATAAAATGTTAATAACAAAATAATGCTCTTTTATTTGGTGTTTACGTGATCTGTGAGATCTGTTTACCGTGTTCGTGTTTCCTAAAAATTAAAAAGGAACGCTCAAAAAGCGATGCAATAAATTCAGTAAACTTTTGTAGAACTCTTTTTCGACATCTTTGGGTGCTTCGACGTACACTGCTTGCCCGGCACGCTTGGCTTCGGGGTGCTTCTCGTAAAACCAGCGAGGGAGAGGCGACGGCGGACTTATGAAGTAACGCCATTTCTCACCGCCGGAGTTTACTGATAGTGATGAGTACGGCCCTTTGAAATATAGCTGAAATATAACCAGTTTGAAGATAAGATAGCTAGGTCTCCATTGCGTTGGGGAATCTTGGTTAAGCCCGCTTCCATCTTCGGCATCATCGTCACTTACCATCAGGTGAGATGATGCCAAGGGCTCAGGTGAGATGATGCCAAGGGCTTACCAATTGAGAATAAAAAAATATAGCTGAAAACACGTGGTACTATATAGCGTACCAACTTTTTCAAGCGGCTTCGCTTGCGTGAACATAGTTTCTATGTCTGTCTTCGAGGGTGCGTAGTGCGCGACCCACAAGCGGCTAGCGAGCGTGGAAAAAAGTAGCCTATATGTTAATTCAGGTCGTAATCTGTCTACCTACCAATTTCATCCAGATTGATTTAATAATAAAAATCCATTCAACCAACCTTTAACATTTAGTATTTACTAGCTGTTTCCTGTGGCTTCACCAGCGTGGACAACGTTTCTATGGCTTTTCGAGGGTGCGCATTTGCGGCTCGCGAGCGTGACAAAAAGTAGCCTATGTGTTAATCCAGGTCCTAATCTGTCTACCTACCTAATTTCAGCCAGATCCGTTCAGTAGTTGTTGCCTGAAGAAGTAACATACATACACACTCGAAAACTTTCGCCGTTATAATATGTGTGTGTGATAATTCATAATAATTCTAAATTTGAGTGTCCCATCACCAGATATAAGGGACCAGCTGACAATTTCAAAACACTGACTAAGGCCGCGACCGCAAGTTCATATCTGCAGAAATGTATTTTTTTTTTAAATTTCATATTTAAATTTTTTTTAATCTTTTTTATTATAACCAGTGATACGATAAATAGATAATAAGTACAGCAATATAGATTTTACAAATACTAAGGCATCGTTCCACTTCCTAACAATAAGAGCGAACACTTAAACCATAAGCAACTTTAGCTTGAAAAACACCATGCCATAAATGGTCTCTCCAGACATCAATAGCGCGTGCAAAAAAATCGAGAGTGCGCAAGCGGTGAAAAAAAATAGCCTATATGTTCATCTAGGTTCTAATCTGTCTACCTACCAAATTTCATCCAGATACGTTCAGCGGGTGTTTCCCTGGCCCGGTGTTCACAATATTTTGTTCCACTATACTGGGTAAATAAAGAAGCTCTGTTTTTTGAAAATCTATTTCTAAAAAGACTCAAATTGAACAATTTTTCTCAAAGAACCTATGGACCCTAGGCTGTTGTCCTGTGGTCCTACTATTTTGTCCTAACTAGTAGGTAGATAGTTAAAAAAAATATTGTCCTTAGTAACATTATAAATGTGTTCTTTTGTTACCTCTTTACGCTTCAACACCTCAACCAATTTTAGCGAAATTTGGCATGCACGTAGCCTGTGACATGGAGAAGGACATAGGCTACTTTTTATCCCGTGAAAATAGCATAGTCCGATACAGTTCCGGACTGAAAAAACTACTTTTTAGTTAATTTAATATTGCAACAGAGTAACGGATTGTTGCGATTATTGAACAGAGATGGTTGAGGGGGTAGGAAATAACATAGACTACTAATTAGCATAGCACGACATAGTTCCCAAGGAATCTGAGGAAAACTCATTTCCACGCTTGCACACGTAGGCGTCGCAATGGATTAAAGTGTTTTTTTTTATTTATTTTTTATTCACAATTGGTAAACCCTTGACAACATCTCACCTGGTGGTAAGTGACGAAGTTGCCGAAGATGGAAGCGGGCTTACCAAGATTCCCCGTCGCAATGAGGAACTGGCTATCTTATCTTCATGCCGGAACACACCAAAGATATCAACATTGATATTTGGCGGCAAGACTTAGATAAGATGGTGGTAGCTAGCCAGGCGGGCTTAGAAAATGCCCTACCACCAACCAAACCGAGTCTTACAATTGACCCCGCTGGGAATCGAACCCGCGACCTCCTGTGTAAATCCAGTGAACTTTGCCTCTGAGCTACGGAGGCGATTTTCTGCATAGAAAAATAGTTGAGGGAGTGGGAAGTGACACACACTAGCTATTCTGATTAGCAAATCAGAATAGCCCAATACAGCTTTTCTCTACAAAAAGTGTGTTAAGGCTAACGCAAGCGTTAGTTACGAACTTTCGGCTAATCAGATGATATAAGTTATTGCTACCTGGTTGACAGGTGTACCATACGACTATTCCGAGGATTTACTTATAGTTGTGCAGTAGTTTGATATGTAACATTCGCTAGACTAATGCAGTACACCACACACACATACACACACACACACACATACATACATACACCCACACACCCATACACACACGCACGTACGTACATCAGTCGCTAACACCCACTCACCCATAGTCACAAACAGACGTATTAAAGAAAGAATCTGATTTCCAAGATACAGGGTCCCCCTAGTTTGGAGATCAGTACACCAAATTATTTACTATTACCAACTCCAACTACCACTTAAGATGTTTTTGTTCCTCATTTTATCACTATAATTAATAGCAGTGTACCATTTAGTGGTTTGTCAATAAAGATTATTCTTATTCTTAGTTACCGTGGGATCTGGAGAAAAGTCATATCTGCGCTCGCGAGCCGTATTAATATGAATCAACAGGTACGTGCTACATTATATTGCAAAACTCTTAGCTGGTGATTCAGCTATGCTACTGTCCTCAGGAAACCTAAACTTAATTTAGCAAAGAAATTTGTATAAAAAAAAAAAAAAATTGGAATTGATTATTGACACTTTTTTTAAAGGACAAGCTTGTTGTCTTTACAACTTCACCGGACAGACAGGGGAGGCGAGTGCGGAGGGCACTCAACCTAGTATGCAAAGCAAAAAGATGCAACTGCCTAAGGGCGCCTAGGTCGTTGCTTGGAGGGGGAGGATTAGAGATGACTAATGCTAGTCATCTGAGTTACTTTTTATCATCCGTCAAAAACGACATTTTGTTCTAAAAATGTTACAAATACCTAGGCGTGACGTCATAGTTTTGTAGCGTCAATTATGTACTCATTTTGTGATTTTGGTGAATTAAAAACCAAAGACTTGATCAAAAACAAAACGAGTAAGGTTTTCCGAGAGTTTCAGTAGGAGGGCAATCTAGTGATCAAGAGTTCGTAATTTATTTCTGATGCTCTCGTCATCCCTATTTGTATGGGAAGTCCGATTTTTTTCCGAATTGAGAAATGTGCCTAAAGTAAAGTTGTACAGTTTCAAGGGCTGAATCGCCAGCTAAGTTATGTACCAGCCACCCTGTATAAAAATTTAAAATTCTTTTTTAATAATTTATTTGACACATCATACTTGTTTAGTGCCACGGGAAAACAACCCTTAGGTACAATATATCAGTCACGTACGTAGCTTTTATCCAAAAACCCCTTTTTGCTAAAGTCGGGTAAAAATAAAATTACTTTGTTTCCTTTCTACTTACAGTTAAGGATGGACTTTCAACACCTTTTCCGTTTTCAAACAAGTATGAACTTGGATCTATCATGGCGGAGAGTCTGAAATTAAAACGATTGAAAACGCTTAAAATGTAATTTAAGAACAACCAGCGAAACTTCATAAACATATAACATGTTGCAACTTACACAAACTTGTTTACTATTCTCATAATTGCTCCTTTGACGGTCATCTCGTCGTCATCATCTGTATTTTCGGTCTCCTTTCGTTTAGGAATTGGGGCCTTTCGAATTCTCCATCTTTGGCGCTCTTCGTACCTGGTAAATATTATAGATGTACTGCCTACTAACCAGTCTGCTTTGATTTGGTATACGATGATGATGTACATCAGCCAAAAGGCGTCCTATGCTGGACATAAGCCTCCCCCGAGCTTAAGACGATCATGTTACACTAACATTCTTAATTTTTAGGGTTCCGTAGCCAAATGGCTGTCTGTTTGTCCGTCCGTATGTCACGGCCACTTTTTTTCGAAAATATAAGAACTATACTATTGAAACTTGGTAAGTTGATGTATTCTGTGAACCGCATTAAGATTTTCACACAAGAATAGAAAAAAAACAATAAATTTTGGGGGTTCCCCATACTTAGAACTGAAACTCAAAATTGTTTTTATACGTGTGGGGTATTTATGGATAGGTCTTCAAAAATGATATTGAGGTTTCTAATATAATTTTTTTCTAAACTGAATAGTTTGCGCGAGAGACACTTCCAAAGTGGTAAAATGTGTCCCGCCCCTGTAACTTCTAAAATAAGAGAATGATAAAACTAAAAAAAATATATGATGTACAATTACCATGCAAACTTCCACCGAAAATTGGTTTGAACGAGATCTAGTAAGTAGTTTTTTTTTTAATACGTCATAAATAGTAAACCGCAATTTACCTTTCATTCAATCAACTCAAATATAAAAAAGTGAAAAATGTGTTTTTTCAAAACGTGACGACACTAGCGCCATCTAGTATGATGGTACGGAACCCTATGTGTGCTGTTCTGACTCGCATTAGGCTGTTTTTTTAAAAATAAATATGTGATTGGCGACATGAAATAAATAATCTAATCTATCAACATTTTAAAATATTGAATAGATTCAGCATTAAGCATAATAAATTTATATTTAAAAGATTTAATATCATTCCAGTTTTGTAATCCATTAAAATATACAACAAATCGAGTGTCTCAAATGCCATACCATATTTAATGTAATTAAATTCCAATTGGCCAATTCAAATATTATTTCAATAATAAATAAGGTAATTATTTACTTAGCGGTCAATCAGAGGTCCAAACGCATCTTCAAATACTTTTTCCTCCGCCTTATATTTACTTACCGATCAATCAGAGGTCCAAACGCATCTTTAAATTATTTTTCCTCAGCCTTATATTTACTTACCGGTCAACCAGAGGTCCAAACGCATCTTCAAATATTTTTTTCCTCCGCCTTATATTAACTTACCGGTCAATCAGAGGTCCAAACGCATCATCAAATTCTTTTTCCTCCGCCTTATTGCCAGCCCACAGAGTCACAGAACTTAACAAAAAATCATCAATTTCGAGCACCCACATATCCTCTGACAACGCATCTTTAAAATCTACTTTTGCTTTTAAAAAATTATCCTCAAGGTGTAATTCTTCGTCATCAGGATCAGTCAAGTCTAATAACATTGGAACTTTACTAAGTTTAGCCGAGACTAAGCTTAGTAATGAACAAAACAGAGCCAGTTTAAACATTACGTCTGCTTCAGTAGCAGTTAATATAGGCAATAAATATTAATTGCCAATTACGCTTGTAAAAAGTAAATATACAATTGAATTGGGACAATTGTTCAAATAACAGCATCGCTAGGTAGTTCAGAAATAAAGTATTTGCATAAACTATGTAGTTGATTTCAACAATAATACACTTTATTTCTTACAATAATTTATTTCTTAAAATAAACAAAATATTATTATTATAATTTGAACAGTAAAGATTAAGAGCGTATTCACAAAATAGTTTCCCATACAGACTTAATATTACTATTTTTTGAAAATGAATGGGCCGATTCTAATGGAACTTTGTACACATAAGCAAGTCACGAAATCCTAGTTTGTTTAAGATTACATTTTCAAAATACTTTATTTTAAAAATCTTACATCACTATTATTTAGTGATAACACATTTTTTTGATAATTTAATCCACAAACTAGAATTTCGTGACTTGCTTATGTATATAAAGTTTCATTAGAATCAGCCCATCCGTTTTTAAGAAGTAGTAATTTTAAGTTGCATGGGAAACGATTTTGTAAATACGCTCTTAAGCTCAAGTAAAAAAACAATAAATATTATTTAACATTCCAATATCTAAAAAAAATATACAGTCGGACATAGAACCTCCTCCCTTTTTGAAGTCGGTTAAAAAAAGAGTGGAATGTATTTCATTATTAAACAATAAATGCAAGATGCTAGTAAAATCTGCAAAGTTTTTTCAATTCCTTATGAATTACGCATTTATAATATTTATTTGCACAAAATTATTCTAGGTAGTCACTGTTCTGTAAACAGTTAGTCAGTGTGTAATCGCCTCAAAAAAATTATTACTTTTAACAGGTTCCTTGTCCCCATACACCAGTGACCCTGGAATCTCATACGTCCCTTTGTATAAATGTTATTAGAGGGTATGTTTTTTTAAATTCAAGATGTAAGTACCCCACACTTCCCTATACTAAATTACTAATTCGTTTGGCTTAGTTTAAAAAAAACAGAGCCCTTGAAATGGCTTATGAATTTGCTCATACATGATTCATGAACGTGTAAAAGTTGGCACAAAAATGGTCTATGAATCATATGTGACTCATTAGACGGGAATCTGCTAAGGAACTTGCCAATTTAAATATATCTATTTGAATTATTTAGGAGTGTTCCCAAAGCATTTTTCATAAATACAGTACCACACACTAGCCGGACCGGTAACCGGTAATAAGGCCGGTTAAAAACAACAAGGCGAGGAATTGATTGGAAAAGTTATCTCTGTCTTTTTCTTTACGTGTAAAGAGTACAGAAAATAACCACACTTTTTCACTGGTTTTTCGGTTCAATCAAAAACTACAATGAAAGTATAAAAAATAATAACATTACTCACTTTGTATTATCATGAAAAATATTGTTGTATATTTTTTTTAATTTATACTTCAAAATATTAGTCATACAGTTGGAAGTAACGATGTAGACCTATCTTTTTTTTTCTATCGAGCCAAAACTGCTCAATCGTGTTTATAATAGCTTTTGACTTTAAGGAACATCATCAACAATAAGGGTATTTTTTTACCCCTTGGGTTTTCTATCGTAACGAGTAAATGACGACATAAATAACGAAAATCTGTAATATTACCGCCTTAACAACAGTGAAAATTTCATGTCTATTAGATTGCGTCCTACGCAAATAAACAAAGATACTTGCTTTTTATTAACTGGTGTTTTTACCGGTTACCGGACCCCCCAATTGCCGGTTACCGGACCCCCCCAATATGCATGCGATAATGCTTATTTAGCGTTTCCGCACACTGATCGACCATCCGCCACTTTCCGTACCTGTGTACCGGTAAGATAGCCGATCAAAATGTAAATCTCTATTTTCTGTGCAATGCGACAGAGAAGTTTTCTATCTCTGTCACATTCCCTAGAAAAGAGACGACTAGCATTTTGCCCGGCGTTCTTACCGGTACCTGAACGACCAGTGTGTGGTTACCAGACCTATATTAGATGTAGGAATGCCAATCTTTCAGGCACGAAAATTAGGTCCACTTGCGTAGTATAGTCTGTGGCAGTAACGGTTATTTAAATTTTGTAAACAGCGACCTCTACCTTATAAATTACGTAGTGGCGAACAAATAAAGCAACGACTTGACAAACTGGAATATTTCAGAGCCGCCCAGCTTCGATTCCCCGTACACACGATCCACAAACGTGATAGGTACCTCGCCTACTGTGTAGTCCAGTTGACGAGCTCTGAAATAACAATTATTGTATTAGACTTTTAGACGATATTTAGACCTTAACCTTTTTTTTTTATTAAAAATGTGAGTGCGTTTGACTATATCTCACCTGATCGTAAGTGACGATTTAGTCAAGGATGGTACACGCAAACTCAAATAAAGCCTATTCACTCTCGCCTTGAAGATCCCCAAATTGTAGGAGTCGAGAAACACAGACGCAGGCAAGCAGTTCCACTCCATCGCTGTCCGCATAATACATGAGGAAGCGCAACGCTTCGTGCGTATAGGCTGAATATCAACAACAAAGGGGTGGAACCTCCCCCTGCGTCTCGTTGACCGGAGGTGGAATAGAGCTGGGGGAATGAGGTCGTGAAGTTATTGAGCACACTCTCCGAAATGAATTCGATAGAAAACCAAAAGACAGGCAACTTTGCGGCGATGCTCAAGGCCTTAAAGCTTGTTTATGACAAGCTCATCGTCGCCAGTCTCCGAGTGTCTTAGAAGCATTGAACCTTGGGCTAACCATGACGAGAAAATATATTTTTTTTAATTTGCTCCATTTGATATTATTTCTTTTCATGACTTATTTTTCAATATCATGCCGAGAGAATACCTACATTTTTTTTGTAAATGTCAATATACTTATTGCTGATACAACACGAATATCTCAAAACCGTCAAAATTAAGAATTATTGGATTTCAGCCATAAATTTTCAGCCAAGGCTAGAGTGAATAGGCATTATTTGAGTTTGCGTGTACCATCCTCGACTGAATCATCAATTACCATCAGGTGAGTTGCAGTCAAACGCAATCAAAATTTTAATTTAAAAAAAAACATGTCTACGCAATAAGTTTGAAACATGTTTATATTTTAATTTATAGAAAATTATGTATGGTTATAATTACAAAACCTGAAAAAAATGAGTTTCGCACTATAGTGTATTTATACAGGGTGGGAAGGAGTATACCGACAGATTTTAACCATGGATTCCTGGTGGTATTATGAGTAAATAATGTTATATCGACATGGGTCTAAAACTGCCTTATTAACTTACTTAATTTCTGGAACAAAAAAATCACTTAACGAGAGTAATCCCTTCTAAACGAAACCTTAGTCTACATAGTGATGTCAGAGTATGACACTTGATTATTTAGAGCTCAAGACAACAAACGTCAGATAAACATCTGATATTATTAGGGCGTGTTACCCTTGAGATTTTTTGAACTTGTGAATTATTTAAAAAATTAATATCTCGAAAATTAGGCTTTACTGGCCCATGTTTATATTACTTTTTTTGTCTAAATAGGCATTAGAATCTTTGGTTATAATTTGTCGGTATACTCCCTCCCACCCTGTATAATCACGTTAATCTATTATTGGTATTGTTTTTAGTAATTTAGAACTAATACAATAAATTAAAAAATATATAGCTACTGAATTGTATTAGGTAGGTACTTTTATTTCTCTTAACTAAGTTAAGAGGATTGTGACGCTGCGAATTTTCATACAAACGGCGTTAACGATTTTCACCTCTTAAATGTTAAGCGAATTGGACCAATTTTTGACAGGTTGTCAGTCAGAACAAAAGCTAGGATTAAACGTTTCGTTTTTTAAATTACTGATTATAAATAAACAAAAAATGGCCGAAATTAGTTTTGTATAAAAACACGTGAACGACAATAAAATTAAACTAATTAACTATATCGAAAAAACAAAAACGTATAAGCCTAGCTTTTGTTCTGACCGACAACCTATCAAAAGTTGGTCCAAATCGGTTAACATTTAAGAGGTGAAAATTGTTAACGCCGTTTATATGAAAATTCGCAGCTACACAATCCTCTTAAAGACACCTTTTTGGGTATAGGCCGCCCAAAACATCTTCATCTGTGTTTTTTTTTAATGCAGAATTGGTAAGCCCTTGACATCATCTCAACTAATGGTAAGTGACGATGATGCCGAAAATGGAAGCAGGCTTACCAAGTTTCTCCAATGCAATGGGGAACTGGCTATCTTATCTTCAAGCCGACACACATCAATGTTGATAGCATTGATGTTTGGCGGCAAGAATTAGATAAGATGGTGGTAGCTAGCCAGACAGGCTTAGAAAATACCAGTACACTAACCAAACCGTGTCTTACAAAGCTAGACTCCACCGGGAATCGAACCCGCGACCTCCTGAGTGAAGCTAATGGAATTAACCATTACGCGACAGAGGTGTTTAACCCCATATTGTACTAGTTTTTGCCAATTATCATATTTGGAAATTAAAAGTAGTTTATCCTATACTATTAGACAAGCAATATTTGTGAGTATATGTGTATATGTTTTGAGATCTCGAAAACGGCCGTAACGATTTCGGTGAAATTTGCTGTTTGGTGACGAAAAATCGATCTAGCTAGGTCTCATTATCACGCACTTTGTTTTTCCGGGCAATAAGATTGGTAATTTCACTGCACCAGATAGATAATCGATAGACCAGTTGTGAATGTTGGACTTTCTTCTCGTAGATCATGGGTTCGATTTCCAGTGCTGTCGAATCTTTTAGTAATTTTTTTTGGTTCGGGAATAAAACATTTACACATTAAAAAAATTAAATTACTATTCTTTAACTTTTTTTTGCCACAAGGATAACCGAGCAAATCTCTTTTTGTTGCCAAACTTTATTGCGTTAGTTGTGCTGTAAATGTAGCATATCTACAACGCGACGGAAGGGCGCAGGTACGAATCCCAGTGAATTCAATATTGAATAATATAATATCTAAAATATTTATTTCAAGTATCAAATTGTCTAGCATTATTGCTAGGTTAGCAGATATAAAATAATACTACGACCTAGTTTGGTAGGTGAGAGGGCAGTAGAAAAATGCCAAACTAGATCCTATTGTTTTGGATCGTGTTAAAAAGTAGGGTAACTGATGTAACCTTCGACCAAACATAATGGACCGGCCCTATCAATACAATAATCTCATGAAAAATGAGTCATACGCAACACACTCACACTACTATAGTCTACCGAGTCTCGTTCAAATATAAACAATGACAGACATAGAGCTTATCCAGATGACGCGACTTAAGCACGACTTGAGCAGCAAAGCGCGCGACTGCATGTATGAATTAGTGATGTAACGATCTCGAAATTTTTCAAACCGGTCTGAAGATTCATGCAAACCGGACCGTAAAAATCTATGTAAACCGAAATGACAAAGTCGATGCGACGAACTAATTTATAGCTCTTGCTAAAATTTTATGATAAGGAAACCGGATTATGAATACAAATTTAACTTATTCGTTTCAGGTAGTGAGATCAAAAACGAAATAAAAATGTGTAACCGCAGCCTCGAGGCGCCGTGCGTGAGTGGATAAGGGCCAGCGATCAGCCTACCGCTCGCTCAACTCAGCTCGTCCAGATAGGTTTGACCACTAACCTCTATCATTACACGCTGGACAGGCTGTCTCCATACAAACGACGGCTAATTTTGTGTGGCAATTTGAAGCGCCACTACGATTGTCCCGAGAACTAAATGTATTAATTTTGTGTCAATAATTTTAGTTCCATGAAAATTGTATCGTATCCTCGTATCCTACAGCGCCAAAATGGCGATACTCAAATAGGCACAAAAATATTTATGAGAGCAGCCATTCCAGTGTGTAATAATAGAGGTCAGTGGGTTTGACAGGTTCAAATCGACTTGCACGGGTTGTGGCTCAAACCGGTTTGAACCGGGTTGGTAGATCGAGTCGTTACATCGCTGGTATGAATTTCTAGTATCTCAAGCCGCGCGTAAATCGCGTCATCTGGACAAGCTCTTAGAAAGACGTACTCGGAATGAAGCACGAATGAGATTATAAGTGAAATTTATTAATTTCTCTAATTGCGACCTTCAACCCATTTGAGGAATATTGATCGACTAAGGCGAAATGAGCGAATGCGCTCTCTGTAGGCATCAAAACCGCTGTTCGCGTAGGCCGGTCTATAGTTGTTATATTGGTCGAAGGATGTACCTACAAAATAAAATACCTAAAATGGAGGTGGGCAGAGCAAATCATGGGAGTATGTTTCTATGTAACCTGACACAAATGGGCTCACCTAATAATCATTTCCATTTGAAAAACGTATCCCTTTGAAACACAGCTATCTACTAGTTTTTGTAAGACATCCTTTTTGTACAATCTGTGAAAATAAAACAGACCAGGTCATAAATATAAGCAAACTAAGATAAGGAAAAATGTACTGCAGCTACTTTAATGGAGAAACAGAAATTATAATGGGCATAAAAAATACTTTCTTTAAAAAATATTAAGAGTTAATAAATTTAATTTAAGAGTTAATGAAAATCATGAATTTGAAACTGTTCCTGCAATTAATAGCAGTCTCACGGTAGGCAGCCCCGAAACGCACGGTTGGCGCCGATGGTGCTTTGGATGGACGCATGTACGAGCTCCGAGGTAAAGGGCCGCTCGAGCCTGGCCTCCGTCTGAAGCTGGTTTTTGCGTATGCACCTTAAGGTTTTTATCATATCAGCTCATATACGTCCCCACCGAGGGGCTCGAGCCTACCCTGAACTAGGGCGGCGATTGGGCATTAGTCGACAATGCGGGTTGGTTGACTTCACACAACCTTGGAATTTATTCGCCGGCGTGTGCAGGTTAAAGTTGAAGTTAGGTGCGGGCTGATTTCCGCAATCAGACGACCGCTGCGCCCGTTTCGCGTGATTGGCTGGCATCATTGCCAGCCCAGCTCCTTCAAGAAGTCCAGTAGCCCCCGTAGGTTGCCGACGACTTCCTGGAGTGACCTTGGGTCACCGAGGTGCACGCTGTTTTCCTTCACCGTAATAGCGTCGGATAGACGTACATATGAAATCAAAATTCGAAAACACATTGGTACGAGACAGGATTCGACCAGAACTCCCGGACAGGAGGTAGCGGCCCCAGCCGTGCCACCGACAGTCGACTAATTGCGCCACCAATGTTATAATTATAAATGTCGGCTCTAAAGGTGCATCAAAATTCGTTTGTGACTCTCCTTAACGTTTTACTCTCTTACCTAAAAGACCCAGTCAAATCGGAAGCTCCGGGCCGAAGAAGCAGCTGCGTTAGGAAGTTAGCACCCCTTGATATCAGCTTCCTCTTGAAGTCCCACCCGTAGACCCCACCGTCGCCTACATAACGGGTACCAGAGACGAGATCGTAGTCATGTTCGCGTTGCAGTTCTATGAATTTGGGGATGAACTTGGGCTGAAATAATCATGTATTGATTACTACAGGTTGACTACAGGTCTGGCACCTAACTTGGGCTGAAATAATCATGTATTGATTACTACAGGTCTGGCACCTAACTTGGGCTAAAATAATCATGTATTGATTACTACAGGTCTGGCACCTAACTTGGGCTGAAATAATCATGTATTGATTAATACAGGTCTGGCACCTAACTTGGGCTGAAATAATCATGTATTGATTACTGCAGGTCTGGCACCTAACACAGTGGGTTCCTGGGGTAGGGAGAAGTGTAGGGAGGGGTGACATTTGAGGTAACAGCGTTGGGGCGGGAAGCGTCCCCAGAAGTGTCTCCTCAATCACTATACCCCTCTGCATTCGCAGGAACCTACTGAGTTAACCGCTATGTCTGTAGTTGCTTTTTGGGTAAAGTGCACAAGCAGTTTTTTTAGGATAAAAAGGAACCTATATTGTTACCCTCCACACTCTTAACCATACAGGGTGTTACAAAATTGGTGTAGGTCCCGTTAACTGGGGGTTCTACTCGTCATACTGAACAACTTTCTCCAAGGAACCCATAGTCAATTCTCAAAAAAAAATTGGACCCTCCATACTAAAATGCACAAAATCTGCTCACAGAAATCTGCTCGCGCTTAAACTGGAATAGGAGGTTTTTCAGAATAAGGAGGATGCCAACCAAACCAAACCAAACATCATCCATACCAAACTTTAGCTGTAATAAGTCTTTCAGCAAAAGGGCTGTGACATACCGTCGGAAAGACAGACATACCTATATGGCGAAACCATAGGTAAGAGTTCCTAATTTTAATTAATGAATGTGTTACGACTTCGTCCTCATCGATCTCACTATGGATGCAATCATTTAAAGCCGCCACCAGCTTGTTTTAGAGGTGAGTATTGCCCACCCTTTTTTTTAATTCACAATTGGTAACCCCTTGGCATCATCTCACCTGATGGTTAGTGACGATGATGCCAAAGATGGAAGCGGGCTTATCAAGATTCCCCAACGCAATGAAGAACACATAACTCACACATAATTGAGATTTCTTGGTGTGCTATTTGACCAAGATCACCTTACTTACACGCTGTAAATCAGTTTCTCAACGGATGGTACAATTTTACACAGAGAATGTGGCAGTTCTACTATTCCATTGGTTTTCGGTAATCACCCCTTTTCAATCTTGAGGACAAGTCTGAAAACTCTAGAGTGTGAACTCCTGGCCATGTACAAATTGCTTAAGGCGGGCGTTCAACTTATTGGCGCTGGTATCCTGCGTCACCACCAGCAACGTCTGGCTAAAGAGAACTGTGATAATTATCACCCATTGCATAATTCTCCCTCAGGATGTCCTAGATTTTTTTTTATGTACAGATTTTTTGTATTTTAGATTTTATTATAATTTGTATAGATTATTGTGGAATTCTAAAACCAACTACTTGGGGCTTGTGCACAAATCATGTGAGGTTCGATTCATGGGGGGGGGTCACAAAAAAATCACGACAGATCACGTTGGGGGAGGAGGAGTATAAGGGGACCACACGTGTATTTTTCTACAGTGAATGAACAAAGAAAAAAATATACCACATGAGTAGATAGATTTTCTTGGTTTCATTAAAAATAAATATTCACTTGTTAAAAACTTCAAAATAGCGAGTCTATTTTACGAAATTTTGCCCCGAGTGGCCTTAACCGCGCTTGACCCCGCCCGCTATAGGTTGAATTAAAAAAAATACACGTGAGGTTGTGAGGGGGAGAAGGGGTCGCCAAGAACCTCACTAAATATCACCAAGGGGGAGGAGGGGGTCAAAAAGTAACCGAAAAAACCTCGCGTGATTTGTGCACAAGCCCTTGGACAAAAAGGTAAGCACTGTTTAGAAAATTTTGATTGTATTCAGATTTCAGAGCAGTGGATCGTTCCTTACATAATTCCAAGATAAAATGTAGGTATGAAGTGTTTCTCAATCTAGTTCTGTTTTTATTAAATTGGTATTATTCATTGTAATTTTAACTGCCTCCGTAGCATAATGGTTAGTCCATTCGCTTCACACCAGGAGGTCGAGGGATCGATTCCCGGTGGGGTCTACAGGTAAGACTCGGTTAGGTTAGTGGTAGGGCATTTTCTAAGCCTGCTTGGCTAGCTACCACCATCTTATCTTAGTTTTGCCACCAAACATCAGTGTTAACAACATTGATGTGTTCCGGCTTGAAGATAAGATAGCCAGTTCTCCATTGCGTTGGGGAATCTTGGTAAGCCCGCTTCCATCTTCGGCATCATCGTCCATTACCATCAGGTGAGATGATGCCAAGGGCTTGCCAATTATGAATTTAAAAAAATAATCACCAATGTATACTCATTTATTTTTATGTAAAAACTACTAGCTGTCCACCCGTGGCTACGCCCGCGTTGTTTTCGATTTTCCCGTGGGAATAAAACGTTTTCCCGGCGTAAAAAGTAGCCTATGTCCTACTCCAGGACCTAACCTATATGTATGCCAAGTTTCATCCCGATCCGTCCAGTGGTTGAAACGTGAAAGAGTAACAAACATCCATCCATACATACAAACTTTCACATTTATAATATTAGTAGGATTAAAGTATGTGCTAAAACTGGCCACTTTTCTCAATTATACTGTACTTATCCTTAATATTCATTATTTAAAATTTTTGTACATAGATACTCAGAGAGTAATTAGTTTATTTCCTGATGACAGCGGCGCTAGTAAGGTAAAGGGATCCCCTAGAAGTAAAGTGAAAAAAAGGGAAATATCTCCTATGTATGTTCTCAAATTCAACCAATAACTGCTAATTGCCAGAAATGCACTTTGATGCACTGCTCATCTTATGTGTATTGTAGGTAATTTTCAATAAAACAATCAATGTTAAATCTTGACAACTAACAGCAATTTCATTATGAAAATAACTCCTGAATTTTTTTTTCTGCTTTTATGAAAAGCAATACCTTCTAACTAATACTATCTCACTTATTATAGGTGTACAGATCAAATTAATTCGAGAATCAAAAATCTAGGGCATTTTAATTGTCAGTTGCTATAGAACACTTACTCAAAAATTAGATGAGAAAAAGATAATTATCAAGTTTTTTTTCGCCTTTTTTAAAGTTGGGTTTTTGTTGAACATCATCGTCAATATGCACTTTTCCATTTATGAGCGAAAAATTGGCCAAAGCGAGTTGGACTCACCCAAAGTAAAGTTCCATAGCCTCTTCAAAAAATAAAGGTATATTTAAAAACCGGTAAAGTGACTTTCACTTTTTCTATATTTTGGTACTTTTTTTTTTTAATTATTTTATTTGTTGTTATAGCTGCAACATAAATATATCATCTGTGAAAATTTCAACTGTCTAGCTATCACAGTTCATGAAATACAGCCTGGTCACAGACAGAGAGACAGACGGACAGTAGAGTCTTAGTAATAGGGTATCGTTTTTAACCTTTGAGTACGGAACGCTAAAAACAAAATTGTTTTTGCAACAGGTAATAGAACATTTTGTATGTTGAATCTAGTTGTTCGACTATTACTCCTATAACTAGGAAGTCTGCTTAGCTTAGCCATGATGGTTTTCCTTTAAAAATGATTACATGTGTTACTATTTAAAAAAAGATTCAGATGTCCTGAAATAGTGGTTTTACTGGTTGGGTTTGGGTTGAATCTAACAAAAATTTGCACATTAAAGCTTAACATTTTTCAAACTGAACCCTGAGCCCGTAGTAATTTTGAAAGACCCTACAATACATATTTTTTTTCGAGATTTTATTTTACCAGTTTGTGGGCATGATTAATATGTATTACACATGATAAATTCCAGCTTTCAAGTACTAATAGTCTTTGAGCTAAGCTGCGGACAGATGAATAGACAGACATGGGGAAAATATAAGGGTGCCTTGTTGACTATGGAACCCTAAAAAGGATGATAATATGCAACTTTCCTAAGTGCATACAAAACTGTTCTGTTAGACATTGCTATCACACACAGGCATCTGGCCCCAAACTAGATTTCCCATGTAGTTCCTGTCAGTCCCCACAACGGGACAAACAGGAATAAAAATTCCTGTCTGTCCCCAAATTTGAATTCAGGGAAAAACAGAAATAAACAATTCTTATCTGTCCCCGAAGTTGACTTGAGGGACAAGCAAGAAAAAAATTCCTGTCTGTCCTCAATTTTATGACAATGTCACATGTAAGTATTACTGTAATTTCATAACAAACAGTGACATTGTCATATCAAATTTGGGGATAGACAGGATTTTTTGTTCCTGTTTGTCCCTGAATTAAATTAAGGGTCAGAAAGGAAATAATATTCATGTTTGTTCCCTTGTGTTGACAGGCTCAGGGGCAGAGCAAAATTACCCAGTTTCCCTACTATGGGAATGAGAGACTGATATACTACATAAGTAATTACATATATATATGGATTCTGAACACCCAGACAGCAAACTTACTTGTCACACGAATGTTTGTCCTGGATGGGCCAGCAGGCAAGAGCGCTGACCACTGAACCACTGGGTCAGTCAAATTATGTACAATGACTATCAACTTACGTGATGACTAAGATCTGCGTCCATAATGATAATGAAATTGCCAGTAGCATGTTTTATCCCATGAATATAAGCTGTTCCTAAGCCAAGCTTCTTCTCTCGTGGACGTAGCACAATTTTGTTCGATCCATATAATTTCTGCAGCTGTTTAGCTACGTCGAGAGTCCCGTCTGGGCTCCCATCGTCGATTATTATCACTTCGTAATCATAATTGCTACAAATTAACAAAATATTCCATTTATTCTGAGCTCTGACGTTGTATTCGGACCTAAACAAATAAAGCATAGAAGTACTTACGTGTTAACTAAATATTTGAAAATCAGCCAAATAATGATAGGCAAATTCTCTCTTTCATTGTATGTGGGCAATAATATGGAGTATTTGTCCCTTTTCATTATTTCGGAATCCAAAGAAGTTGTTTTCATCGCCATGCTGACAAGTCTTGGACAGACAACAATTGGACAAGCAACTTGTCATGAGTCAAGCAAGAAAAAAAGCAAGGAGACAGTGTTGCCAACCCTTATCAAAATGTATCCCTAAGATTTTATTCAAATCCCCCTAAAAACCCCTTAGTATAGGTGTATAGGTTTTTATAATAAACTAGCTTTTGCCCGCTGTTTCGCTGTTTTTGACAGTGAATGGGGCACGTGCCACAAGTGGCTCGCGAGCGTGGACATGAGTTTTCTCTAGACCCCTTAGGAATTATATCAGGCTATTCTGATTAGCAGTCTACCAATTTCCTACCAAGTCCCCTCAACCAATTTTATACAAAAAAATCACTTTAATCCGTCCGGGATATTTTCGGTATTGTGTTGGGTTAGTGTGGCTCTTGGGTCTTTAGCCAGATCGCTGACAGGCAGACGCGTGGTCAAAACTTCTTTACTTGTTCCAGCAACTCAATCTTAGACAATATGATCCTGCCATCCTCAGTCTTCAGCTTAGTCAGTTGGCTTTGTCCAACAGAAAGATCTCTCGCGAATTTTTTTATGCCTTTGCTGTTCTCAATCGCCTCTTTATTAAATAAATAAAATAAAAAGATAAAATAAAAAAGCCTTTATTTGTCCTTGTTTAATCATTACATAATATTTACACTACTTACTAATTAACTTTAGACTATATCAAGAACCCCCAGGTGGGTAAAGTTAAAGTATATATAGGAGACAAAATCTCCGGAGTGAAAACTTGCTCACAGCCGTAACGCACAGGTTAGAGAAATCTGCGAGAACCATACATATTATGGGCCCACAGGTGTATAACAAACTCTCTGTTGACATTAGGAACTCCTCTAGTTTTGACACTTTTAAAAGTAAGCTACAGAAATGGCTTGTCGAGCGGTCCTTTTACACATATAACGAATTTTTGACATACAAGGGCTAAATATAAAATGTTATTTTAGAATTGTTTCATAATGTTAAATGTTTCAAAATGTTTCAACTATAATAATAATTTTACTTAAATTTTATAAATGTGTTATTATAATAATGTGACTTGTAATATTAATTACCAATAAATATATGTCTATGTCTATTACTAACCTACAGTATGGACACTCAGTGCGGCTCTCTAGATTCCGACCTCACCCCCTCGACACCCGGATTGATACAGATTGGTTACAGTTTGGTTGTCGAACGTGTAGGATTTCGCCGACATTTTGTTTGTTCCGTCATTCCTTTTTTGAAATGTCATTTCTGGCCCGTTGTATGAAGTGCCCAGGGTGTCCTGCAAAGATGCCCAAAATTTCCCTGTTTTGGGCTGTTTGGCACCAATTCGGGCTGCATTTTTTAAAATTTCGTCCTCCCATCGTGTAGGCGGTCTTCCTCTTCCTCTTTTTCCATGTGGCCCTCTCCACAAGGTTAGTTTTGTGGGTCCATCTCTGGTCCGTAGCGTCTTCAGAGGACTGAAAAACCAATCTGCGTCTTTCTTCCATGAGGTTGCTGGTTAAGTCTACTACTATCGTTTTTTGGTTCTGTATATATATATATATATATATATATATATATATATATATATATATATATATATATATATATATATATATATATGGTTTGGTTCTGTATATATATATATATATATACACCGGTGGCGTGCCGTGCCGGATAGTGAAAAAAGAGCCAAGATGCTGATTTATTTGTTTCACAAAAAAAAAAGTTTTTGGATTTGTGTGGTGAATTCAATAACAGGACCTTACAAAATTGGTGTAGGAGAATATAAGTCTGTGTGTAGGAGCCTTTATCTGGGGTTTCATAAATTGATCACCTTATTACCCAATTTCATAACATTTTGTATTGGGAATCGATTTTTTTACGAACTTTCATCATCACAGCGAAAAACGTTCACTGCTGGAGAAAGGCCCCCAAGGTTTTCCACGACGACCTGTCCTGCGCTGCTCGCATCCAGCGGCTTCCCGCGATCTTCACCAGGTCGTCGGTCCACCGCGTGGGAGACCTGCCTACGCTACGTTTTCTGGTGAGCTACTCGAGAACTTTACTACCCCGACGGCCATCTGTTCTACGAACTATAGAGCCTGCCCACTGCCACTTCAGTTTAGTGATTCTGTGTTACTTTGGTTCTCCTGTGGATCTCCTCAGTTCTGATTAGATCGCGTAGGGAAATTCCAAGCATAGCACGCTCCATTGCCCTTTGGGTGACCTTGAGCCTTCTTATGAGGCCCATAGTAAGCGGCCATGTCTCAGTTTCGTATGTCATCACTAGCAACATACACTGGTCAAAGACCTTAGTCTTGAGACACTGCGGTATTTGGGACGTGAAGATATTGCAAAGCTTCCCGAACGCTGCCCAGCCGAGTTGGATTCAACGATTGATCTCTTTCTTGAAGTTGGACCTACCTAGCTGTACTGTTTGTCCTATGTGTACCCATTTGTCAACAACTTGCAACTTGCGAACTTGTATTCTTTAAACCCTTAGAATATATTATTCCAACAACTCATTTGTTAAGTGTGATAAGTACTTAGAAGCCGTTCAATCAGACTAAGTTCGTTACACCTGTATACTTAGGTACTGCAGCAAAGAAAGTAGGTATAATACATGCAGACGAACTGCCACGTGCAGAGGTGACTTTAGTGGGTGCTAGCTCGGAAATTGCAGTCTCTGTCGGTTTTAGGGTTCCCTAGTCAAAATAGGAATCGTTAGAGTTTTGCCATGTCCGTCGGTATGTCTGTCTGCCTGTTCGTCGTTATGTCACAGTCGTTTTTATCAGAGACTGTATTACATCTATGAAGCTGTAATTTGGTATAGTTATAGGAAGTTAGTGGAACAAATCTGTAAAAATAATTGGATACTTCCCCTAGATGTAAATTTTAAAACTAAGGGTTAAGATAGGGTGTTAAGATTTTTTTTTTATAAAAGATTGATTTACGAAATATTACGTTTTTAAATGATGACTTTTGTTAGAGGTACACCTCCAGCTATACCGCTATCTCAGAAAATCTGACAAGTATTGGAAAAAGTAGGCGATAACTAATTTAAGACGAAAATGATCACAGTCAACTAAATTTTCTTAGTTTAGGTGTATAAGTCGACCAACTTAAGATGTACTGTTGGATTTGTAAAAAGTTTTGCATACAATTTTTTTTATACTAACTGCAAAAACAGGTATTGAATTAAAGTAACCGACATAGCTCTCAGAATTGCTAAACTTAAGCAGTGCTCCGTCACTCGCCTATACCTACCGCAAAATATACCTACGTTTAGCGACCCGCTCGGACGGGCTCTCGCGAGTCGGGCCGCCACCGTGTGTCTTGTGTAGGTATAGATACCTCGAGATAGGTAGTAGTGATGTGAACCGCTTTTGTAAAAACCGATAAAAACCGGTTTTTCACCAAACCTGTATTTACCGGTTTTTTCGATAAGAAATCGGTTTTTAAAAAACAGTGAAAACGCACTAACTTTGGATGATAATTGTTCATATGAAAAGGCCGCCTTTGCTCATTTTGAATATAAGTAATTTTAAGTCTGATCCTGATCTCTATTTTGTTGTGTTGTACATTTTAACATATTTACTAGAATGTACGCATCTGCAAAATAAACCGGTACTATGACTATGATTGACAACAAGTCATGGAGTTTCCTTTTTATGTACCGTATCAATGTAATGTAAGAATCAATATATATTTTATGAAATAATTTTGCTTACATATTGATGGTTTTCGCGCCGCTATTTCGGTAGACTACGTGTAATTCAAAAATGTTTGATAGAACCTTGGTCTAACACAATAATTTGAGACTATTTAAACTGGGGTTTCTACTTTCTTTTCATAAAAATGATCAACTATTCCTAAGGATAAATATTAAACTTGGGAAAACTTTTTAAAAATCTTTCATAAAATCAATCATCTGAGTCGGGCAACGTTTACGAGGTATTTTTTTATTACACCATATAATATGCACAGGTAAAATTCAAAAGGTCAACTTATAGATTTACCTTTTGTCACTACAATTAGCAAAATCCTACTTCCTACAAACGTAAAAAACAACTATACTAACCATTAGTTTTAAGATTCCCACAGTAAGTGTAAATAAACGAACGTGGCGTACCCCATCATGTTGCCAAAAATAGGACAGACCTTGCCTGTTTCAGAAGACAATATTTTAATTATGAAGATTTATGAATCAAAATAATTAATGAATAAAAAAATATTAACAAATTTATCTAAATTATTAAATATATATGCGTGTTTTTTTTGTTATTTCCCTTTGAATTATGGAGGGGTAAGTATGCCCTAGTATTAATATGCTACTAATTATTACATTTAGAATTTTAAAAAATCTTATTACACAAATTGCTGTTAATTTTGAAAAACCGATAAAAACCGGGTTTTTTTCTAAAAATAATCATAAAACCGGTTTCGAAATTTGTAATCGGTTTACATCACTAATAGGTAGCTAGGTAAACATTATTATTGTGTGTTAGAACCGTGCTAAGTGGAAGATGGTGGAAGTCTAATTATGTGCTAGGTATGTATGTAGGCAATACAAAAAAAAAAACAGATCTAATAAAACATTAACATTAGACATTTTGGAGGGCGTTCAAGTATTACGTAACGAATTTGGGGGGAGGGGAGGGTCCTGTAAAACGTTACGAAGCGTTACAGGGGCGGGAGGGGGCGTTTGAACTACGCGTTACGTAACATGTTTTTTTTTCTTCTTACTAACGCGATTACAACAGTAAAAAAAGTATTTTAGCGATTTTCCGGTACTTTACGCCACATAATTATTATTTTGACTTTTAGGTAAAAATGGTCAGTTAGTGGTTACATAACGTTTTACTAGGGGGAAGGGGGGGTACAGAAAAACGTTACGGCGCGTTACATGCGGGGAGGAGGGGGTCAGAAATCTTCAAAAGTTGCGTTACGTAATAATTGAACGCTCCCTTGTAAGGAGTTGAACTTTTTACAAATATAACTGCACGTCTTAAGTTAGTCCACTATCACTTAAACTAAGAAAACCTTCTTAGCCGTGATAATTTTTCTTGTTAATTCATTACGTGTCCTACTATTCCAAATCATATTCAGATTTTCTGAAATAGCCGTTTCGAAACTGTAACAAAAATCAGCACTTAAATATTTAAATATATATAACTCAAAGGTGACTGACTGACTGACATAGTGATCTATCAACGCACAGTCCAAACCACTGGACGGATCGGGCTGAAATTTGGCATGCAGGTGCTATGACGTAGACATCCGCTAAGAAAGGATTTCGGGAAATTCCCACGGAAACCGCAAAAATCTGGATCTGCGCGGGCGAAGCTGCGGGCATTCACTAGTTAAGTATATTTCTTAAAAAACTATAAAGGCGAAACTATAAAGGTTCTTAGTTTGACTACAAAACCTTAAAAATCACCGACCTACCGATAAAAACAGCTGAGTTAAGTAAATTTTACCCGCATCCGTGCCGTAATAGTAAGTCCATTCTCTGCACACCAGGAAGTTGCAGGTTCGATTCCCGGCGGGGTAAACTTTGTAAGAGTCAGTTTGGTTGGTGGTAGGGTATTTTCTTAGCCCGCCTGGCTAGCTGCCACCATCAATCATATCTAAGTCTTGCCACCAAACATCAGTGTTAACAGCATTGATGTGTTTCGGCTTGAAGATAAGATAGCCAGATTCCCATTGCATTCCCCAATCAGGC
Organism: Coleophora flavipennella; assembly: GCA_947284805.1. Classification (NCBI taxonomy): domain Eukaryota; kingdom Metazoa; phylum Arthropoda; class Insecta; order Lepidoptera; family Coleophoridae; genus Coleophora; species Coleophora flavipennella. The sequence continues at coordinate 7,725,874 of OX369282.1, read as the reverse complement.
AATCTGGCTATCTTATCTTCAAGCCGGAACACATCAATGCTGTTAACACTGATGTTTGGCGGATAGAAGATAGAAGCGGGCTTACCAAGATTCTCCTTATAAGCCCGCTTCTATATTCGGCATCATTGTCACTTACCATCAGGTGAGATGATCCTAAGTAAGGGTTTATCAATTTTGGATTTAAAAAAATACTATCGGGTCGCAATCAGAACGCGTCTCAATCAGGATTTACCTAGTGAATACCGCGCATATATGTTTATAATCAAACAAAAATTAAATGTAACTTGTAATTAGTTTTAAGCTGACGCACCTTCTAAGTTCGATCAACTAGTACGACTATTGCTTAAACTAATCAAATGAATAAAAACCATCACTTGTAAAACTTTTATTTTCATTTTCATGAATCAACCCTAGCGCTAAACGCCGTACAGTCGCCGCCGCGATTCGCGCGCCGCCCGTGTACGCAGTTATGACCGCTAAGTCGAGCGCCTTAATACCGATGTTTCCGTGTACTGTCTGACAGTGGGAACGAGTAGGTTAATAAATGCGTAGGTATTTTCGTTTTATAAGGAAGTGCAGTATCTGTTACGAAGTAACTAGTATCTCATCTGTGACTTAAGTGACAGTGGTCGGGACACATAGCTCGTAGAACAGATGGTCGTTGGGCAGTAAAGTTCTCGAGTGGAGACCGCAAACCGGAAAACGTAGCGTAGGCAGGCCTCCCACTCGGTGGACTGATGACCTGGTAGAGGTCGCGGGAAGCCGCTGGATGCGGTCAGTGCAGAACCGGTCGTCGTGGAAATCCTTGGGGGAGGCCTATATCCAGCAGTGGACGTCCTTCGGCTGATATGATGATGATGATGAGGTATTGATGTTAAAGTCATTTAATTAATTTGACCCTTTTACTGTTTGTTCTATTATCTCCTATGTAATGTCCTACCTAACTGTAACGATTTCCCTGTAAAATAAAAACTACGTCGCGGGGTATTTGTAGGAGGAAAAGGGAATGGATCTGGGCCCTACATCTGGGATACAACTTGTAGTTCATGATCATGAGGTGCAGTCATTAGATTTGAAATGTTAATAATAGGAAACCACAAGATAATATTTGTAGCCATTTAATCACTCAAATTCTGAAATAAAACACTACAATAATATATTAGCCCACTGGAACAAACTTTCTAAACTTAAACTAACTGCTGTTAAAATAATGATATTAACTATTGATGTCAAAAAATACTGTCAGGTCTAAAATTGTTTTTAAAAATATGTCAGGTTCTCTACAGATCGTTTCAGCTCTAGACTCTCGCCGAAGCTTGGCGAGGCGAGGTTCGACGCGGTCAAGCAAACGGAGGCAACACGAGGTGACAAGAGGAAATTTCCGTCTATATCCTCTTATTCTCCTCATGTCACCGATGGTGGACGTACTCGAAGTGACAGCTGCCGCGACTTTTTCTGCTTGATATTGCTTCATAAAAGGCTACTTAACGTTCATTATTTCGACCTGAACGGACAGACATACTCAATTTGCCTGATCTCGCACTACTCGCACCTCGCGTCCTTTCACTCGCTCGTGTCGCCTCGCGTTGTTCCGAGAAGACTGTAGAGCCCAGGGCTTGAAACCGGTTAATTTTTATTTTCCAAAATACAAGTTAGCTTGAGCCAATTTCATGTCAGTTCTAAAAAATGGCCCCTATATTATATTTACCACATTAATTATTTCAGTAAATATGACAAAGTACAAAAAAATATAACAAAAACCTTTATGAAACCGGTTTAGCTCCCATAGTAAATTAACCGGTTTCCAAGCCCTGGTAGAGCCAGTAAATACTGGAATTGATAGGTTATCTGACAACAATATCTCTCCAGTTTTAATTGTCAATAACCCTGGAACTTGTTACATGAAACGTAGTTTAAATTATTACCTAATTACTGATCATGTCAATTTAATTTATCATTAGCGGTCTTGAAGTCACAAAAATAATATTTATCTAACTCATCAACTAATACATACTAACCTATGTCATATTTAATTTTCTACATAACCTAATTATAATAAATAAGCACTTAAAATCAAAAACTGTTCTTAAAAGATACATTCATTACACAATTTGGAACGGTTTGGGAATGTGAAATAGAAAAAAAAACAGATGTGAACCAGATTGCCATTCGCCAACCTACCTGCATTACTTCTAAAACTATTTTTTTAGCACTTTAGCTTCATATTATTTATAAATTTAATCATAATTTTTCAGCAACAAGAAATGAGGATTAAGTTAAAAAATATAGTTAATGAAATTTATATTAATTTAAGTTACAACAGTCATAATGGTTTGCATATGCTAATTTTGGCGCAATACTATAAGGTTTTTGCGAGTAATGAAACAGTGCTAGTTTGTATTCATAGTTGACTGCTGCCATCTTGTGTAGTGATTCACGCAATACAGCGCACACTGCTGAAATGTCTGCCTTCTCCATGGCTAAATGGTACCTGAAATTGGTTTTTATGTGAATTAATCTAGTTGATTTTTAACCCGGCGACAATGACGCTGGGTCATATTGACCCGAGCGATTTTCAATTGGGGAAATTTCGAAAAAAACATTTAATAGTTCATGGTTTTCTCAGTAGCTGGAGATAAGACCTCAATTCATATGATTTGTACCATAGTGTAGTGAGCAAGCGCCAGTGAAGAATGGTAAAATCCCTTTTCTTGAATAAAACGGGAATACAACGACTACAGCTCCATACATTTTTAGTTCTAAAAGAGAAATTATTTTTGTTGCCCTTTTGATGTTGTTGTATTAAAACCAAATAATAATTTGATATATAAATTAATTTAAACATTGGTACTACAATGACTTCGTGGTCATGCAATAGTTCCTTACTTTGTATTAAATTTGTTACAATTCATCAGATAACCAGATAATTATAAAAAAAAATCATTCAGGTCATATTGACCCCGCGTCATCGTCCGCGTTATTTTTGACGCGTCATTGGCGCCGGGTTAAAAGTTGCTGTTCTTTTTACAATCTAACAAAATACAAGTAGGTAAATTTCATAAAAGTAATGAAAGTACTAAATAAAGGCATTTCTTAGAGACGAAGTCGCGATGTTAACCTTATCCTTTTTGTAAAGAGAAGATGAAGGGATTTTTATAAACCACCTAGATTTGCCCGCGGATTAGGTATAGTTTTATTTAAGGGTTCCGTACCCAAAGGGTAAAAACGTGACCCCTATTACTAAGCCTCTGCTGTCCGTCCATCCGTCTGTCACCAGGCTGTATTTCATGAACCGTGATAGGTAGACAGCTGAAATTTGATATTTCATAGATAATAAATTTATGTTGCCGCTATACAACAAATGCAAAAAATTAGAAAAAGTCTCCATACAAAAACGTGTTTTTTTAAACGTAAAAAAACTAGCGCCATCTAATATAATGGTTTTTGAAACATGGAACTAACGCCATCTAGAATGATAGTACGGAACCCTATGTGTGCGGTTCTGACTCGCATTTAGCCGGTTTTTATTTTATGACTCTATTCGAACGTCGCAGTGTAGCTTGTGCGGGTAGACTTAAATTTGTCAGTTGACGTTTGAATATTTTTTTTCACTTTTGTTATTTGACTAAATTCACCTACAAAAATCAGTTTTTCTAGATCCTTCGAGAACTACCCGTGACTATTCCGGACTAAAAAAATCCCTATAAATGTTGTTTTCTGCACTTTACTTTGCCTTTGTACCAAATTTCAGCGATATCGGTGCAGAAATCAAAGATTGAGATATTAACAAATAGATAGAAAGACACTTTTAGACTTATGCAGTTTTGACCCTCCGAGTGTTCCTGGTACAGTGTCGCGAGTTCAATGGTTTCATCTCTAAAATGCCCAACGCACCTAAAGAAGTTTTCACTTCAAAAATGATTAAAGAATGGATGTTAAAGGAAGCAATTTGTGTAGTCTCCTTTGAGCAAAATTTCCTATTTTGATTGATTGATTGAAAACACTTTATTGCACAACTTAAGAGAAAAAAAAGATATAATGACTATGGAAGTTGTACATATAGGCGGTCTTATCGCTAACAAGCGAAATAGACAGACACTTTCAGACTTATGCAGTTTTGAACCTCCGAGTGATATTATTCTCAAGTTCAAAATATTACTGTACCTCTATACTGTACCATTCTATACTATACTCTACTACACTACACTATAATCACGACACACTTTGCTTACAGCTACAGCTTTATTGCGAAGTTAAGGAAATCCACCAAAAAGGAGTCTTTTTATGTATCGGACTATGCTATTTTCACGTGATAAAATGTAGCTTATGTCCTTCTCCATGACGCAGGTTACGTGCATGCCAAATATTATCGAAATTGAATGAAAACGGTTTGGCAGCGCACAAAATACGAACAAACAAACAAGCATTAATTTTTCATACAAGATAACTAAACCATATTAGTACTAAGATACAGTATGAACACTCCCAGACACTCTCTAGATTGCGACCTCACCCCCTCGTCACCCAGATCGATACAGATTGGTTGTCGAACGTATAGGATTTCGCCGCCATTTCGTTTGTTCCGTCATTCCTTTTTTGAAATGTCATTTCTGGTCCGTTGTATGGTGTGACTAAACTTATCTAATTTTTAATTTTAGGCTGAAACCTGAATTTTACATTAACTTACACGGGACATTCTTCAAGCCTCCTCGTTTGTTCTTCCATCTTTAGCAGCATCAAGGCTGTCCTTACAGAGGCGACTGCGACCACCGAAGCATATTCTTGTCCAATACTCTTCGAGACAGTTAACCCGCATAGGCAGAGGAAGGTGGCTGCCGTTTCGACCATGGCAGGCTCGGGGTCGCAAAACCATGACAAGTAAGGGATGAAATCGTTTGGAATAACGGGATGTGAAGGGAATTTCTGCAAAATTATAAAGTAGTCCAAAAAACGATATAAATACTAAAGGTTTTTTTTCAGTGAACCTGTTAGAGCGTAACCTGTATAACTGGGATTTCAAGGGACTCAGGTTTTTTTATCATTTAAAGAGGATTTTCATTTACCTAGTTTTCCAAATAGGCAGGTTTAAAATGACAGTTGTCTTATTTATAGAGGGTCTTGCTAAGAGTGGTCGAAACGTACCGTCTTTCGTTTATAGAGGTAAAAATGATACTAAAAATACATATTTTATATGTTTTTATATGAACAAACTTTTATTTTTGAAAACAATACAAAACTTATGGCTTAAAAAAAACAGTAATATTGGTTTGAATTTGAGTGCTATTTTCGATGGTGTTTTGATCAAATATGCCAGGATTACCAATATTTGACAACTCAAAATATTTACGAAAATTTTCTAATGCTTTTTCTGCGTCACGCTTTGACACTCTTTCTAAAGTCTCTTCACAGCTCTCCTCCTCTTCTTATATTTCGAAGAAGGAAGAAACCTAGATTCTTAATGGTATACTGAGAATTTTTATTTTCGAGAAACAAAGCATGTGTGGAATAAATTCGACTCTAATGTTTATAAACATACGTGTGCCCAATCCTGCCCTTGACTCACTTATAGAGGCTACGGAGCTTAAAAGTCACAATTATAGAGGTAAATATCGAAGAAATCTAAGAAATCAAATCTCAATTACAAAGGTTCAAAAATTCCCAGTAACAGAGGTATTTCAGTGCAAACGTGTCGGGACCTCATTGTAATTATCAGTAGTAGAGTTTTCTCACTTATCCAGGGCCCATTTAACCCGGTTTCGCTGTATTTATAACTTAGGCTTAGGTGAGAAATGACAATTTATAGGTACGTCATATGAACATGGACAAGACTAAAATAATGTTAAATGTCCGTGTCGCACCCACCCCTCTAAAGGTTGGAAACTCTACACTGGAAGTTGTTGATGAATATGTATACCTGGGACAAACAGTCCAGCTAAGTAGGTCCAACTTCAAGAAAGAGATCAATCGACGTATCCCACTCGGCTGGGCAGCGTTCGGGAAGCTTCGCAATATCTTCAAGTTACGAATAAGTAACGCAGTGTCTCAAGACTACGGTATTTGACCAGTGTGTGTTGCCAGTGATGACTTACAGAACTGAGACATGGTCGCTTACTATCGGCCTCTTTAGAAGGCTCAAGGTCACCCAAAGGGCAATGGAGCTTGCTATGCTCGGAGTTTCTCTGCGTGATCGAATCAGAAACGAGGAGATCCGCAAGAGAACCAAAGTAACCGATATAGCTCACATAATCGCTAAACTGAAGTGGCAGTGGGTAGCTCGTACAACAGATGGCCGTTGGGGTAGTAAAGTTCTCGAGTGGTGACCGCACTCCGGAAAACATAGAATAGGCCGGCCTCCCACGCGCTGGACCGACGACCTGGTGAAGATCGCGGGAAGCCGATGGATGCGGGCAGCGCAGGACCGGTCGTCATGGAAATGCTTGGGGGAGGCCTTTGTCCAGCAGTGGACGTTTTTCGACTGACATTATGATGATATGATGAACTACGTCATAAATGATGTATAGAAGGGGCTTGACCTAGAATCTCCAACTCATTGAGGAACTGCCTGCTTGTCAATGTAGGTATACATTCATCAATCACTGAATGTTATTCCTCTAAAATATTGAGGCGCCGAAACTTTGTTAAGAATTTCAAAAACATGTTGTTGAACCTATTACGCAAATAAAATTAAGATAATTTTATAAACTCACCAATTCGTTCAATACCCGTTTTTCAGCCAGCGCTAAATCTTGGATCGTAAAAGCTCTGTTGCCCCTTCTGACCATTCTCATTCCATGGATGGCGCCGAGGTGGAGTTTGCTGGCTATCCACATGCAAGCGGCCGCGGTTAGTTGGAGCTGCACTGGATCTGGACTGGAGCACAGGCTGTCGATGTACCAAGCTGCTGATTGGACAACCGCAGACTGACCGGCTGAGCTCTATAATCAAATCAATCGATGAAATAAATAAACGAATGCTTTTTCACTGGAACCTGAAATGATTCTACACAACCGGTACAGTATTTGGGACCCCCGACATAAAAAGAGGGGTGCTAGTATGGTGTTATAGGTTTGAATCTTATGTCTTTCAGTCGGTATACCTACACCCTGGGCAGATTTTGAAGTCAATAAAAAATTGGAATGGCGGAAATCAAAATGGCCGCCAAAGATAAGTAAGTCAGGGGTTTTTATTTTACTGATTATTAGATACCTACCAAAATATTTTTAGTTTCAGAAGGATAAAAAAAAATGTACTTAATACATACTTACGTCGGAAGCGTCGGTGGCTTAACCTAACGACTCGGTCGTCCTAACCGGAAGTGCCGGGTTCAAATCCGAACGGCCAATATTCCAATTGATTTAACGGTGAAGGAAAAACATCGTGAGGAAACCTGTACGTACACACCTGCGAAGAAACCGAAGGATAATTAAAGAATAAAAAAGCGTCGGTGGCTCAACCGGTAACGACTCGGTCCATCTAACCAGAGGCGCCGGGTTCAAATCTGGACGGCCAATGTACCAATGAGTTTTTCAAAAAAACTTACGTACATATACTTCCGATTGCTTTAACGGTGAAGGAAAACATCGTGAGGAAACCTGCACACGCCTGCGAAGAAACTCGAAGGTTGTGTGTGAAGTCGACCAACCCGCACTGTGCCCGCGTGGTCGACTAAGGCCCGATCGCCCTAATTCAGGGTAGGCTCGAGCCCCTCGGTGGGGACGTATATGAGCTGATATGATGATGATGATGATAATGACATACTTACATTAAGCTGCATCATATAGTTGATGACACATGAACGACAGTCTTCTGGAGTATTTGAACCAATCGGTTTTTTTTCAGCTTGGAGTAGATACAGAAGGACATCAGTAGTGTAATAGTAAGTCAAATTATCAATAACTGGACTTACAGCTGAAAAAAATCCACTTTAAAAACATAAGCCAAACAGACAATTTAGATAAATTGTATCAAAAATTAGACAAGGACCTGTGTGAACTCCAGAGAAGAAGCAGAGCTGGAAAGAGGCATTTTCTGGTGTCAAAAGCCAGTATTAATATTGGGTCGCTAAACCAGCGAAATAATTACGCATTATAGCATGAAAAAATACAAGTTTAAAAAAGAACAAACTCACCGGCTTCTTTCAATTTCCTCTCCTTAACTTCGAAATCAATTTTTTGAGCATCGTTCGTTAAATCAATATCAAAGGGAGGTAGATTTTGTAAACCTCTACTATGTGGCCGCTTTAAACTCCTCTTTACCTTCTTTACAGACCCTAGTTCCAATGGCGGTGTGAAAAAGTTGCCCTTGTCCAAAGAAGATGCTAAAATTCTATCCTTCATAAAAGCTGCTGATGTGACCATTCTATCTTCTTTCCTTATTTCACTACTGTCTAAGCTTTCTATATTTAGACTGCTTGGTCCAGCCAAGCAGGGCTTAGACCCGATGATTCCTAAATCCGAGTTGAATTTTAATGGATTTTTGTCCTTTTGTTTATGAACTAGTGCTGGAATTTTACTTTCGAATTTGGGTTCTTTTTCTTTTAGTTTTATTATTCTTTCAGCACTATTATTTGGTCCTGCCAAGCATTTAAAACTACTACATCCCGAATTTATGCAGGGAATTATTTTCTTCGCTATAGGATACTTTTCACTCTCTCTTGAATTGCCTGAATTCTGATTAGCACACGTCAAAGTTTGCAACGGATTACGTGTCAACGTGGCCGTGTCTTGAATATATTTCTCGTTGATTATGAACTTTGTAATACAGCGAGTTGGCGTATGACTTGGACCAGCCAAGTCTTGGTTCACACGCTGAAAGGCAAGAGTGTTCAAGGGACCCCGCGCTACTGTCTTCAATAAACGTTGCTGTTGTGATTTTGGCTGTGGACGTCCAGATTTTGGCAGGGAGCGGATTAAAACTGGAATCTTCGATGTCTCGCTACTTTTATCTTCGTTTTCTTTGTTTAATTGCATGTTTTTTTTTTTAACTTAATCCTAAAGATAATTCTAAATATTTTTCTTTTACTGTGTGAGCGGCAAGCGCATCGCAATTAATGACGGGCTTCCTCAACGAAAGTGTTTGATCATAAAAAAATAATTAAATCTACCCTCATATTTTGTAAAATCATTCGTTAAAAAAAATGGCAAACGCTCTGAAGGTAAATGGGTCAAAAAGAACATAAACAGCAACGTAACCGTAAACGTCAAATGAATGCGGTCCGAAATGCATATTATTACCCTTCTCTTTCCAGCTGATATGGTAAACGTTTATGTGGGACAGAGAAGAAAAGATACTTATTTTTATCTGACAGACTGACAGAGACAGACCTCTGCACTGCAAAAGTAGAATGACATGTTGATTGTTGTTGAAAAAATGTCCAAGAATTATGTTGTGGGTTTTGTCATTTTGCTGCATCGAAACTTATAAATTATCTTATTATATTATGTAAATCTGTGTTATAAATAATTTCACGATTACTTTCAATCAAAGAAATTAGCAAAGTAGCGGAATCATGAGAGAAAAGTGATCAAATTCATTCAACGTGAAAATTTCTTCTCAGACTATTTGTTGATGAAAAACATGGGTAAAACGAGCAAAGTGGTCATCTGCGGCATGAAAGGGGTCGGAAAGACGGCTGTTCTCGAGCAACTCATATACGGAAACGTGAATTTGAAGTCTTGCTTTTACCCTACTATCGAGGATATTTACGTGGCGAACATAGAGACTGACAGAGGATCGAAGGAACGTGTTTGCTTCTACGACACGGCAGGCGTGGAGCCCCCGCTCACAGGCGAGTTTAAAGGTTTAAAAGTTTATTTTCTTAAATTAGCTTATGGCCCAAACATCAGCTTGGAATCATCAAATCACGCAGAAACACGTATGTAAATAGCTTAGCTTAGTATAAGGTGGCAGACTACTAGGTACTAAGTATTATTAAGATCACAAGCTTCTACTAGATCAGCACACATTAATATGCACCAAAGTATTTATTTACACAGTCTGTCTATTACTTGAGTAAAAAAAAAACATCATAGCACTCATTTTACACACTATGTATCTATTGTTGGCATTATGTTATCTTCCCATAAGGACCATTCCATGTAAAAGAGGAAAACAAAATAAAATTTAAAATTCATTAAATTAGGTATCCCTAATTTACCATTAAATTATAATTAAAAGTCCATATTTCATGAATAATTAGACAAAAGTTTTTAAAATTGCTGAAAAACTGACTTTTTCTGTAGAGGAACTTTTATTTTGTATAGAGTGACTTATGGAGCAAATGTTGTTTAAGTTGACAACACTATTCTTAACCATTTAAATAATTGTAGCAAGCTAACAAGTGTATTTTAGAGAAAGAACCGAAGGAACTAATCAACTATGTATAAAAGTGCAAGGTTTTGTGTATTTCTTCTCTGAACCCACCAGTCACGCAAAAAGAGATAAAATTTATTTTTCTGACCTCAAATTTGATTTTAAAACATCTTTTAATATGTCATACCAATCAGTTGATATATGATAAAATTTTGTTTAAATACTATAGATTGTTGCTTTGTTCCTGTTTTAACCTTCGATTGATTGATTAAAGCTCCTTTCAGCCTAAAAAACATTCTGTGTAAAAGGGGAAAAGGCATGTCCTACCAGTCACGCAAAAAATACACTTTTTTTTCTATCCCCAAATATGACTTTACAACTTAGAATTTATAGAAGTAACTTTAAAGAAATAACAATACATATGTATCAAACTATTTAAACATTTTTAAATAGTTAAAAGCATCATGTTAAAAAGGGATGTCACACCAGTCACAATTTTAAAAATTTTTGGTATTGTTTTCCAGAAGCTATAAGCACACCCCGGACACTTCGTACAAACTAGCAAGAAATTACATACATATAAACAACTGATGTATCTATAGGCATGAATGCAGGGAGGGTTAAATCACACCGGCGGGGCCGCATTATTATTATTATTATTATTATTTGATTAATACACTAGCAGCTCTAAGAGCTGATGCGTGTATATCACTGCACTTGTGTTTTAAAATGTTTATCAAGTCTGTTTTTAAAACTGTTGACTGTTGAAGCACTTATGACTGTTTCTGGGAGAGAGTTCCTTAAATAATAAATAAATAAATATTCTGGGACAAATCACACATGGTCATCTGGCCCCAAAGTAGGATTCCCTGTGTTATGGGTTACCAGAGAACTTATATACGTTTAAATACATACATATATAGATATATTTAACACCTAGACACAGAGCAAACAAATCTGCTCATCACACAAATGCTTGCCCTGGGTGGGGATCGAACCCACAACCCTCGGATCAGTAGTCAAGGGTACTAAGCATTGAGCCACCGAGTCAGTCAAAACCAAACTGAGTCTTACTCATGGCTTCATCACTCGAAATGGCAAAAGTGTGATCTGGGGTTGCTAGCACTTGGAGGTTTTGTTAGTTTCAAGACTTTCAAGAAGTGCCCTCTTAAACCTTTATTCTGGTTCATCATGAACAGTCACAAAATGTTCCATAGAATAGACCAGAGTCTTACAAAGTTGACCCCGCCGGGACACGAATCCGCAACCTCCTGGTGTGAAGCGAATATACTAACCATTACGCCACAGAGGCGGTTAAAAATCAATGGTTAGTCCATTTGCTTCACACCACAAGGTCGCGGGTTCGTTTCCCGGTGGGGTCAACTTTGTAAGACTCAGTTTGGTTGGTGGAGAGGCATTTTCATAGCCTGTTTGGCTAGCTACCACCATCTTATCTAAGTCTTGCCGCCAAACATGAGTGTCAATAACATTGATGTGTTCTGGCTTAAAGATAAGATAGCCAGATCCCCATTGGCGAATCTTGGTAAGCCTGCTTCAATCTTCAGCTTCATCGGCACTTACCATCAGGTAAGATGATGCCAAGGACTTATCAACTGTGGATTAAAAAAAGGTAAGGTGAATTACGTAATGGTAAGTTACCTACAATAACAGACAATATTTGTTTGGAATGCGATAATTAAATCTTATAAAATGGTACGGAATTCTATGTGTGCAAGTCAGAGTCGTATTTAAGACGCTTCACAAAAAAAGCAAGGTTAATGCATTTTCTCCAGATACTAAGTGTGACAAAATACGAAATAATGAACTGGCTTTCTGTGTTGCTTTTTATCCAAAGTATATCTGTAAAAGCTTTGTTTTATTGCCTTTATCACTATGTGAACTAAAACATCAGTAAAATGAAAAGTTTACCAAATTAGGATTTAAATTCCCAAAGAAAATCACAGTGGACAGGGTGCGGTAACGTAGCCCAACCTTTTCGTTCGATAACCAAACTGTAACCAATCTGCGTGACGAAGGGGGAGGGGGGTGAGGTCGAATCTCGAGATATATTTTGCTATAAGTCTAATCTTTAATAAAAACGAAAGTATATAAGGTGGATTTTGTATTAAGAAGAAAAATTAAGTTTTTGAACAGAAATTCGTCTTTAAGTGCAGCACGGTAACAGAGGGGGATTTTTTAATGTTTTTTTTAATGTATTCAGTTGTTTTCTTTAAGGGATGTTATGCATACTAATACTAATGCAATAATGAATAACTGTATTCACCTATGTTTTAAGATATATTTCTCTATTGTTTAAGTTTTGATGACATATTTATAGTTCACAATTTGTCAAATTCTGGAGTCAAATTTCCCACCTGTCACTATGGAATACCATAAACTTAAACTCGAAAGTATTTTATTCAATGTAAAGTATCACATTAATTATCCAGTCAGATTTGTTTTACTACCTAATACAAAGTTCAAAACTTCATACCACTTATGCCAGTATTAAAGTACTCTGTGCTGCCAATCAAAACTTATTACAGTACTCTGTGTTACCACTCAGAACTTAGTACAGTACTCTGTGCTGCCACTCAGAACTTATTACAGTACTCTGTGCTACCAATCAGAACCTATTACAGTGCTCTGTGCTACCCAATAAAACCTTTTTACAGTACTCTGTGCTACCACTTAGAACTTATTACAATACTCTGTGTACCATTCAGAACTTGTATAATTGGGTAGTTGACTGCATCAAAGCTAAATTATGCAATATAATATAGTAAATAGCCCTCCATCTGTAATTTCAGAAAAACTGACCCTTTTTGTTTCGAGTAAGAAACACTGACCCTCTTTGTTTCGAGTAACATTTTCTATTTTAATATAAGAATATCACCAAACACATAATAAACAATATTTTGTACCCTATTTTCCCTTAAAAAATGAAAATTAATGAAATAAATAAAAAAAAAAACGAGACCTACAGTACTCGCATATGATGTGTAACATGTGACAAAATACTTATGAAATTAATTAATTATCGGGTCGTACATTCACGGGCCGACCCTTCGAATAGTAGTATGTCATCTTTGCCATCACACTAGGCGGCATGGCTATGACAACCTTAGTTTTCGAGAATTAAAAAACGTTCGCATTTCCTGTTACACATTTCCGTCCCATTTCACGAAATCACTCCAACAAATTGCAGGAAAGCGAGAGCAAAGATGTTACACATCAATAAAATCTAGTATGTCAACTAATGACGTCAAAGCTCAATGTTTCTAGGTGAGAAGTAGGCATTTACCGGATCACGTACATAAAGTTTCAAGAAACTGAGGAACATCACATAAGATATTTTATAGAAAATAAAGTATCAGGGAGTTTGGAAACTAATTTATACAGCTCTATGACCTGCTCCATTATTCGAAACGCTTCAAGTTCGATTCTTTGATAATAGAAACCTTATAAAGGCAGAACAGAATCGAACTTCTGATTTTTAATCAGGGGGCAGATGTGTATAAATAAAGAAAACCCTTCCTCTTTCCACCCGCGCGCAAAATGTTTGCCGTTCGTCTCGGAAAACAAAAACAGTTTGTTTTTTTTCTTTTTTTTTATTCACAATTGGTAAGCCCTTGGCATCATCTCACCTGATGGTAAGTGACGATGATGCCGAAGATGGAAGCGGGCTTACCAAGATTCCCCAATGCAATGGAGAACTGGCTATCTTATCTTCAAGCCTGAACACATCAATGTTGTTAACACTGATGTTTGGCGGCAAGACTTAGATAAAATGGTGGTAGCTGGCCAGGCGGGCTTAGAAAATGCCCTACCACCAACCAAACCGAGTCTTACAAGTTGACCCCACCGGGAATCGAACCCGCGACCGCCTGTTGCGAAGCGAATGGACTGACCATTACACCACGGAGGCGGTTAAATCATGTGTATTTTTTTAGAAAAAATAGTCGCAGAAGATGTCTTTTAGTCTTCCTATATAGTCTTCCTATGAAATGTAGGTAATAAACTATGTAGTTTATTACCTACATTTCATAGGAAGACTATACACTCCTCTCAAGCCAAGTCTGTTTAAGGTGCAGTGGTACCTAAAAATCCACTTAAACAGGTTTTTAGAATTCATTTTTGAAGTAGTTAACATTATATTTAAAATCTAGGAAAACATATTGGTATTATTGAGAATAGTAACGAGGGATTATATCGAATGGAAACACGATTTAATAAAGTTGGCTCGATAGAATAATTTCGCAAAGGTACCTCTTTTCGAGCCATTTTATCGTCATATTTTCGGTTTTATTCTTAAAATAAGTAATTTGATAATATGATTTATTTACTAAAATAAAGTTCAATAGGTGACTGAAGGGAAAACATCGAATGGATTTTTATTTAAGATAAATATGATGTAAATAAAAACATTGAAACAGTGCAAAAGTGTGGTTATTTTCTTCCCTCTTTACACGTAAAGAAAAAGACAAAAACAGATTTTTAAGCACCACTGGGCCTTAAGTTGTAAGCTTACAGTTTCGTTCTTCACATAGCAGGTCCACCGCAGTCCCCGACGATGCAGCTGACCGCCAACCAAGTGCTGCAGAGGCACTACATCGGGTTTGCTGAGGGCTTCGTCATGGTGTACGACACCGCCAGGCCGGAATCTCTAGATGTGCTCATGTATTTGAAGAAGGATATTGACAGGAATAAAGATAAGAAAGAGGTAAGTATATGCCTATCCTTACTATTATTATAAAACATACTAATATTATAAATGTGAAAGTTTGTATGTATCAATGTATGTATGGATGTTTGTTACTGTTTCAAGCATCAAGCGGCTACCCGCGACCTTCACCAGTTTGTCAGTTCACCGTATGGGAGGCCTGCCTACGATACGTCTTCCGGTGCGCGATCGCCACTCTAGAACTTTACTGTCTCAACCGCCATCTGTTCTACGTGCCCTGCCTACTGCCACTCAAGTTTAGCGGCCTATACGTACCTATAATATTAAAGAATAATCCTCCAACTCCTAACCCTTAAGGAGTTGTACGTTCTATCACCAGCTCATCAACATGAGATGATGACTACCAAACGCAAATAAATGACTAATTAGAAAACATATAAAATACGTAATACGAGCCTATGAAATTTGAAGGTTTCCGTCGATTTCCCTGGGATCCCATCATTTGATCCTGACTTGTTGACAATGAGACCACCTGGACCCTTTCAAGCAAAAGAATATTTTTCCAAATCGGTCCAGGCGTCTTCGAGTAATCGGGAAACATACATGAAAAATAAAATAAAAAAAGATTCCGACTAATTGAGAACATCCTCCTTTTTTTGAAGTCGGTTAAAAAGGGTGTACCGCCGTGTGTGTCTGCTCGACTTTAAGGGGGGGCACTGCTGTGCCGTAGTCACTTAAAATTTTTGATCATCAGCGTTCGCCCTGTGGCACTAAACAGCTGTCTCAAAAGTAGTTTTTTTTATCCACTTGATGGTAACTGACGACGATGCTGAAGATGGAAGCGGGCTTACCAAGATTCCCCAATGCAATGGGGATCTGGCTATCTTATCTATAAGCCGAAACACATCAATGCTGCCAACATTGATGTTTGGCCGCAAGACTTAAACAAGATGGTGGAAGCTAGCCAGGCGGGCTTAGAAAATGCCTTCCACAAACCAAATGGCGGCAATACTTAAACAAGATGGTGGAAGCTAGCCAGGCGGGCTTAGAAAATGCCTTCCACAAACCAAACCGAGTCCCACAAAGGTAGACTCCGCCTGGAATCGAACCTGCGACCTCCTGATGTGTAGCGAACGAACATAATCATTACGCCACGGAAGCGGTAAATTCACACAGTTTAACTGACCATATGCATGTTGACCAATGACAAAACACGTCCCCATTCTTTATTCATGTTCTCCAACATATAATGAAACCAGTGATTAATTATCAATTTTTTTGAACAAATCTCTTCTCAGAAATTAGAAGGTTTGGTCAATTTTCAGTACTTTGAAGGCCATTTTCTCCTAACAGGTTGAGATTGGGCAGCTAAAAAAAAATACGTGTTCGTTATTTTAGACTACTCTATAACATATATCAAAATAAATCAAATCGGAGTCGGACAGTTGGGTACCCTTCCTTGTTAGTATGCACGCGCACCACAATTATTAGCGAGGATCTGAACGTTCCACGCGCGACCATCGTCGAGTCCAAAATCGAAAAATTAATTGTGAAAGTATTCCAAAGACAAGCCGTTATTATTTAAGATCTGAGAAAGTACGCGTACATCATCACATCAGCTCATATACATCCCCACCGAGGGGCTCGAGCTTACCCTGAATTAGGGCGATCAGGCCATAGTCGACCACGCCGGCCCAGTGCGGGTTGGTCGACTTCACACACAACCTTCGAGTTTCTTCGCAGGCGTGTGCAGGTTTCCTCACGATGTTTTCCTTCACCGTTAAAGCAATCTGTATGTATATTATGTACGTAAGTTTTGAAAAACTCATTGGTACATTGGCCGTCCAGATTTGAACCCGGTACCTCTTGTTAGAAGGACCGAGTCGTTACCGGTTGAGCCACCGACGCTTTTATTAACGCGTACTCACTCAACGATATGCAATGTACGATTGTAATGAGACAATGTTATGTTTTTGCATTCCAGGTGGTGATGTTGGTGATAGGAAACAGGACGGGGCCGGATGATCTCAACTCGCTGGAAAACACCTGCTCTAAGGCCGCCAACTGGTGCTCCCGTGAGAAGATCAGACACTTCGAGGTAAACTTATAATTCCGATCGGCAGTCTTCGAAGACTTAGCGACACTAGCCGCACCATGAACATGTGATCAATATACATAGAGCTTTATTTGCATGCTATGTTGACATATTTTTGCTTGCTATGCAATCCAAGTCTGTCCCGCTCACACGATTTAAACAAAATGGCGAACGATCGGCTGCGATTATGCCGCTAGATGGCAGTCGTTAAGCCTTGTTAGATGCTTCTAACAGTGGGGTTTGCCACTAGTCTTACAATTTCGGACCTCCACCAATTCCAACACACGCACACACGTTTCAAACAGCAACACAGTCTCATTTTTACACATACACTTACTTAATATTAGAAAATTACAAATCCTTACGTAGGAATCTAACTACGCACACAAAAATATTGAAAGGGATTGACAAAATTGTATCGATAACGATAAAAAGTATAAGAGTGAATGGATGAATGAATGAATGACTTGCTATGTTTCCATATTGATGTTGGGATTCGGGTTACCAGTGGGAAAAAAAAAGTTGTTAAGATATTTTAAAGGTACTACTATTCTACTACTAGTAAACTAAACACCTTCTGTTGTATGTACAACTTTGCTGAAAGAAAGCAAGAAGTCTTAGATCATTGGAGTATCGACTAACCTTCCTGAGTTTGGGAAGAAACTAATGCCCCAACAGTGGGGAAGTTTATGGTTAACGAACATCGGAGAGTTTTTTTTTATTCACATCTGGTAAGCCCTTGGCCCTTTTTTTAGTTTTGTAGGGTTTCCAACAAAAAAAATTTAATGCTTTGTCTTCATCATCGAGCATTACCTAACCACAAGTATTCCTTAATGCAAAAAGGTCAGGTATTTTTGTTCTTTGGCAAAAATCGATGGTACCTGTAACTACAGCGAAACTATATTTCACAGAGTTGATAGTTTCCAAATTATCTACAGTAGGTACCTATTGTTCAAATTCATTCAAATTTCGAAAACTTTTGATAAAGTATGTACTCAGTGACTGATTATTTTTTTAGTGATGGAAAGCACGGCTTATTGTGCCACACGATAAGAAAGATAATTGAAAACGCTAAACACGTTTTAAAACCGACTTCTATCGCAACAACTTAGTACATTTTTGAATTATTATTTTTGGTTTTTGTTAATTTTCTAATAAAGTAGTACACCGATTTTGATAAAATTTATATGGGACCACACGGAAAACACTAGCTTTCAAATAAAAAAATAATCATCAAAATCGGTTCACCCAGTCAAAAGTTCTAAGGTAACAAACATAAAAAAAACATACAGTCGAATTGAGAACCTCCTCCTTTTTGGAAGTCGGTTGAAAACTGATAGCGGCGCTAGTCAGCTGTGGGAAGGCCTTAAGCATTAAGTAATAACGTAAAAAGAAAACAGGTTTCTTGATTTTTGATCTACAATTGATAAAATCTATAAAGATCTGTAACCATAAGGTTAGGGCCGCTACCTCCTGTCCGGGAGATCGTGTTTCGAATCCTGCCACGCACCAATGTTTCCTGGAATTTCGATTTCATATGTACGTTTATCCGACACTCTTACCGTCAAGGAAAACATCCTTAAGGAAACCTGCACACGCCTGCGAAGAAATTCGAAGGTTGTGTATGATGTCGACCTATTCGCACTGGGCCCGCGTGGTCTACTAAGGCATAATCTCCCTTATTCAGGGTAGGCTCGAGCCTCTCGGTGGGGACGTATATGTACTGATATAATGATAAGACCTTGGCATCATCTCGCCTGATGGTGAGTGAAGATGAAGCCGAAAATGGAAATGGATTTAACCTATGTGAAACTTAAAAAATGATCTAATGTAACCTTTTAAGTAAGTGATTAAAAAATAATACAAAACGATGCTTCTAAACATGTACAACAAGCTGTTTATGCCAGCTCAAGTTTTACAAAATATTGAAACACTAGCATTTCATTCGTGGTCATCGTTTTTATGTCTGTCTTAGAGGGTGCGCGGTGGGCGAGCCGCAAGCGGCTCGCGAGCGTTGACATGACTTTTCTCCAGATCCCTTGGGAACTATGTCAGGATATGTTTATTAGTAACTCATGTCATTTCCCACCCCCTCAACAATCCCTGTGCAAAAAAATCACACAATCCATTGTTCCGTTGCTATTTTAAATAAATTTACCAAAAAAGAATATATTTTCAGTTCCCTCAAGTACTGCATCGGGCTATGATATTTTCACGAGATAAAAAGTAGCCTATGTCCTTCCTCATGACAGGCTACCTGCATACCAAATTTCATTAAGACTGGTCAAGGCGTTGAAGCGTGAAAAGGTAACAAACAAACAAACACATTTTCACATTTATATTATTATTAAGGATTTGGGACGGTTCACACAAAATTTTATAAAAAAAAATTGAAGGAAAAATTAATAGAGCAATGAAGAAACTTTGTGTGAATGGCCCCAAATCAAATGTTTCAATGTTATGTACACCTACTTAATGTTTCGAAAAAAAAAAGCAATAATTAACAAAACGCCCTTCCAAAAACCAGGTGACAGCGATGGACCGTGCTTCCCTCTATGAACCCTTCATCTACATGACGTCCAAGCTCAACCCCGTTCAGAACAAGACGGCCTTCCCACAGCTGAGTACGCTCAGCAAGCTCACGCAGAAGAACAACCGCAGCGACGCTATGTAACGGTACGCTCTCACCCTGTGCCCGTTCTGCTATCACCCGTGACTGTGTTGCCAAACAGCATCGTCCAAACTCAATTCAGTCATAGTACTAATATATATACTGTGATTCAGTGCAGAACAAAACTGCCTGCCCACAGCAGACAAATTGGATTGTCTGTGACCGACCGTAGCAATGGACCTGATGACGACTGTTATATTTATACTTCTGCGTTTTGATTGATCTCTTTCTTGAAGTTGGACCTACCTAGCTGAACTGTTTGTCCCAGGTATACATATTCGTCAACAACTTCCAGTGTAGAGTCTCCAACTTTTAGAGGGGTAGGTGCGACACGGACATTTAACATTATTTTCCTTTTGTCCATGTTCATTTCAAGACCCACTTGTTGAGAGACTTTACTGAGGCCATCGAGCATTGTGCTTAGGTCTTCCATAGTCTCAGCCATGACCACGATATCGTCAGCGAATCGGACGTGGGTTATGTACTCGCCGTTGGTATTAATGCCGAGTCCACCCCAGTCCAGTTCGTGTTCGAAAAACTATATCGGTTAGTGTGTTTGCGGTATGACGAATGACCCGACCTGCAGGGCCTGTGGTGAAGATACAGCATCAATGGAACACTTACTGTGTCACTGCGATGTCCTGGCTAGCAAGCATATGTACCACCTAGGTGATGGCTACCCAAAACCGGAGGACTACAAGCACCTTCCAATCAGCGGAATTGCTGCATTGATGCAGCACATCTTTGAGTAGGTTGGGGTGCAAAGGTTATAGGGGTAGACACAAAATATCCCATTGGGTCGAAGTGTCGCTGCAACTGCAGCCCCCACTTACAAAGATAACAAGTGTATGCGAGGGTTCATTATCATCATCAAGACCACCTCCAAGGATTTTCACAACGACCGGTCCTGCGCTGCCCGCATTCAGGGCATCAAAGGTTTAATAGAAGAAACATTATTCGTTCATAACTGATTACGGAACTCAGTTCCGAATGTAAACAAGAGGTTTTCATATAAATGTTTAATAATTCATATACACTATTTTTAAATAAACAGGAAAATATAATTCAAAGGCGGTTAATTGTGACTGTTGGCAATCTCTTCTAGACAACCTGTTTTTTAATCTAATTTAAGTCCTTGACATCATCTCTCACGATGATAAGTGACGATGATGCCGAAGATGGAAGCTTGCTTACCAAGATTCCCAAACGCAAGGGGAAACTGGGTATCTTATCTACAAGCCGGAACACATCAATGCTATTAACATTGATGCTTGGCAGTAAGACTTAGATAAGATGGTGGTAGCTATCGTAACAAGCCGGAGCACATCAATGCTGTTAACATTGATGCTTGGCGGTAAGACTTAGATAAGATGGTGGTAGCTATCTTATCTACAAGCCGGAACACATCAATGCTGTTAACATTGATGCTTGGCGGTAAGACTTAGATAAGATGGTGGTAGCTAGCCAGGCGGGCTTAGAAAATGCCCTTTCAACCACCGAACCGAGTCATACAAAGTTAGACTCAGCCGGGAATCGAACCCACGATCTCCTGATGTGAAGCTAATGGACGTGACGAGCCACGAGGGCGGTTAAAAATGGGAAGATACAGAATCTATTTTATATGGCGAGAGTGTTAAGCCGCTAATGCAGTTATTGATGTAATGTAAGTATAAGTGTATGTATGTTAATATGTAAACCTATATTTATGTATACAGGTACTTATGATAACATAAAAAATCTCACTAGTTTTAATAGATATAGCTAACTTATTTATTTTTATAATTGAATTAAATTCCATCAGTTCGATGTCAGTTTAGTTAAATTGTTTATATTGTTTACAGAATTTTGCTAACACATACGTACTTAAAAATTTGATAAAATCATGTTCTGAAAATAAATGTACGTTTTCTAAGATAGCGCCGAAAATATGTAGTATTGTACTTAAATAATACTTTAAAACTTAAAATACTAAAATTAGACGATTAAAGTTTGTAAATGACAGTAGTTTCTAAGAATTTAGTGCAATTATGCTTTTGGCAGACTTTATTTTAGTTAAAGCTTTAAAATTTACATTAAGGTATTGAAGGTACTTGTAAATAGTCTTAAAGGATTTTAAACCCTTAGGCGGCCTTTTACAGTCTTATTTTAATTGACCATTGTAATGAATCTCCATTTGTAAAAGAATTTAGCGCGATAATGCTTTTGGTAGAATTTATTTTAGTTAAAGCTTTAAAATTAACATTAGGGTGTTGAAGATACTTGTAAATATCCATGAAAGGTTTTAAACCCTTAAGCACCCTCTTTTACAGTCTTATTGTAATTAATTTCCATTTATAGCAGAATTTAGCGCAATAGGGATGACGAATGCTAGTCATCTGATTTACTCTTTTTCACCTGTGAAAAAAGAAATTTTGTTCTAAAAATGTTTTAAATACCTAGGCGTGACGTCATAGTTTGCAGCGTTTATGTACTCATTTTGTGATTTTGGTAAATTAAAAATCGAAGACTTGATGGAAAACAAAACGGGTAAGGTTTTCCGAAGTTTAAGTAGGAGGGCAATTCAGTGATCAAGAGTTCGTTAATAATTTCTGATGCTGTCGTCATCCCTGTTATGCTTTTGGCAGTATTTATTTAACTTAGAGCTTTAAAATTTACATAAGGTGTTGAAGATACTTGTAAATATCCTTGAAAGGTTTTAAACCCTTAAGCGCTCTTTTACAGTCTTATTGTAATGCATTTCCATTTATTGAAGAATTTAGCGCAATTATGCTTTTTTGCAGTATTTTTTTTTATTTAGAGCTTTAAATTTTTACATTAAGGTATTGAAGATACTTGTAAATATCCATAAAGGGTTCTAAACCCTTAAGGCTATAATCATAGTCTTATTTTGATTGACCGTTGTAATGAATCTCCATTTATAAAAAAAATGTTTTAAATACAGGATGGAAAAAAAATGATTGGCAAAATGTTAACTGTGACTTTTACATATACAACGGGACCACTTCACCAGAAAACTCTCGGTCAATTTGCAGAAAAAACAGGCAATTCGCAGAAACTTGCCATACACAACTCACTAATCTATTGTTTTTTTTTTGCAATTAAATTTTCCACAATTGATAAGACGTTGGGCATCATCTCACCTAACGAAGACGCCGAAGCTAGAAGCGGGCTTACTAAGATTTTCCCTAACGTAATGCGGAACTGGTTATCTTGTAACTAAGCCGGAACACATCATTGCTGATATCCTGGGAAAAGTGATCCAGTTTTACGAGTAGAATCTGCTGTTAAAATTTTGACTCTCATTTTTTCATCATCTGTTACAAGTAAATCGACCCCCTGAATTGGTTTTATTCCTCTGATAACGAACCGTGTCAACACATCACTTCATATACGTCCCCACAGAGGGGCTCGAGCCTACCCTGAATTAGGGCGATCGGGCCTTAGTCGACCACGCGGGCCCAGCTGGTCGATTTCACACACAACCTTCGAGTTTCTTCGCAGGCGTATGCAGGTTTCCTCACGATGTTTTCCTTTACCGTATAAGAGTGTCGGATAAACGTACATATGAAATCGAAATTCGAAAACACATTGGTACGTGGCAGGATCGAACCACGACCTCCCATACAAGAGGTAGCGGCCCTTGCTATTACACCACCGACGCTCTATTCCGTTTAATTGAGCCTTATTATTTAAAATTTAAATTATTATTAAAATAAGAAAAAAACAAACTTACACCAAAGTATATATATTAGTAAAAGAATATACAGTATGGACACTCCCTGCCGCTCTCTAGATTGCGACCTCACCATCTCGTCACCCAGATTGATACAGATTGGTTACAGTTTGATTGTCGAACGTATAGGATTTCGCCATTTTGTTTGTTCCATCATTCCTTTTTTTTTAAATGCCATTTCTAGCCCGTTGTATGAAGTGTCCAGGGTGTGTTTACACTAAGGCCTTAGGAGGTTAACGTTCGTGTGAGTGTACAAGAAGCAGAGTTTCAAATGCGGTTCGGGCGGGGCACGGTTATTATCACTAGATGGCAGTGGTTTAGACGTGTCAGATACCTTATAGGCGGCTTCCACGAACATGGACTTGGCTCCCGTTTGTGGATTATGACCCAAACTTACCGAGTTGCAACAGTGGGGATGTTATGGTTGTTAACAAACTCACACAGATACAAATTTGAGGCGAGTGCGGAGAGCACTCAACCTAAATGCAAAGCAAAAGTGCCCAGATGGGCACGGACCTCGGCTTAGGTCGTTGCTTGGACGGGGGAGGACCGGAGAGAAAATCACATCACAGTTCAGACAAAGTATATATATTAGTTGGTTCAGATCAGCAATAAAGTTTGGCGCAAAGTCTATCTAATTTTAATTGAAATATGTACTCTTTGCTCATTAATTTATTAATTGTTTAAGTAGCTCGTTGTTTTATTTTTTGTTATTTACTAAGACTACATACATGTTTAAATAGGTAGTGTCGAATATAGATTATCTAATTACATCACGAAAAAAAATTTTTAGAATGCTGAAGTTTTTTTGTAGGTACTAATTAACTCCTTGTTAAAAAAATTGAGGCAGGTAAATTTAAACTCTTCTAAGCCCAGATTAAGTGATTGTGAATATGCGACCTTGCATACAAAAGCGGCGATAGCGATTTTCACCTCTTAAAAGTTAACCGATTTTGACGAATTTTTGACAGGTTGTCAGAACAAAAGCTAGGTATATAGGTTTTCGTTTTTTAATAGAATTAAAAAATAAATTTTAAATTATTATTAATAATTATTATTATTTTAAATTTATTTTTTACATTGATCTAAATATCTCCAATTGGTTTTATATATTTTTCTACTCCCATTTGGTAATTTGCTTAATACAATAACCTCAAATCTTATCACAAAAGTATTCATTCCTACAAGTCGAATTACAATGATCATTTGAAAATATATATATATATACTAGCTGTCCCGGCGAACTTCGTACCGCCTTACATTATATTACACTGCCCTGCCCTACCCTACACTACCCTACACTACACTACACTACCCTACCCTACAATGATCATTTGAAAACGAGACAACTGTATTACAATGAAACTCTTTAAATATTTTTATGGCTTTTGCTTCAAAAATTAAGTTTTAATTCTTACAAGTCGTTTTACAATGACCATTTCAAAACGAGACAACAATGAAATTTTAAAATTTAATGAAAATGAAACTTTTTAAATATTTTTATGGCTTTTGCTTAAACAATTGATTATTCATTCCTACAAGTCGTTTTACAATGATCATTTCAAAACGAGACAACTGTACTACAATTAAACTTTTTAAATACTTTTAGGGTTTTGCTTCAAAAATTCAATACATGATTAGGACAAAATTTCAATGTATTTTTATGTATTTCATGGTCGTAGAAAAAGTATTGTGTACACCACTGCAAGCATTCAGCCATTGTAACACTCGTGCTGTCTATTTTTCCACAAACTAGCACTCATGTTACAATGTCTTTCATTACTTGGCAGTGGCATAAATAACTATTGCATGCACTAAACATTGAACAATGCCAATTACTCTAATATTTACGTACTTGTATTAGTTGAATTATGTTGGAAATAAGTACTTAACGATTTTTAAAAGAATTTAGCTAAATTTAATCAAATTTATTAAAATTCTAATTCGGTGTAAATCTGTTTTTTATTTGTGTTATTTTCTCCTGTGTAAAGTTCCAATCAATGAAATTCAGAATGTAAATAAATCAGATTCCTTGGTGTTTTCTAGGATTTTTTTGTTGTCCACAATTGATAAGACCTTCACATGACATCATCCCACCTGATGGTAAGTAACGATGTTGCCGAAGATGGAAGCCGGCTTACCAACATTCCCCAACGCAATGGAAAAATTCGCCGTCTTATCTTCAAGACGAAACCCAATAATACTGTTAACATTGATGCTTGGCGGCAACACTTAGATGGTGGTAGCTAGCCAGGCAAGCTTAGAAAACCATCTTCTACCAACCAAACCGAGTAAAACAAAGTCATAGACTCCACCGGGAATCGAACCCGCAACCTCCTGATGTGAAGCTTATAGATTTATCCACTGGGCCGCGGAGGCGGTAACTGCGCGGTTATTTTAGCTAATTATTACGCAAAATTTACTTCATAACAATCGCCACCATTCCACATTTCACATTCCGTTTAGTGTTATATAACGATTTAATTTTATAAATACTTTGTTTACATCATTTATTTTCTCGATTTGGACAAACATACATAAAAATGAGCACGCCCAAAAATAATTAATTGTTCGTTTCATAGGTAGGTAATGTAAATTACTCCTGGACACACGAAGGAATAGGTATCATCATATCAGCCGAAAAACGTCCACTGCTGGACAGAGGATTTCCACGACGACCGGTCATGCGTTACTCGCATCCATCGGCTTCCCGCTATCTTCACCAGGTCGTCGGTCCACCGCGTGGGAGGGCTTTCCGGTGCTTGGTCGCCATTTGAGAACTTTACTGCCACAACGGCCATCCGTTCTACGAGCTATGTGCCCCGCCCACTGCCACTTAAGTTTAGCAATTCTGAGAGCTATGTCGGTTACTTTTGGTGTCCTAATAATAAAGGAAAAAAGAAAAGAAAAAAAAAACCCTTTTTTATGGCAATACTTTTATTCTTGCTTTTTGTTACATTCGGCTTAAAACTAATATCAGTTCCCTACATCTAAACCATCGGGATAATATCCCGTCGGCGCCGAAGCTAAACTATGGAACGTACTTATCAACTAGCTCTTTTGAGCGACGCTTTTTATCCCTAGTAATAATGTTTTTTTTTCCTTTAAAGTGTGTCATAGACTGCAATTTTGAACTTTCGGTACCTACCTAAAAAGGACTTTTTAAATTATGAAATAAAATGAAATCATTTATTGTCAGGTACTAGCCCCATAGTCAATAAAATAAATACATAAAAAAAATATACTTTACAGCATGAATTTACAGTTTTTACTTTAAAATTACTTAATATATGGTTTCTTTGCTCCATAACTGGTAAGTAAAACCAGAGCACAGTATTACGATATGGCTTACAGTAGCGCAACGCCTTTGATGTCTCACGATGCGCCACCGCCGTAGGTACTAGCCCATACTAGCCTGTAAACTCGCGGAGTTTGCCAGGCTGTGCTCCGCCGCCCGCTGCCCCGCAAGTACCCTTCCGTTGCTCTGCGTAAGTACATTCGTTGCGCTACTGTAAGCCGCTATATTGCAATACTGTGACAAGAGTGTGAAGCAACAGTGAACTCCAGCTAGATGGTGAACTACACTCAGCCGAATATCAAATTTTTCTCTATATATTTTCTTATAAAAAAGCGTACATAGCAGCGATTTAAAAAAAAATCTAGAAACGTAAGGAAACTGCAACAGTTCTTAGTTTAGATCCCTGGCTACAAATGTGTCGAAAAGCACAACATTTTGTAGATTCTCGGGAGCTCCGCAGACTGCTTCAGAAAAGAGCACACGGAAAACTGGCGAATTCATATTTTTTTTTTTTTTTTTAATTCACAATTGGTAAGCTCTTGGCATCATCTCACTTGATGGTAAGTGACGATGATGCCGAAGATGGAAGCGGGCTTACCAAGATTCCTCAACGCAATAGGGATCTGGCTATCTTATCTTCAAACCGGAACACATCAATTCTGTTAACACTGATGTTTGGCAGCAAAAAAGAACCAACTTGTTTCGAAAAAAAAAACATGCTTTTTAATCCAGGACCTGACTGCAGTCCTGTGGGAAAGTTCGCGTATGGACAATTTTTTTTAGGAAAATTAAGTAGGAGTTTTAGTAAAGTATAGGTGGATATCCGCCACCTGGTACATTTTTCCAGATATGACGTCATCAATTTGTTGTATAAAAAAAATCTTGAGAATCCTACCGAGTGGGGTATCAATAAGCAGATACTCCTTAAGCAGATTTCAAAAGTACACCTCACCATTACATTTCAGCCAGTTTTACGTACAAAAGAATAATAAAAAAAACATTTTCAAAACAAATCAAGTGTGGGCTCTTCCTGGCAGGAAACGGATAATGATTTTTAAAGTTCCGTACCCAAAGGGTAAAAACGGGACCCTATACTGAGAGTTCGCTGTCCGTCTATCACCAGACTGTGTTTCATGAACCGTGATAGCTAGACAGTTGAAATTTTCACAGATGATGTATTTCTGTTGCCACTATAACAACAAAAATAAAAAACAGAATAAAATAAATATAGGGGGCTCTCATACAACATGCGTGTTTTTTTTCTCGTTTTTGCTCGATATTGATAACGACTTTCATACAACAAACGTACGGAACGGTACGGAACCCTTCGTGACTCGCACTTGGCCGGTTTTTTTTTCTAAAATTTACGTCGAATGACTATATCCTCATATCTAATGTAACGAGAGGAATCCGAAAAAAAAATTCAATTTTTTCTTTTTTTTGTAAAGGGCAAGATAAGGTCTACAAAAAGCTAATAATTTACTTGATTAAAAAAAAACTGTTGCTGTTTGTACGCACTTTTTGTACAAAAATGTATTGAGAAAAATTGCCGAGTTTATTTGCAGGTAGGTGTACGATATCGAGAAAGCGAAAACTAAAAATATAGACAGTTTCTACTGTTTTAGCTTTGCTGCACACGAGTGGTCAGGTAAGTACCAGTGAGAAAAACGGTCGAAATGCAAGTATCTTTCAGTCCTATACACTCAGAATACAGAACAAATCAGAAAACGCGTACAGTGAGAATAGTATGACGCGCGCTGAAGCCGAAAACTCTGCGCCTACCATAATGTAACTTAAACACACTTGTAGAGTTAACAGTGAGATTGAATTGTATAAGCGACATCTCGTGTCAAGAGACCGAACTATAGAGGAAATGTAAAAAAACTAAGTTAAAAATTTGACTGGATTTGAACCCGCACCAACCAGATCCTATGAGACGATTTTTTTTTATTCACAATTGGTAAGCTCTTGGCATCATCTCGCCTGATGGTAAGTGACGATGATGCCGAAGTCGGAAGCGGGCTTACCAAGATTCCCCAACGCAATGGAGAACTGGCTATCTTATCTTCAAAACACATCAATGTTGTTAACACTGATGTTTGGCGGCAAGACTTAGATAAGATAGTACGATTAGCACAAGCTGCCTCACTTTTATCGCCGTACGCGTGTTCTGGTTAATTATGTATTCTAAACCCATGCAATCTGACAGAAAATACATTTCTGAGATTGACAACAGTGAAAACGACATTTCTGTCAGCGTTTTATTAAACCGTTTTGTCCCGAAGATAACTTTAAACATATTAGTTCGTTACTTCTGAATTTTGACGAACATGGTGTAACAAAATTGGTGTAGGAACCGTAAACTGTAGCTTCTATTCATCACTGAAAAACTTACCCCAAGGCACCCACACAGTCTTCCCCAAAACCCATACACAAAAAATGAAGTGTTGATGCAAAATGATTAATCAGCTGAATTACCAATTTTGGGTGAAGCGTCAATTTTTTTTGACAACTGACTATGGTTTCCTTGGGGGAAAGTTGTTCAGTACGATGAGAAGAAGCCACAGTTAATAGCTCTTTCACCAATTTTGTTACAACCTGTAGGTCTTTTTACTCTGTGATCCCTTAAAGAGGTTCTAATGCACACTCTGACACGCTCTAAAGGGAAATGCGTTTTAAAAAATGCTTTTGAGAATATTAATATTGGCTTCCTCACAGAAAGTCTTTTTTTTTACCCTGTGCTGTCTAAGATCAGGGATTTTTGCGTGCGTTCTACGCATGAATCTCACTACAGCTTGTTACAGACATACGTGCATAACAGTTTATTTATTGCTTAAAAGTAATCGCAATTAAAATGTAACCAATTTAATTAAAAACTAAAAATCCTATGCCACTCCGGGGGGTGATGGTGAATCTAATCATACCTCGCACTCCAGATATAGAGTAATTTAATTAAATTCAAAATAAGTATCTTCCTACATTTTGAGTAAAGATTTTTTTTTTTTATATTAGGAAGTTTCAAAAAAAATATATTTACTATACAGGGCTTCACATTTATAATATTAGTAGGATTTAATAATAAGTATATTAGTATGTATATCAGTTCTGGTTCCCATAGTACAAGGATCCTAATTTGGGTTAGATGACTGTGTTTGATTTATCCCTGAATATTACTAGTACGTATTTTGTTACTATTTCAGAACTGGGAACTAAATCAGCTGTTTTTTCACGAAATTTCTTACAGGTTACTTGGATACTTACTGAATGACAAGTAAATTAGAGCATCTCAAGGTTATACGAGAATTATACGGATTTTTATCACACCCTGTATTTTATAATTTACATTTGCCAAATTTGATTTTTCGTCCATGATTACTGGTTTCTATACAAACTGATACACACATAAAACTAATAAAAAAGTAGATATGTCTGCAACGGCTATATATAAACACTATGCAACTAATGACTAGCTCCCCGATTTTGATCAACAGAGTTACTCTCCTATACTATATTCTATTTATATTAATAATTATTCAATATTCATAACGTTTGATGAACGTATCGATAGTCGCACCAAGCTTATTACTAATTAATTGATAGTCTAAAACATGGCAAGGTAACAGAGAATGTTTATGATCCTTTTGATTCACCTTATATCTAATTATTTACTATTATAGGATGACTTTCTTTCCTGAAAAGCGACGCGGTAATTGCTACGCATGAAAACTATACAACCAGAGTAAGAAAAGTTGAAGACTGCATAAAATATTTGTATAACGATTGATCTAATATTATTGGGATGCATTCGATTGTAACTATCCACACATGCACCCTGGACACTTCATACAACAACGGGCCAGAAATGACATTTCAAAAAAGGTATGACGGAACAAACAAAATGGCGGCGAAATCCTATACCGACAACCATCAATTGGGTGACGAGGGGGTGAGGTCGCAATCTAGAGAGCGGCAGGGAGTGTCCAAACTGTATGTTAGTACTAATATATATAATTTGCCTGAGTACACCGTGGCCCTCTAATTACCTTTTTGTTTTCTAGTTTGTTGTTCTTAAATTTGTCATATCAGAATCTTAGAATTTCGTATTTATAGTAAGCAATGTCAAGTCGTCGTATTGTATGGACTCTGAAATCATTTATTATTTTTATCATCAACAGATTAAGGGAAGTCAATCGTATAATTTCAACTCTTTAATGTACATCAGAATAAACAAATACAAGTGCAAAACTAAAACAATAACTAAGAGACGTACAATTTGGGCGGCCTTATCTTTTTAAAAAGTTGTTCAGTTTTGTCGCTTTTCAGTAATTGTCAGCAAATAATAATCATTTGCATTATATTTTTGGTAATCAAGCTTTAGCTTTTTATTTTTTGAATATTTTTTGTCATTGATTAATTAAACAGGGTTAATGGTACATACATGCAAACCTCTTAGCAGGTGATTCAGCCCATGAGACTGAACAATTTTCAATTTTTTTTTAGACTTCCCGTAGCCATTTAACATATTTTTATCAACTAATTTGTATGGAGTAAACTTTTTACAATTTATGCAAAGTTGTTCAGTTTCATGGTTATAATTACCAGTTATGAGATTTGCAGATTTGTTCCATTCGCCCTGATAATAGGTCAGTGCATTAAGAATCGTAGAGCCTATACTTTACTATTGTAAATATGTACTTAGCTAGAAAGTTTAAAGTGCTTTAAAAACACTTGTTATAAATATATTTTTTTTGCACTAAGATTCGAGAATCAAGATCAAAATCAAATTTTGTTCTATTTATAAGTATGATGTGTTATTATTAAAATTTAATGGGTATTTTACCTTGTTTTACAAAAAAAAGTTAATATTTTTGAACAATTTCTTTCAAGTAGGAGGCCTTTGTAAATTCTCATGTCGACACTCCATGTGCCATGTAATATCGTCATGATTATCAATCAATAAATGTACTTTCATTATTTAAGTAGTTACTATCAACTATTAACAGCTTAAATAGACGTACCGTATACAGGGTCTTAACAAAGGTATGCACTTTTTTTACCTATGGTCAATTAGCATTTGTTTTTTATATAAATAAAAATATTAAATAGTGCAGTACAATTGCGGTCCGGCGCGGTCATTGAACTTTGGCCTTTGACTGTCAAGTTTTTCTGAGCAGTTTGATAAATTATTTAAAAATTTAAATTCCGAATTGACCATGGGTTTTTTGGGGGAAGTTGTTCAGTTTCATGAGTACAAGCTCCAGTTAAAAAAGTGCATACCTTAAGTTTTTAAGACCCTATATAAAAGTAGAAGGTTTCGACATGATGAGTCAAAGGAGTTTTTGCTTACGAACACGTTACGCTTGCAACCGAAAATCGTGTGTGTAAAGCGGAATATTTCGTTATTATGGGTGTCCCAAATACACACAAGAAGTGATTATGATAGATAACGATTCCACATATAACTCCATACTTTATGCTTCACGAATAAATATCAAAAAGCGTTGGTGGCTCAACCGGTAACGACTCGGTTCTCCTAACCAGAGGTCCTGGGTTCAAATCCAGACGGCCAATGTACCAATGAGTTTTTTTCGAAACTTACGTACACTTACCGATTGCTTTAATGGTAAATGAAAACATCGCGAGGAAACCTGCACATCTGGTTCCAGATGTGTATGAAGGTCGCGTTGTACACGTCCGTATGTGTAAATCTAAATTCACTACACGTGCGTGACCGCGGGTGATGCTAAGTGCAACACCAGGCAACCGCCGTCTATCCCTTGGATAGCAAGACTAATTGTGCTACACGATAATAAGTAAGAAATACAATTTTCAATTAGAAACCGGTGTTATCTATCAAAATTACTACTCGCTTGAATTTTGGGACACCTTATAACAAATATGCTATTATGTTTTGAAGCGCAACAAATTCGGGCAAACTCTCATTAATTATTTTCCATTGTAATTTGATCGACCGAATTGAGACTTGAAGATTTAGCGTAAAAGTATATTTACAAGAGCGATAAGGATCTTTTGGCGTGTGGTAAAAAATAGGGAGTAATTAATGGCGGTCTATAATAATGCCATTTCGGTTGATAACTTAATTCACGAGCAACGCCATGGGTCAATGTCATCCAAGTGCCAAAAGATCCTTATCGCTTTGTACACAGAGTGACTGGTTGAACAACGGACCAATTTCAAGACGAAACTGAACACCGTTTTCCTAGAAATCTATGGTCAATTCAAAGTAAAAATTTGAACTTTTTATACAAATCGATCAGGTCGTTAGCTAACGTTGTATCATATCAGCTTATATACGTCCCCACCGTGGGCGACCGGGCCTTAGTGGACTTTGTATAGAAGTCCAATTTTTTTTGCGAATTGTCCATTAGTTTTTCGGCCCAGTTTCGCCTCCCTATTCACCTCCTAAAGTACATTCGTTGTTCAACCAGTAACTCTCAAATTATCACAAAATAGTCTCAGTTTGGGCGCCAAAAAGTTAAATATACATACATACATTATTATATATATATATATATATATATATATATATATATGAACTGAATGTTCAATACATGTGAGTGGAAGGTATAATGTACATTCCACTCACATGTATTGAACATTCAGTTGTTTTATTAAACTACAAAGTTAATTCTTTTGTTGCTGCTGCTCCTAGCTATGGTTCAAACTTTCTAGCCGACGACGATGCGACGTGAGCACCGACCACTATGTGTATGTCACGGCCAAAGGTGAGTGTGATCATATACATAAGATTAGCCGGCTAAAGTTGTTTGGGTAAAGTCAGATTATAAGTTGGTATTCGGCGTTTAACCTTACACAACAAGGTCTACCCAACACTGTTTTTTGGGTGGTGAGCGAGCGAAGCGAGCGTTATTAGGTTCGGTCAAGTTTGATTGATGTCACAGTCGAAGAGCCTTGCGAAGCGAGGCCCCCCTCTGGGTAAAGTTTAGCCGGCTAATCTTAAGTTTATGTTCACACCCACCTTTAGCCGTACCATACACACTATTTATTTTTTATAACATTTTTCCATTGGCGCGCTACTTCTAAATACGTAAATCGTTAGCATGGCACAATTTTGCATCCTAAAAATCAAAAGAGATTTCATAACTAATCAACAATGTCCATTTTAAATGCGGTGAATAACTAATCAACAACATCCATTTTAAAAGCGGTCGAGCGCTGGCCAATAGGCTTCATGGCTAGCCTGCATAACCCGTTTGTATTTAGAATCTCTTCATCACTGCTGCTTGAATCTTCGAGACGAGCGGTCGCGCGCACTTCGCCTTCCGCTGAATCGCTCTGCAAATTATAAAATATTGTATTAAGTAATTAAATAAATATTTCATTATGGAATACCGATACTAATTAAACACTGACATGCGTTTGAAGTGCAACTATTAAAGCTTTTATAACTTGAATTTAGTAAGATCGAAATTTGATTGCTTACTAGACATCTATAACTAATTGCCAAAATATGATTTAAAAGAAAATTGATACAACAATAGAATATCGAAACCAATACCTGCCTAGCAACTTTTCGCCCTTATCGCCAAATAAGACAATTTTAAAAGTGTCTAGGCAGAATTTTTGCTAAACATAAGTACCTACCTAGTGTATTTATTATTTATACTAAAATAAAGTATAGAAATATTAATATCTAAAAGAAAAACCAAAGAAGCTCTTGTTATTCAGCGTTAGCGTGTCCAAACATAAAGCTAAAGCTAGACAGAGATAGCGCATATCTAAAGCATACTAAACTATGTAAGAGCGAGCGGGACGAACATTTATTTCTTCGGTCGGCTTTTGATAATGCTCGTCGGCAGCCTGGTCTTCGTCGGCCTCTCGTCACTGCTGTCCACTCCCTAGATAATGTAACGTAACGTAATATCGTAACGTAACATAATATATACAATAGAAACATAACCCCTCTGCTTGCGCAGTCGGGTAAGGCGACATTTATTCGGTGCTAACTATACAACATTGAATTAGGGGCATTTGTTGAGTGTTTCGCTATCAACACAGTCTAAAATACTTACAAAAGTGACTTGAGTTGGGAAGATATAAAAGAAAGTGGATGGAAATCAAAAGGGTAGGTTTAGGATACTGATGCCATTCCTGATATAATATTCGGTGTTTGATATTTATTCATATCTATAATTTGGGAGCTCATAAATATACCGTCTGATTCGGTTATGCACTTAGTCTTCTACTTTTGAAAACTTTAATCTTTTTTTTTATGTATATAAAAATGAATCTCTATTTCCCTTGCTCATCGCATCACGTGTGAACGGCTGGACCGATTTTGCTAATTCTTTTTTTGTTGAGTTCGTTATTGTCAGGAGAAGGTAGGGTAGGGTAGTGTAGTGTAGTGTAGGGTAGGGTAGTGTAGTGTAGTGTAGGGTAGGGTAGGGTAGTGTAGGGTAGGGTAGAGTAGCGTAGTGTAGGGTAGGGTGTGTAGTGTAGTGCAAGTTGGTACGAAGTTCGCCGGGTCAGCTAGTGTTAAGATAAAAAGGGGCTCGCGAATATGTTTTTATCCGACTTATGATTCCATTCAAACATAAAACCTAGCTTATCAACCTGCTTTGGTACGTGTATGTGATCGAGTACTCTATGTATGTGATGATGATCATCATATCACCCAAAAGAAGTCCACTGCTGGACATAGGCAAATAGGTTTTCTGTAATTGCCCCGCTTCGCAGGTGGGTTGGCAATCGCAATATGGTGGCACTGTTTATTGAATTACTACTACTACGTATGGAAACGACGCCGCGAACCAGTTTTTTGCGCCATGTGTTGTTGAAAATTGTCAACAACTAGACATGGGTAATCTTGATTCAGTTGTCTGAAACGATTCACAGAGTCTGATTCACTAGACTGAATTAATTCACCTTAAGTATTCTCTATTCACCTTAACTATTCACTAATCGCTTGTGTTATAAGTCAGTAGTTCAATCACAACAGACCAAATATAGTTTATTACAACTAACAGAAATTAATAATCTGGGGGCACGGCAGTGCCCCCGCCAAGTCGAGCAAAAAAGCGGCACGGCCGTACTATACTTTCCTCGATTATGTTTAGTAGGTTAGTATGCTTAGGACTGTCAATCAAACTGTAGTAAAATAAAATACGTAATATTGAAAAATCAATGTATTTACTTACAGTAATTTGGATTCTACACATAATAATCATCATGTACATACAATTTAGTAATCTACATATTATGATTTAAAAATAAGATTTGGTTAACCTTTGATGATGTTATCCGTGATCTTTTTTCTGTCAAAATGCCTCCTGCCTTTGAGAATATCCTTTCGCAGGGCACTGATGTCGCTAAGAGGCACAATCTTTTTTTTATATATGCATACAACATTGGGTATATGGTCTTTCGTTCTTCCCACCAAATAAGTGGGTCGCTACTCCTATTCAAAATATCTTCTTCTAGATATTTATCTAATTCGCGAATCCTAGCTGCCGTTGGGTTTTCAGGGACAAGACTTTTAATTTCATTGTCGAAATCATCCCAAATGGAAATGTTGCTGATATTTGCACTTTTTTCAGTAGATGTAGAGGGCTGTTCGATTATTGTTTCACTTCTCACATAGTTTAATCGATCTCTTATGCGCTTCACTGCACTTTTATAATGTCTGTCATTTTGGAAACCTTTACCTTTAAATCTGGGATCGAGAACTGTGGCTTCAGAGTGTAAATGTTCGTTTTCTATATTTTTAAATTTGTCATCTAGTCCTGTTTTCAAGTCCTCTATAAGCATTGCAATTTGTAATGGAATAACATCTGTGTCCATTGCCAACTTATTAACGTTGTTCTGCATTATTCGACAGTATATAATAACCTTCGATAATGTTACATATTTTTCGCCGCTTACTTCTTTCGTCACTTCGTAGAATATTTTTAATATAGTTACCGCCCTTTCAATAATACTCCATTCGTCATTTGTCAATGCTAGCTCACTGCGTAGGAGCGCAATAGTGGAAATTAAACTGTCCTTGGTCTGTACAACTCTGTCCAGCATGTCATATGTACTGTTCCATCTAGTTGGAACGTCCTGTTTTAACTTCAGCTGAGTTGTACCCAGATTTTTCTGCATTTCAGTAAGTTTGGCTTTGGCTTGAGAACTTTTTTTAAAATATTGCACAATGCTCTTTACCTTATTAATAATCTCCGCTATTGAGTTCGGTGCTGGCGGCGTATCTTTTTTTATACCGAGGGCATCTTGGACTAACAAATTTATTTTGTGTGCAAAACATCCAATAGATCTCCATCCGCCTTCTTTAACGGCAGCTAAAATGTTAGCTGCATTATCTGAAACAACTGCACTTATTTTGTGCTCTATCTCCCACTCTATAAATACATCTTGCAAAAAACTCGCAAGGTTACGAGCCGTGTGGTTTTTGGTGTATTCTACGCACCCTAATAGGTAAGACTTCAACTTCATATTTTTATCTATGAAGTGTGCTGTAACTGCAATAAACGAGTCGTTGTTTATTGACGTCCATCCGTCTGTAGTCACACATACAGCTTCAGCAGTCTTTATGTCCTCTTTAACTATTTCGTAAATTTCTTTGTATGTCTTTGGCAGCAAGCTTTCTGATAATGTTTTTCTTGTTGGTAGACTATACGCTGGATTCAATATTTGAACAAATTTTCTGAATTCCATGTCTTCTACTATACTAAAAGGCTGATATTCTTTGGTAATGAGCTTTAGTAATTGACGGTCAATTTCGTTATTTCTTCGAACATTCAACGGTTTTTTTGAATAAAAATATTGTTGTATTGATATATTTTGCGAAGAAAGTCCAGGTTGTTGCCTATCAGCTAATGTGGCGGTCCTGGGTGCTATTGTTAAATCAGTTGACACGTCCGGGATTATGCTGTGTGAAGTCTGTGAAGTACTCGGAACTGAATCAGAAGCTAGTGCTAGTGGAGTGATATCCACGTGCACTTGTCTTTCCGTTTCAAGCGGTATAGTTGGATGCTTTGTTTTTAAATGTCTTAGTAAATTACCGCCACAGCCTGGTCCTACACTCAATAACACTGAACAATATTTACATTTGGCCTTTTTATCGTCTATTTGATCGAAATGGTCCCATATTGCACTGCGTTTCTTCCGGTGTTTTACACTTTTTACACGGTCACTCATTTTCACTTGATATGACTAATATTCATCAGGATTTAGATTATAAACATAACAAAACCAAACGAATTATCATAAACAACGACAAATCAACAGCCAAATCACACACAGGGAAATCCCGTAAGTACTTTTAAAGTATAACCCAAAAAAAAAGTCAACTCTCAGCATCATTGCTCATACAGATCAGATGCCTTCCCAATTTTGTAGTATCATATCGCAACTATTTCGCGTACACTGATGCGTTTTCGCCCGACACCACCCGAACGATTCCGATTCCGACCTCTCGCAGTCGGCACCAAAGAGAATATAACAAACTATGGTCGGCACTTCAGCACTCGGCGGACACTCGATGAATCGGTGAATCACTTGAATCAGTGAATTGTTAAGGTTTAGAGGGAATAGTTAAGTTAACGCGTCACCGTAGTGAAACGATTCTTCTTAATGCCTCTCATTCAGTTTACCCATGTCTATCAACAACGCGTTTAGTCTCTCGCCTAACGCTCAAGCGACGCCCGCGTGCCGATACATAAGAACAATCCAAAAATGCCGGCTTGCGTGTTAAAAACTTGTAAAAATCAATCCACTGCAAAGAAAAAAGATAGTGGCGTGACTTCTCATCGGTAAGTAAACACATTATTAATTAAAACCAACCAAAATTATTTTTTTTTCTACATTATTTTCTACCACATGCCGACATTTTGTTTGAAAAGTGATCCATACAGATAGGATGCGGTAAGGTACTAATGGTTGGCGAACTATAGGTATGACTGCTTCCGTGGCGCAGTCGCGCTGGGTCGCACTTTACTGTGACAGTAACGTGGAGGTCATGGGTTCAATCCCCGTTTCGGACCAAAAAAGTGTAACTGGGTTTTTCTGCTTAGAAATTTAGTGACAGACGAAGATGGTATAATCAAAGTCTAATCAAAGTCAAAGTCCAAGAATTCATACAGTCGTCAAACGGAGACGTCTAGACAGGGCAATCGTGCGGGGGTTGAGGGGCGGGTACGGCCCTCTAGCTAGACCATTGTCACTGTCACCGTTTGTTCAGTGCGTTGGGACCATTCATTGAGAGTGGTCACGTCGCATTTTTATACCAATCATTCATGCACGGGTCATTTTCATGTTTTAAATTTATTTGGTTCCTATTCACTCTCGCCTTAAAGATCCTGATATGGATCATTTCATAGGTATTTCTGGGGTGTTTTTTTTTACAAATATGCCATATATTCTATAATCCTTTGTCAGAATTGAAAAAAGTGGCCGCCATTTAGATTTTTTTAGTTAACTGGACCGATTGCTTCCAAAATCTATACGAGGGTTCCTGAGGTTCCTAATTAATCACAAAACCGTTGCCATATCCGTAAAAGTTCTTCATAACTAGTTGTTTTATGTATAAGTAAACCTGATAAAGAGCTTAATAACTAGATGTGCTATTTATGTATGAATGTAGTTACCATGAAAAAGAGCATAATAACTAGATGTGTAATATATGTATGTTTTTTTCCAATTACAACGGTATTCAATGCACCCCTCGATTTATTTAGCGAAGGAGCAAGTGTGTATTTTAATGCCTATAACTAATTATATTTAATTTTATTTTAAATGCGTAAAAATTTATTTTCATCTACTTTATTAATTTAATATTTTTTTATCCACGTAACTCTTTACATACTATGGGTTTTATGGGGAAAGATGTTCAGTTTAATGGGTACAAGCACCAGTTAAAATAGTTTCAGCTAATTTTGTTACACCTTATATAAGGTGTAACAAAATTAGCTGAAACTATTTTAACTGGTGCTTCTAACCATGAAACTGAACATCTTTCCCCATAAAACCCATAGTCAAACTTAAAAAAATAATTGAAATTGCATACTAAGTTGGCTGATCTCAGCTGATCGAGTTAGTATGGGTGAGCAATTTTTTTTGCGTTTTTACTATGGGTTCCATGGGAAAAGTTGTTCAGTTTCATGGGTAGAAGCACCAGTTAAAATAGTTTCCGCTAATTTTGTTACACCTTATATACATACATGCATGCACATACATACATTCATACAATGCAAGTTAAATAAAAGCTTTTGAAAAATGAGAGTTTCAAATCATGAGTGAGAATACCCCTTACTTTAACAAATAAAAAAATAACGCTCTTTGTTTTTTCTGTAGTCGGCAAAAAAATCCTTGTTAATCTGTACAAATCTAACGACACGTCGCATTCCAAAATTCAACAAGCCGTTTTGGCTACATGCGGTAACAATGAAACGGACAACACACACACTCACACGCACGCACTACACACACACACACACACACACACATACATACCCGAAAAAGGTTTTGGTGAGCAGTCGGGTTGCTCAAGTGTCAGTGCTAATTAGGCAGATAACTCCATTACAGTGAATGTCGCATTTGTTTATTTGTTCTTCATAAACGTCACGCGATAGTCCCGCGCCCCCGAACACTCCTCGCGACCCCCGAGCAGAGCAAGATATTTGTTTTGACTAGCTGTTATATACGTAGTAGTAATAATTCAATGATCTTTAAGTAATGTTTATGAACGGTCCTGTAGTACTGCCAAGTAGCTGTCAAAAAGACCGCGTCTTTCTCCTGTCAGGCTTTGTGTGCGAGTCGTTTTTCCAAAATATAAATTAAATTGATTTCACTAAATTTATAGAGTTTTACTTTACAGGCACAGTACGCAGAAAGGATGAAGGGAAGAAAATTACCTAAGAAATTATGTAGCTACTTCATCATTTGAGCCAGAAGACCTTCCCCATTGCCCTCAGTACATGCATCCAGCAGCTTACGGCGAGCTTAAGGGCCGCCAGGAGGCTCGAGATTCCATACAAACGTAGTTCTGCTTTAATACAAAAACTACATGCCGGATTGAATCCAAACTTTGTAAATATAGTGAGGAGACACATATCGATTTTTGTAATTAGTTTTCAATGTACTAATATAAACCGGAAAAAATAAGAGCAGTTTCAAACTTTCAGTACAAAACTAATTTAAGCCTTCGTTTAGTTACGTTAAAATTTACTACGATGAATACTAATTACAAACATCGATAAGTGTCTCCTCAATATATTTACAAAGTTTGGTTTCAATCCGGCATTCGAGCCTCCTGGAGACTCTTAAGTAGATCATCTCTCCACCTGTCCACCTAGTGAGGGACGTCACAACGCCCGGCCCGTGGACACCATTCGAGAACCTCAGAAATATTTCCTACCACATATGTTGTTTCTAATACTTCCCCCACTAGTTTTTAAACCATAACGTCTCCACTGCTATAGCACGGGTCTGTTTCCAAACATAGGAAGGTTAGTCTAGGGTTGGTGAAGGTGGTAAGGCCAATGGCCAACCCCATTTTTCAAGCCGCCTTTAAGGCATCTGACACGGTTTACCGATTTCCATCTAGTGATAGCAACTGGCACCAACGGCTTAAAGTACCATGCGAAGCACGGAAACGGTCGAGAAAAATGCATCTTTGGGTTTGCAACAGTCCAACCAATCCAGGTGTTTAATTTGATTTCGATGTGAATCGTGGGAACGGATAAGATAAATAAGGTTGGATTGGCAATAGTCATACTTTTTTTTTAATTCACAATTGGTAAGCCCTTAGTAAGTGACGATGATGCCGAAGATGGAAGCGGGCTTACCAAGATTCCCCAATGCAATGGAGAACTGGCTATCTTATTTTCAAGCCGGAACACATCAATGTTGTTAACACTGATGTTTAGCGGCAAATCCAAATCGAGTATTACAAGTTGACCCCGCCGGAATCGAACCCGCGACCTCCTGGTGTGAAGCGAATGGACTAACCATTACGCCACGGAGTCGGTCAGCTAACTTTTGTTTGAAAAACAGCGTCGCCACCTGTGACCGTCCCTCCCACTTATCAACTCCACTACACAAGCAATAATAATACATGTATACACGAATTGCGCGCACTAATAAACAAAACACACTTCGAACATAGGGCTGCAATTGTGTCTCACACCATTTCGAGAGTCTGTACGTTACACACAACCACACGCAAATAAAAAGTATGAACGCGTGCTTCGGTTAAGTATGATTGTCTAATCATACTTCAGGCGCGCCTGCCCAGCGCACATTTCCAATTTATTTTATCCTTATTTATCTTATCCGTGGTGGGAAATATAGGTACGAGGATAGGATAGGATAGAGGATTCTTACGTCGAAGTCTCCAATGGTGAACTTGGTGGCGGCTTCGGCGAAGAGCTGCGCGGGCGCAGGTCCGGCATCCTCCGGCGAGCACACCTGTGACGCGAGCGGGTTAGCCACTAGCTCTATACTATCGCTACTGTTAGTCACAAACACAGTTTTGTGTATTTCTATAGTTTTTCGGAACATAGGTATCTACTAATTATGAATTAGGGTCTCTTGGTCAAATAACAATCACACCATTACACAGTCTGATGTCGATTGAGTTAGAGGAAAGGTGAAATATGTAGCACGACTTGTAGGTTTGGTTTGTAAGTATGATAAGGGCGTGGCTTAAAGATGCGTGCTCACATAAAGTATTTAATGGTAAAATAAAGACCTAAAAAGAAAATAAAAATAAGATAATACATTATACATTTAAATTTTAAACACAATTCACAAAAATATAGTTATATCTTACCCGAAAAAGAGTCTTAAGAAAGCAGCAGAAATAATTGTTTTATAATGAAAGTATAGTGGTAGATTAGAAGTGTTGGATTGTAGAATTTTAATTTTTTAAAAAGTATTGTCAGATAGAAAAAAATAAATAAATTAAAAATTTAAACTGTTTATTTCAATAAAAAAAGGAAACATGATGCCACACAAAAAACGCAAATCTTGATAAAGAAGATTATGTGCGTTTATCGTTAGTTGCACAGCTCGCAATTTGAGCATCTGGATGTCCACCAGCCTCATCATATAGGTACTTTTTCTGAGCAAGGAAACTTTTAAGGATGTTTTTTGTTTGTTTCGTTATGCACGAAAAAGAAATAGATGGAATGAAAAGGAGGCCGAATGAAAAAAGAACGCATAACAGCGTGCTGCGTTACAAATAACTCCCCTTAGTATTGTTTTTTGGTTATATGGTAAATGACGATGATGCCGAAGATAGAAGCGGGCTTACCAGGGTAGCCCAACGCAATCGGGAACTGCCTATCTTATCTTTAATTTTATAATTTAAAAAAAAGTGTTCCGGACACATCATTTTTTAATTTTTTATTCTACCTAAAATTCACCCGATGATGGTAAGTGCCGATGCAGCCGAGGATGTAACACGCTATCACAAATAGTGCCT
The DNA here is from genome assembly GCA_947284805.1 of Coleophora flavipennella. NCBI lineage: Eukaryota > Metazoa > Arthropoda > Insecta > Lepidoptera > Coleophoridae > Coleophora > Coleophora flavipennella. Next base: position 7,682,617 of record OX369282.1, on the reverse strand, counting down.
ATTCACTTTCGACTTGAAGATTCCTAAATTATACGAATCGGGGAATAGATTGGCATCATTGCTGTTAACATTGATGTTTGACGGCAAAACTTAGATAAGATGGTATGACATATCAGACGTCTTGATGAAAAATTTACGAATAATTTGGGTGTGTATGGTTAGTAGTTGGTTTTTGCTGGAATAATTAACTAGCCAGTTAAACGGGTGAATTTTTGTGTAGAGGACCAATTTTTTTTCTGAGAATTGACTATGGGTTCCTTGGGGAATGATGTTCAGTATGATGAGTAGAAGCCCCAGTTAACGGGACCTACACCAATTATGTTACACCCTGTGTACTTGTGTAGGTTTAACCACACGCTGGACACTTCATACAACGGGCCAGAAAGGAAAAACATTTCAAAGAGGAATGACGAAACAAACAAAATGGCGGCGAAATCCTATACGTTCGAGAACCAAACTGTAACCAATCTGTATTAATCTGGGTGGCAGGGTGTTAAGTTTGTAATCTAGAGAGCGGCAGGGAGTGTCTATACTGTATGTTAGTTCTAATATATAAGGTGTAACAAAATTAGTTGAAATTGTTTTAACTGGTACTTCTACCCATGAAACTGAACAACTTTCCCCACTGAACCCATAGTCAAATCGCAAAAAAAAAATGGCTCTCCCATACTAACTTGATCAGGCTGATCAGCCAACTTAGTATGGGAAGTTCAAAATTTTTTTTTGAGTTTTTTATATGGGTTTCATGGGAAAAGTTGTTCAGTTTCATGGGTAGAAGCACCAGTTAAAATAGTTTCAGCTAATTTTGTTAGACCTTATTGCAAGTAGCGTGCGAAGGGTTCCTAAAAAAATACTTAAACTACGTATTATTGTTATTGTTGCTAGGCCATAGATGGTTTGGGCACAGTATTACGATATAGCCGCTATATTGTAAGACTGTGGTTTGGTTGTGCAAGTCAGAAGTTAGTTTTTAGGGCACGTGAGTAGGTATAGATCCCCTTAATATAAGAACGATACCTCCTATAGAAATACACAAATCCTAATTTATTATTATTAATAGTAAGTAGTTCTAGATAGTGGTTTTGATTAGCACAACTGATCCGACATCTTGAAGTAAATTACCAAGATTCAGCTAGTCCACGTTGTGGCAACTTACTCCTAGGCATGAATTAAATAACATTTTTACTATTTTCTTATCATCAAAATAGTCGTGGCTTCGCAGACACTGAAGCATTTAACAAAAAGTTAATCGCAAGTCTGCAATAAAAAGGAAAAGAAAAACAACTCACAAAAACAGTCAAATTAGTGGAAAATAAAACTCAACAATCCAAAATGTTTACTAATATTTCATGAACCGTGATAGCTAGACAGTTGAAATTTTCACAGATGATGTATTTCTGTTGCCGCTATAACAACAAATATTAAACATTAGAAAAAGTGAAAAAATTAGGACCACCCTTATTTACAAAAAACGTGATTTTTTGAAACATGAAGAAACTAGTGCCAATAAGTATGATAATACGGAACTGATGAAACTAGCGCCAAGAACGATACCTCCTATAGAAATACACAAATCCTAATTTATTATTATTAATAGTAAGTAGTTCTAGATAGTGGTTTTGATTAGCACAACTGATCCGACACCTTGAAGTAAATTACCAAGATTCAGCTAGTCCACGTTGTGGCAACTTACTCCTAGGCTTGAATTAAATAACATTTTTACTATTCTCTTATCATTATTACTGCGGTTCTGATTCGCACTTGGTCGGTTTTTTATCTACTTATATTATTATTTATCTGTCACTACACTTACACCAGTAAAAATGTTGTTTACCTCCATTCTAAAGAAAATAAATTATCAATTGATCATGCACTGGCATACTCTCACTTATTACTAAGGAAGCCCATATCTCCATTCCTTTCCCAATACTATAAAGTGTCGCAAATCTACTTACATCCTGGTCACTCATCATCTCCTTAGTTGAGACCGTGGTCTCGATCCTCCTGATGGAGCCCTGGTGGATGTCCACGTCCAAGGTGAGGCACTGGAACCGCCTCAGCAAAAACACCACGGGGATCGGTAAGATCCCCGCGAGGACCATCGCCACGGCGATGCCGAGGACCCAGTTAGGGTACGGCACTTTGTCTATGCGGCCCTGGATAAAATTAAAACATTTGGTTTATTTATTTGAACTTGTACGAGGGCGGTTTGATAAGTCCAGGACTTTGGAAAGAAGAAACACTCTTTTTACATAATCTCCTTTCAACTCTACGCACTTAGCGATGTTCCAACCTCTTACACCCATCAAAAAAATATTTTTTGTCAAACCCTGAAAAATAGGCCTCAGTTTCGGCAACCACCTCTTCGTTTGACGAAAATCATTGCTCGCCAAGCCATTTCTTCATGTTTGGGAAGAAGAAAAAGTCACAGGGGGCTAAATCTGGCGAATCCGGAGGGTGTGGCAATAATTCATATCCTAATTCGTCAATTTTTGATGTCGCGATTGCAGACGAGTGGACCGGTGCATTATCCTGATGAAATATAATTTTTTTCGTTGCTAGATGCGGTCGTTTCTTGATCAACTTTTTATTGAATCTATCTAACAATGCAGCATAGTAAGCTCGTTATTGTCTTGCCTTTATCCAAAAAATCGATGTAAATAACCCCTTGGCTGTCCCAAAAGACTGTGGCCATCACTTTACCAGCCGAGCAAACAGTTTTTGCCTTCTTTGGGGCACGTTCCCCGGTAGAAGTCTATTGCTTCGACTGTTGCTTAGTCTCTGGTGCATAATGATGGACCCACGTTTCGTCAACTGTTATGTACCGACGCATAAACTCACTCGGATTGCGATTATACATGGCTAGGCATTCCTCAGAAGCTGTTACACGATTTCGTTTCTGGTCGACTGTTAGTAAACGCGGCACCCATCTTGCAGAAAGCTTTTGCATTCCCAGAATATCATGCAAAATATAAAAAACTCGATCAGTGGAGATGTGCACAGCATCACTTATTTCGCGTATCTTCACTCGACGGTCTTCTAAAACAATATCATGTATTTTATTAACCATGCCCTCCGTAGTGAACTCAATCGGCCTTCCCGGGCGCTCCGCGTCATTACGTACGTCCACAACGAAATTCAGTTAACCACTTATGTACCATCCCATGAGAAGGCGCAGAATCACCATAATACTTTTTCAATTTGTCTTCGGTCTACTTAATAGTTTTACCACGTAAAAATAGTGTTTAATTAGCACTCGAAACTCGCTTTTCTCCATTTTCAAAGAATACTTAGAAGTCGCCTAACTTTTTTGTTTCTAAACAGCTTGTTTACGCGCCAAATTTGAAAAAAGAACGGCATGCGCTTCGTAGTGAGTTTCCAAATATGAGACTTTTTTTTAAAAGTTTATATTCAACCTTAAAGTCATTGAGTTGCCATTTCCAAACTGCCCTCGTATGAACGTGATGATGAAGCTATGCAGTCTTGGATTGATTTCTGAGAATTTTAAGGTAGTGGGGTATGCTGCTACAAAGCTCAAATATAGTCCTTATTTTTGAAGCATGTTTTGTGTACTTATCCCCTTTTTAACATCATTACGAATACCTTTTTGAAACTCGGCCCTGACCGACTTAATGCACATCATGGTGCTAGTTCGTATCAACAGGTGGTCTGCCACTATATTAAATCTTAACCGCCTGTGTGGCGTAATGATTAAGTCCATTAACTTCACATCAGGAAGTCGTGAGTTCGATTCCCGACGGAATCTATCTCTGTATGCCTCGGTTTGGTTTGTGGAAGGGCATTTTTTAAACCCGCCTGGCTAGCTAACACCATCTTATCTAAGTCTTGCCACCAAGCATAAAAATGTTCTCCATTGCGTTGAGGAATCTTGGAAAACCTGCTTTCATCTTCAGCGTCATCGTCACTTACCATCAGGTGAGATAATATCAACTTACCAATTGTAGATATAAAACAGTCTGGATTGGGGATGGGGTACAAATTGTAAAACCCGTTAATGGTTCTTGAAAACATTAACTGTCAAACAATTGACTTACGAACCACGAACCCAATAAATGGTCCTCCGAACCACCCACTACCTTTAAATGGTCCTTCGAACCGCCTTTAGAAACTTGGCCCTTCTGCCGCACTTACCTCTTCGGCGTTCCAAGCACCATACATGGGTGGGTTTATGAGCATGAACACCACTGAAGAAAGTAGGATGCACGTCACAATGAAGGGGCCTACGTAGCGCCAGGTGATCTGCCAGTACAGGCCGGGCCGATAGCCCGTCATCTCGTATATGTCGTTGGAGAACCTGATAATGAAAATTGATGATCAATTCACGACTAAGTGACATATACATTATAAACGGAAATTAGGGTATGGTAAGGGCGTTCCACAACGGACGCGGGAGTGGAACTCATTAAGAACTATATATGATGCTTTTGAGAAATCCCAAAACGTGATAGGGATCTTTTGCGACTTGTCAAAGGCATTCGAGTGTGTGAAACTCTGCTTACTCTGCTTGTAAAACTGGACCATTACGGTGTTAAAATTAAGGCTCTTGATCTTTTAGATCGTTCCTTGCCCTCTAATATGGTTGATGGGAGCGATGGCTGACTCTCGCGTTATACTCGTGACCGGGTGCTGTCCGTGTGAACTGGCCTACTATTGTTAAATGCATTCAGTGATTTTTATGTATAATTTTTCGAGTCATATTGTTTTCATCACTATCACTACATAGTATAAAACAAAGTCGCTTTCTCTGTCCCTATGTCCCTTTGTATGCTTAAATCTTTGAAACTACGCAACGAATTTTGATGCGGTTTTTTTTTAATAGATAGAGTGATTCAAGAGGAAGGTTTATATGTATAATAACATCCATTAAATAGTGGAGAAGTACTGTTATTTTTGAGGTTTCTAATGTGATGTCGTAAATAATTACATTTTTTCCGCTTACATTGCAAACGCAGGCTGAACCCTACGAGTTTTATCAAAATAATGTACTAAGTATTGTACACATTGAAAAGGTCTACAGAAAAGTCCCTGATGGTATATGTCTATCTCTTATGGATAACCCCAATAACTTTTTTTTGTCATTTACTTTTTACGACAAATAATGGCTAATTTTCGAAGCGATTTTAACCAATACAGCATTAATCCTTAACCAATTAAATACCTTGAATACATTGTTCATTTAATATAGATCTATATGGCCCGTTACACCGTATGATTTAAGTGAATATTTTCGAAGATATTACAGATTTAAAAATTGCGGGACGTAGCGTTTGCGGCGGTACCGGCCGGACGCCCGGTGCGGCAAGAGCGTGCCTATATCGAGAACGATGCGAGATTCTAAATGCAGCAAAAAATTTCCGAAGTCGTTCCAAACTCAAACAAGTACTAGCGATGACGGATATCCTAAATATCGTCGACGATCGCCAGAACAGGGTGGGCAAAATGCTACCGTCCGAAACCATGATATTGATAACCGATGGATCGTTCCCTATAATCCGCTCCTTTTGAAAATTTTCGATGCCCACATAAACGTAGAGTTGTGCAATTCAATAAAGTCAATTCAATATGTTACTAAGTACATTAATAAAGGCAGTGATCAAGCCACTTTCAGCATACAATCACCAAATGAAGTAGAAAAATATCAGTCTGGACGTTACATCTGCAGCTCTGAAGCTGTATGGAGGATTTTATCATTCGAAGTGCACGACCGGGCTCCCACAATTGTCCACCTTGCAGTTCATTTAGAAAATGGACAAAGAGTATATTTCACAGAGAACAATATACAAGAAGTTGTTAATAACCCGCGGGATACAACATTGACAGCATTCTTCAAGAAATCTTCATGGTATAGGGAAAGGGGGATTGTTTTACTCCAAATTTAACGCGTGCGGGCCACGGGCAGTAATGAATAAATCAAAACTACTGAATCGATTTTAATCACATAGGCTATATATTTTATACCCGTGCGAAGCCGGAGCGGGCCGCTATGTTTTTACATACAACGTTCTCAGTTTTTCTGTAGTGTATTTAGTATCAGCATTGCACCCGTGCGAAGTCGGGGCGGGTCGCTAGTGTTCTATAATCTGATTTATATCAAGTATTTAATTTTGACCTTATTAACTTATATTTGTTTATTTCTTGATTCTTCACAAATAACATTGTTATTATTATTTTATGACTATCAGAAAGAGTGTAATTTGGATAAATATATTGAATTGAATTGAATCGTGTTTAGTAAATAGGATACAAAAAGTAATAATAAATGGTACGAAATCAATGGGTCCTCGGGTTGAGATATGTGTTCCTTGAATCATTGTCGAAAATTGTATTGTTTGCGGATGATACATCACTAGTTTTTAAGGTTGACAGAAAACTGATATGTCTGAAGAAGTAAACAACACTCTTTCAAAAGTATACAATTGCTTTATTGTAAATAACTTAGCCTTAAACCTTTAAATGACAAAAAGACCAAATCTATCAAGTTCACATTACCTAATGTAATTGAAGTAAACAACAATGTATCCTTAGCCGGTAATATAAAGTGAATGAGGTAGGAAAGTAGACGGAGTAAACAAGTAGACGAAGTAGGAAAGTAGTCGAAATAGGAAAGTGGACGAGGTCCTCCGGAGGGATTTTAGAATTTGTAAATCAAACCATGTTTCTAGGATTAACTGTCGATTCAAAACTTCAATGGGGCCCGCATATAGAAACGCTAGCAGGCAGGCTTAGCTCAGCCGCATACGCAGTCAAAAAAATCAGGCTCCTTACAGATATAGACACCGCAAGACTGATATATTTCAGCTACTTCTATAGTATTATATCTTATGGGATACTTCTGTGGGGACATCCAGCTGATACAAACACCATATTTGTTCTGCAAAAAAGGGCGATTCGCGCGATATATGGAATGCGTTCTCGTGAGTCGCTCCGAGATAAGTTTAAAGATATTAATGTTATGACTTTCCCCTGTTAGTATATTTATGAAAATATAATGTATGTTCGCAAAAAATTGCATCTCTTCTCACTGAATAGTGAATAGTAGCAGGCACAGTCATAATCTTCGGAACAAAAATAAACTTCAACTAACTTATACCAGACTCAGCAAAATCAATGATTCCCTCTTTCCTTCCTTTCCTTCGTCCTTCTTCGTTCTTGTTTTAAGGTTGCAGTGTAGTCTTTGCACGTACTAACTCATTCGTAAATGTTTTTAATGGAATTACGAGTACTTGCGTCCTACTCGAAAAATTCTTCAGGTATTGGAATGTTGGTGCCACATAACATCAGCACAGCACTTATGTTATCCTCTCGTAGGGCAGGTCTTGATCCCATTAAGACTTATGGAAGTTCTCTGTGCCAGTTAGTAGTGTTTCCTATTGCAATGATAGCTGACCAATCCGTTTGACTTTGAATGATAACTCGTACTTAGTCCTTGTCTTTATAATTCCAAATATTTTACCAAGGATGTAGACAAATTTGACTCGAACTGTATTCTTCGTCCATAGTAATAAGTGCACGACAACCAAAACAAGAAATCCATGTGTTGACAAGAACTTTGAAGCACCAGTTAACAGCTTGTTACACCCTGTATACAAGTAAGTATGTATAGCTTCTGGTTAGCATAGTACAGGAAATCCTTGTTCAGGGGCAGATGACTGCGCGTGATTTGTCCCTCCTGAGCAGGCCCAACTATAAAAAGAAGGACTGAAACCACGAAGTTAAATTGTTTAAAAAATAACTAACCTCTCATGGCCGTAGATGTAGACGACGGAGACCATCTCCAGCAGAGCCACAACGACCAGACCGATAGTCCCGGCGAACGAGTCGAACATCTTGAGCCAGTACTCGCCCGCGCCAGTCGTGAAGATCAGACCCACGAAGAAACAGAACGTGCACACCACACCTGCGAAATTACGAGGGTTTTTATGGCTAAAATGCTGGCAGCTCTGGTCGCCTAGAAACAACAGTGAAACCAAAGGCACTACCTATTTGTAGTCTTTAATACTGCGCCAACGAGTCATCAGTGCGCTTGCGACCTCTGAACACTAAGATTGAATGCCTTATATGCTGGTAGGGTAGGGTAGGGCAGTGTAATGTTAGGCGGTACGTAGTTCGCCGGGACAGCTAGTATATATATAATATATTTATGTAGATTATATTCTACTCATAATACTGAAAAACTTCCCGAAAACCGGTATTAAATTCGTATTTATTAGATTTTTTAAATCGATCAACCGATCAGCCAACTTTGTATAGAGAGTTCCGGTTTTTTTATACTACTTCAGTATGGGTTCCTTGGAGAAAATATCCTGTTTAAATAGAGGAGTATTTTTATTTTACACCCTGTATATCATTTTATTGGTGCTTTTATTTATTGATTTATTTTCTACTTGTTTTATATAATCGTCTTTTAATTTGTCCCATTTTTCCCTTTTTACTTTCGAGTGACGAAAGAGTGTAGAAGGTATTGTAATGGGCGACAAAAAAACGAAGTTGAAATTTTTTTGGGGATCGATTTTCTTACACAAATGGAGGAAAAAAATACAAAAAATAAAAAGTGTGTGTGTATGTGTGTCTGTGCGTCCGTCCGTTCGCAAGATATTGGACGGATTTAAGTGAAATTTGGGTTATGGCAATATTATTTTATATTAGGTTTTAGGGTTGCCACCATAGTAAAAAACAACTATTAATATTTTTTTTGATGAAACTTTGATATGTTATATGGCCTACAGTACGCTGTAGTTCGTTGTTTCAAGAAAAATCAAATAAGATACCTACCTCCTTTACTAATTGAGGTTGTTTGTTACATTTTCTCAAAAATGGCTCTAAAGATTTTAATGAAACTTTGTAAATAACTAGTAATTAATAAGGCCTATTGCACTGGGTACTTCATTATTCCAGCAGTAATCTGAGTAAGGTTCCTCCCATATAATTTATGTTTATTGTAGATTTGTTTATGCCCGACCACGATAGACAGTGAAGGCTTCTCGAGAAACACAGCGAGGCTGTACAATTTATTTTAATGTCTTTTGACGTATGTTACTCAAAATATATTTTTTTCTGCCTGTTTCTGCCATTACTTTTATTTATTCATTCTATAACACTGCCCTTGCCCTCTAAAACTGCTTGTAACCCTCGTGCAAGCTTACATTCACACACACATAAATACACACTAAACATATTTGTACTTTGATTACGTTAGTTTTGGTTTTGTAGGCTCGTTTTTATTTTTCTTGTGAATGACACAGTCCTCGGGCTGTGGCAGAATTATCAGTGTATTGCTCGCAAGAGCAAATCAACACACTGAGTCACGCACGGCCCTTTTGTACTACTGCAACATACATATGTTTTTGGTTTCTTTTTTTTTGCTCTTTTTAATTTGTTATTTTTTTTTATATATTATGTACGAGTGTAATAATATGTGTGTGATTGCAGTGACATTTAACGTGTTATCTATCTATCTATCTTAGACGCGCGGAGGGCGCGTCGAGGCTGCAGTTAGGGTTGCTAACTTTTTTAATAGAAATAAAGTATATTATGGTCGGAGAAGGAAGTATTTAGGATAATTTAGAACAAAAAAAACCGACTTCAAACAGGAAACAAAGGTTCCTCTCGATTTTTCTGGGATGCCATCATCAAATCCTGGTTTCCTTTTCATGGTACCAACCTTGGGATACCTCCTTTCCAGCAAAGAAAGAATAATCAAAACAGGTTTATAAACGACGAAGTTACCCTCGAACACTCATAAATATACGGTCGAATTGAGAAACCTCCTTCTTTTTTTGAAATTGGTTAAAAAATAAACAGTGTTTTGTTTTAGTAAATTTTAAATAAATATTTCTTAGTGCCTCTCGCATTGACATTGATAGTTTCGTCCTGAAACGAGGGCTGCGCTGCACACTGAGCATTTAATTTACCGCACGCACGCACACCATTCACGTTTTTTAAACAGGCTACGGATACCAGTGATGCTGAAAACAGTATTTTGTATCATCATATCATATCAGCCGAAGGACATAGGCCTCCCCCAAGTATTTTGTATACTTTATTTTTATTCAACAGTAGAAAGTGTAATGTAATGTAGTGAACAACAGTATTACTGTTTTTAACAGTGTAGATTGTTGTTATAAGTAGCTCGTAGACGACTGTTGAGCACCTAGACAAACCATTCAGGTTTAATGGTGCTAGATGATTAATTGTTTTGTATTTTGTTATGAAATTGGTAAATAAAAAATAAAAAAAATGAATAAGATGGGGACCCTAGGCAGTGCTAAATATTAATTACAAAATTTAGGTAACTTTTTAGATGTATAGATGCATATCCTCGCGCACTTTTCCGCTGAATCGAGATTGTTTTGTTGCCTATCATGGAAATGTTGATCGGTGTAACTGCAACAGGTCTTGCGAGCGATTATTTGAGCACCCCTGAGTTGATATATATTAGATACCAAAACCAACTCACCAGTAATGACAGGCTTGCTGAACCGCTTAAAGAAGTCGATATCGAAGATGGTGCACAGCATGCCCTCCATGATGCCGATCTGACTGCCTAGGCCGAGGGACAGCAGCATCAGGAAGAATATGACGGACCAGAACGGCGCGGGAGTGAGCTTGAGGATCGCTTGCGTGAACACTATGAAGGCCAGACCTGTGCCTTCTGCCGCCTGGAACAGAAAAATATACCATTAGCCATTGCAAAAAAGACCTACTGGACTTGTTAACAAAGACTTTTTAAATGGTTTAATTCCAACATACACTGCCTACCGCTATCTACCTCTGCTGTGTATTTAATCTCACATGGTGGTGGGGTCTGCCTTCCTTGTCTTCTCTCTCCACTTCGCTCTGTACACCAATCTGTACCTGTATCTGTGAGCCAAATTTCACCTAATTCTGTTTAGCCATAAACGTATAAATTGTGTTACAACTCGATAGTAAAATATGCGGGACCATCGAAGCCGTCTTGGGTTATGCTTTTTGGACAAAAAACTGATCAACTCTCTCTTCATCATCATATCTGCCGAAAAACGTCCACTCCTGGACAAAGGCCTCCCCCAAGGATTTCCACGACGACCGGTCTTGCGCTGCCCGCAATCTTCACCAGGTCGTCGGTCCACCGCATGGGAGGCCTGCCTAGTCGGGCACATAACTCGCAGAACAGATGGCCGTTGAGGCAGAAAAGTTCTCGAGTGGCGACCGCGCACCGGAAAACGTAACTCTCTTTTACTTTAACTTAAATTAAATTGAACTTAAACAGAACATATCAGCCAAAATTGAGATTTTTAAATAAAAAAATTGTGCGTCTGATTGCATCTTACTTGATGGAAAGTGATGATGCAATCGAGAATGGTACACGCAGATTCAAATAATGCTTATTCACTCCCGCATTGAGGTCCCAAAATTGCAAGAATGGGGAAACACTGAGGCAGGCAAGGATTATCAACTACTTAGCTGTCCGCATAATAACTGAGGAAGCGTAACGCTTCATGCGGAGAGAAGGAATATAAACAACGAAGAGATGGAACCCCTGCCTGTGTCTCGTTGACCGAAGGTAGAATGGAGCTGGGAGAAATAGGGGTAGTGTGGTTCTTACGCACACCGGCGACTTTGCGGCGACAGTTATCCTCTAGCTAGCCACAGACCTGTCTAGTGTGGCCTCTTAGTTAGAGCATAGTAAACGAAATAAATAGGAATCTACTCAGATTTTTCAATGACTTCTATATTACTGGCGTAAGGACCCGGCCAACGCGCGCGACTAATGCTCCCAAAGAATTGGTGCGAAAATCGTAAGTTTCGCACATTCGCGACTCAATCGTCTGCAGGAAATTGTAGAGTGGGGTGGTAAGATATTTCATATAAAATGCCTTATTGTGTTGTTAGAGGCTGTAAAAATCATGAAAGTAAGGCTAAAAAGAAACATGGGATATCGTATCATACCTTACATTGTATTTTTTCTTGTAAAAAAAATAAATAAACAGATTTTTAAAGCGACAATTCTACCAAGGTCCTTTAAGCGCGGCACTGACGTCAACTCTCGCCCACGCTAGTTCGTTTGAGTTATGTCAGATGGCGCTAATTTTTTCTTGTTTGAAAAAAATCTGAGTGAAATATGGAGACGGGCGGATCCTTCTGTCCAAACCTGTGAGATTTTTGTATTATTAATATTTGAAGCTTTTGCCCGCGGCATCACCTACGTAGATATCGTATGTATTTACGACTGTAATCGAGGGTCCACATGCGCAAGCTGATCCTTTGTCGTGATAAACGTAAGAATCGTTGCGAAATTGTTTCAAATTCAGTAAAAAAGGAGTTCGAAGAATCGGAGTCGTGAGGTCAATGATTTTTAGTGGTCACTTGCGCGGTCCATGACGTCCACGGCGGAACATGGTCAGATGCAGAAATATACTATTGTACCTACCTATTGTTGTCAGATAGATCTTATAGTCGATTTAAATATTATATTTCTATATGCTATATTTTAGCCATTAGAAGCTTTTAAAAAAACCTACATGTTTTTTTATGTCGCAATTTTCGGGAATGACTGCCGAACTAAACGTAAGACGTTCATAGAACTCACGTCAAAAATAAACCGGATGTTAGAAAAAGTAGAACACCATTTTTGAGAGGGGAGGGGCGCTTTTACTCATGAAATTGAACAACTTTTGTTCCATAACTTTCCATCTAAATAAGACAGTCGTCTTAATTCAAAAGGGTTTTTAGGTTTGGTAATTAAAACTGCTTGACAGTGGTGTCGATTCGGTGTAACACGATTTAACTTATTTGAAAGTACTAAACTAAATTTAAGCATTCTGTCCTTGTCTTTTCGATACAGAAAGAAGAATCGACGGTTCGGGGTTCGGTTGCCGTCTGCCGCCCTGGTAAGACGTGCGCTCCGTACCAGTCTGCTTCCTATATAGTTTCTGATATCCTAGTTTCTAAGCCCCTGCAGTCGCCTCACGGCTGCAGTTCGAGGCTAAAGAAAGATTTGGTTTGGTTGGTGGTAGGGCATTTTCTAAGCCCGCCTGGCTAGCTACCACCATCTTATCTAAGTCTTGCCGCCAAACATCAGTGTTTAATAACATTGATGTGTTCCGGCAGATAAGATAGCTAGTTCTCCATTGCGTTGGGTCCATCTTGGTAAGCCCGCTTCCATCTTCGGCATCATCATCACTTACCATCAGGTGACATGATGCCAAGGGCTTACCAATTGTGAATAAAAAAAAACCGCCGTAGTCTTTTTCAAGACTTGTTCGCGGCGGGGCCGCCTTTCACAAGGCAGCTTACTCTGCGCTCATCCCAGAGCTGCACTGGTGCGACAGGGAGCCCGAAAGGGTACATCCTGTTCCATCACCACTCAGATTTGTCCATCCCCGTATGGCACAATCCCTCATTGTTACACATGCGTGCTACAACGGACCCCCCTGCCCCAGAGGCGCTAGCCCTTTACTTCGCACCCACCCTCGGGTGGTTACCACGACGCACATTGGTACGCACACAGGGAGAGGCGACGCGCGTTTGGATGCAATCCCTCCTTTTTACGCCCCCCCCTTCCCAAGGGTGTGGGCCGCTCCGATGAAGGATTTACAGGTCTCATTGACCTATATCCATTACGGGGAATTTTAGTGAGTAGGTTCAGCCTTAAGCTGTGAGTCCCACATAACCAGTACAGCCGGGCTGTACTGGTATGCATGATGCATCTCTCCCCCTCCCTCCGTAAAGGGGAAAAAAACCGAATCGACACCAATTTTCACACGTAGGTACTAGTCCTTTGTACGCTTACTTCTACTAATCCTCATTTAGTACTTACACTTTGAGATTCACTTAAAACAACCAAAATAGTCTTTTAAATAGTTATGAGCCTTTATCCTTTCAGCGCCTGCATGGCTTATAGGCCAATAAGGGTTATCCATACATTAGTTTACAAATGAAAATTGAAATACATAGTTTAGAATAGTTATGAACGTGGCCTTGCACAAGGACTCCGGTCGCATTCTGCTGTGCTGCCAGCATTAACCCCGCAACCTTTTCCACTCAACTATTTCATTAAACGTCGCGCCATAAACGCAAATTCAGATATGAATAATACTGGCAACTCTGACGAAATTTATAGAAACATAATACTATAATAGGTTCTTATTTTAAGACTTTACAGATGATTAGTAACAAAGTTGGCAAAGTCCATTTTTTTGCGATTCAAGAAAAGTTTTAGAACAAAAGTTCTTAGTTTCATGAGTACAAGCTCACTCTCAAAAATCGGTTTCTATTTTATCTAACAGTATATATGTGTACCTCTTCGAGCTGGCGGCTCATGGTGCACCCGGTGAGGTTGTAAGTGGCCGTGACATTGGGATCCAGTTTAGGGAACTCCTCCTTGTAGTACTCCTCGCTGGAGTTCAGCATGAACCCGCCGATGTGGCGCAGTGCGAGCACTTTTGTCTCCCTGTAACAGGCAAGTGAAGTCTCTGATCTGGGATCATATTTACCTACTCAATATGCAAATAACATGCTTCTATTCTTTGACCAGTGTGTGTTGTCAGTGATGGCATACGGAACTGAGAAACGGTCGTTTACTATGGACCTTATAAGAAGGCTCAAGGTCACTCAAAGGGCAATGGAGCGAGCTATGCTCGGAATTTCCCTCTACGCGATCGAATCAGAAATGAGGAGATCCGTAGGGGAACAAAAGTAACCGACATAGCTCACAGAATCGCTAAACTGTCGTAGCAGTTGGCAGGGCACACAGCTCGTAGAACATATGGTCATTGGACCATTGAAGTTCTCGAGTGGCGACCGCGCACCGAAAAACGTAGTGTAGGCGACCTCCTCCGGGGTCCACGCGGTGGACCGGCGACCTGGTGAAGTGGGGGAGGCCTTTGTCCAGTAGTAAACGTCCACTGTTTTTCGGCTAATATGATGATCATGATGATTTTTCTACTAGGTCATAATTAATCTAAATAAATTAAAATGATAAAGGTCTGCCGATACTAGAAGCAGGCTTATCTACAGGAATCCTGTCAACCGCCTTCTGTGGCGCAGTGGTTAGTCTACTTGCCTCTTATCTAGACGTCGCGGGTACGATAATCGACGAGCTCTAACTGTGTAAGACTCGGTTTGGGAATCCTTTCAACTGCCTCTGTGGCGTAGTGGTTAGTCTACTTGCCTCTTACCTCGACGTTGCGGGTTCGATTATCAGCGGGGTCTGACTGTGTAAAACTCGGTTTGGTTAGTGATAGGGAATTTCCTAAGCCTACCTGGCTAGCTACCAGCATCTTATGTAAGTCTTGCCTTCAAACATCAAAGTATTAATGTGTTCCGGCATGGAAATAATAAAATACTCAGTTCCTCATTGCGTTAATCGAGGTAAGTCCGCTTTCATCTTCGGCATCATTGCCACTCGTGATATGATGCCAACGGATTACCAGTATTTAATGAAATAGTAAGTAAGTTTATTTGAATATAAATGTTTAGATACAGAATACAAAATAAAAATGGTGAGGTACTTATTTAAGTTTAAAAAACAAAAAACCATATCACCCTTAGATAACACACAATGAGAAACAAGGCCAGTTTGAAGTTGATAGTCCCTATCCGCAGCTCTGCTTCTTTATAATTTAAGCTGGCCTCCATGTCTGTTGTTTTCCAATGCTCCCTAAACCCTCCCCCATCATGTCTTAACTGTAATAAGAGCTTCGCTAAGGCCACAATTGCGCCCCCTGAAATCAATTTTATGGGCGTCGCTCAAATCGCGTCCTCCATAAAAGTGTTTATTTTGGTATACAAAGTTGAGGCACGTGTTATTGCTGCAGCGTTATTGTTATGACCATTGTTATGATGCCAGCGGTGATGGAATGGTTTTTTTGGGGTTCCGGAGCCAAAAAAAAAAAAAAAACGAACCCTTATAATGTCGTAAGGTCCATCCCTATATAACAGTCAATTTTCTCTGCCACTATTACACCTAAAGTAATGAAATTATGTCGTCATAGCAGCTCATATACGTCTCCACTGAGGGGCTCGAACTTACCCTGAATTAGGGTGTTCGGGCCTCAGTTAACTACGCGGGCCCAGAGCGGGTTGTTAGACTTCACACACAACCTTCGAGCTTCTTCGAAGGTGTGTGCAGATTTCGTTACGATGTTTTCCTTTACCGTAAGAGCGTCAGATAAACGTACATATGAAATCGATTTTCGAAAACGTGGCAGGATTCGAAATTATGTACACAGATGTAAAATTAAGACCTGAAAGGAAAATGAAGCCAATATGTCGAAAAAAAATATATCAGAAGTAGCTTTACATACATGCAAGGGTGTAGGGAAATACATTTTTTAATGTCGTCTCGAGAGGGTTATCGTTAAATAGATCCCATGCTTGTAAAATGAATAAAGGTTTCTTTGAACTTTTTTAAATTAAAGTACCATTTACAAAATATTGAACTCTAAGGTAACACTTTTCGTGTCTCTCCTTCTAACTTTTTGACTATTTTTTAACCCTAGAAAGCTAACGCTCGTCAAAATGACGAGCATCCGATAAGTATTGCTTTCTCCCTCTTTTAAAGTAAAGGAAATATAAAAAAGAAGTAATAAAAAAAACATTCAAAAAGGATCGTCAAAAAGTCGAATTGTTAGCTTATCAGGGTAGTTCAGCAACGTTAGCTATCTTAGGGTTAACTATAGTTTTTACTAAAATTCTGCAGAAAATACAGATACCAGAAATTACTAAAATGAGCAAACGAAAATAATTATAGTAATGACAAAAAAACGTGTGGCACTCGGGGACTGCCGCGGTATAGTTATATTTATTTTTTATTTATGCAAAATTTACCAGTACCATATAGTCCTTGGGGCGCGGGAAGTTTATGTAATAAATTAACACTAAGAAAGTTACACCAGTAAAATTTACTAAGTCCTTTTAGTACCGCAAATCGCTAATAGATGGCACTGTAACTTTTTTAGAATTCGGCCGAGCGTGGGGTGTTAAGTCCTTTTAGTACCGCAAATTGCTAATAGATGGCACTGTAAGTTTTTTAGAACTCGTGAGGTGTTAGGTTATTTTCGTTGCGGAATTTCTTGATACGGTCGCCGCGCTCAAAGCCCGCGATAAAAGCTATGCAATAGCTTGAAAAAATTGTGCCAGCCTCAGCAAGGCTGCTAAGTTTCGTATGTGCGTACGTACCTACGTTTGTATGTGTCCCGTCCCGTGACATAGAGTAAAAAAGTACCCGTGACTCATTTTCACTTACTTGCTAATACATTTCTCGACCATAGTAAAAGCTTTGAAGCCCAGTATACTGAAGATGACCACAGAAGCGTAAATGGCAGTCAAAGCGTTGCACACCGACACCAGGAGGACGTCTCTAACGCAGTTGTTGTTCGGCGGGTTGTACGAGCCGAACGCGATGAGGGATCCAAAGGCCAGGCCGAAGGAGTAGAAGACCTGCGTAGCTGCATCCAGCCACACTGTCGGGTCGAGGAGTTTCTCCAGCTGAAAAGTAGTTTGCGATTCAAAAGAGGTAAAAAAAATTGTTATACTCGTTGGGAAAATTATAATAAGTATACAATCATCATCATATTAGCCGAAAAACGTCCACTGCTGGACAGGCCTCTCCCAACGACGACTAGTCCTGCGCTGCCCACATCCAGCCACCTCCCGCGACCTTCACTACTTCACCGAGTGAGAGGCCTGGTTACGCTACGTCCTGCGGTGCACGGTCGCCACTCGAGAACTTTACTATCCCAACGGCCATCTGTTCTACGAGCTATTAACATGATTACCACAACAAAAGTTGCTATAGTAAAATTTATGTAGGTCCCGTTAACTGGGGGTTCTACTCGTCATACTGAACAACTTTCTCCAAGGAACCCATAGCCAATTAACAAAAAAAAAAATTGGACCCTCCATACAAAATTCACAAAATCGGTCGATCAGCAGATCGATTTGTATGAAGAGTAAAAAAAAATATTTACCTCTAGCAAAGTCGTAGAACAAAATTTGTTCAGTATGATGAGTAGAAGCCCCAGTTAACGGGACCTACACCAATTTTTAACCGACTTCAAAAAAAGGAGGAGGTAAGAACCGATTTTGATGATTATATTTTTGTTTTAAAGGAGATGTCCCTAGGGTGGTACCATGATAAGAAAACAAGGATCTGATGATGCCATCCCAGAGAAATCGAGGAGAACCTTAGTTTCCTTTTTGAAGTCGGTTTTTTTTGTTTAAAATTATGTTTCACCCTGTATATCAAGGTATTAAGTCGTATGACTGTACGTGTTGATGACACATTTTGTATTACGCATGGAAACGTCCGACTGTCTGCCCTGGTAAGGCTTCTATGCACTGATCCGCATCTATTCGTGATACTAAAGTAGCTTCAAATGTATTATTTGATACTGCAGAAAAACTCCAAGGATCTTATACATAAGTACTTATTACCAACCTATTACTTTTTAAATAGAGGTTAATCATCGCCTACCCTGAATTGAGGCGATCGGGCCTAAGTCGGCCACACGGGCCCATTGCAGGTTGGTTGACTTTGACCCGTAACCATATTATTATAAAGTACTAGCTGTCCCGGCGAACTACGTACCGCCTTACATTACATTACACTGCCCTACCCTACCCTACCCTACCCTACCCTACACTACACTACCCTACCCTACCCTACCCTACCCTACACTACACTACCCTACCCTACATACACTACACTACACTACCCTACCCTACCATACACTACACTACCCTACACTACACTACCCTACCCTACCCTACACTACCCTACCCTACATACACTACACTACACTACACTACCCTACCCTACACTACCCTACACTAAACTACCCAACCCTACCCTACCCTACTCTACCCTAAAAAAAAAATGATGTTGGCCGATTCTCAGACCTACTCAATATGCTCACAAAATTTCATGAGAATCGGTCAAGCCGTTTCGGAGGAGTAAGGGAACGAAAACTGTGACACGAGAATTTTATATATTAGATTACGAACCCCACCCTACCATGTATACCCTTACTATGTTGGGGACATCCAAGAGGCTAGAGTTTGCCGGATCGAATCCAAACTTTGCAAGACACATTTAAACAAATTATTTAGAAGACACATTATATCGACGTCTGTAATAATTAGTTTTCAACGTACTAAAACAAAACAAACTTTTAGTATAAAGCCAATTTAGGTCTATAAACATACTAGCTGTCCCGGCGAACTTCGTTCCACCTTACACTACACTACACTTCGCTACCCTACCCTGCATAAGAACCTTCTCCTTACATTAACGAACTTAACAAAAAGAATTAGCGAAATCGGTCCAGCCGTTCTTGAGTTATAAATGGTGTAACTAACACGACTTTGTTTATATATATATATAGATATTTACGGAGATAGGGGCACCGGGAAGGACGAGGGACATGTTATTTTAGGTAATCTATTGTTATGTAACTTATTTGTAATTAACGTGTCCTAATTATGTAATATTCAATCATTTTCTACTGTAAATCAAGTAGGTTTTTTATTATGTTAATCAATTTTGTTATTAGTATTAATGTATATGAATAGTTGTAATGTATTTTTTTTCGGTTTAGGCCTATAAGACATGTTTAAATTTATTACGATATAAACCAATTGTAACGATTACAAAAATCATCGCTACATTTCGTAACTAAATTATCTAAAAACCAACCTCTTATCACTGCGCCAACATAATTATAATCACTGCACAATATCACAGTAAATATTTAACAAATAAATTCATTAATTAATTAATTCTCCACAAAATAATAATTCATTTGTTTACATTCTAAGCGTCAAAAACAAGCGCTGCCTCAAATCACAGCAAAACACCAATCACTATCATTACTTCTAGACTATTGACCAATCTCCGTGCACACAGGAACACAAAGTAACTGAACACCAATCACAATTATTGCCCCACGTTGGGCGCCTCTATTTGGGAAACCTATTTATTAAAGAAAATGAAAGATTGAATACAGGCATCTATATGTGTCTTTTTAATATATTTTCAGTTTGGATTCAATCCAGCATGTCGCTTTTGATCTAAAACGGAATCACGTTACACTAGAGCCTTGTGGCGAACCGTATGCTTGCAGGAAACAGCTGGACGCTGTTGTTCCGGACTGCACTAAAACAGGGGCACAATCGGGGAGGCCTATTCAATATGAAACGTTTTCCGGCTTCAATGAGTCATTTACCTTAGGCTTGTACATGTGCCAGATGCCATCGGAGGAGCCTGGCAGCGTGATACCGCGAAAGAAGAAGATTGTCAGAACCACGTACGGGAACAGAGATGTGAAGTACACCACCTGCAAAATAATATATAAATAAATTCATTGTAGATAGCGTAAATTAAGGCGAGGATTGGAACAGTTGTCTCGGTCTTTTTCTTCGAAAGTGTAAAGGGTAAAGAAAATAACCACACCTTTTCACTTTTTCAATGGTTTTTCGTTTCAATCAATAACTACAATGAGAGAATAATAATAATGACAAATATTGTTGTACTTATATTTTTTTAAATTTATACCTCTAAATATTAGTCATACATACAGTTGAAGTAACGGTGTAGACCTATCTTTGGGTTTTTTTTCTATCGGGCCAAAACTGCTCAATCGTGTTTCTAATAGCTTATGAGTTTAAGGAACATCATCAACAATAAGAGTTTTTTTCAACCTTGGATTTTCTATCAATTAGGAGTAATAGGGATGACGACAGCATCAGAAATAAATTATGAACTCTTGATCACTAAATTGCCCTCCTATTTAAACTTTGAAAAACCTTACTCGTTCTGTTTTCCATCATGTCTTCGATTTTTAATTCACCTAAAACACAAAATGAGTACATATATGACGCTGCTAAACTAAGACGTCACGCCTAGGTATTTCTAACAGTTTAAGAACAAAATGTCGTTTTTGACAGATGATAAAAAGTAACTCAGATGACTAAGCATTCGTCATCCCTATTGACGTCAAAAATAACGAAAATCTGTAATAATACCGCCTTAACAAACAGTAAGTAGGTAGTACCTACTAGGTACTTCATAATTATTTCTTTGCTTTTAGATAGAAATTGTTTATTTACCACTTTAACAATTCTTACTGATAAGTCTTAACAGGAACATCTGGGTGATCTGGGTGACCCTAGTCCTTACTAATATTATGGATGTGAAAATGAGTTTTTGTTTGTTTGTTACCTTGACGAAATTTTACATTCAAGTATAAAGAAGGACAACGGCTTAACTTGGGATAGCTGTTTGTTAACTCTCTCTTTTTGTAGTCGCATCATTGATTACCTACCACCGAGACGGCAGTCCCCGATCATACCATCGAGGTTGGCAGAACTATTTCCCCTAACCTCAAAACTTGTCTTTCCAAAATCTTTTTTCCATCCTGGCAGAACTATTTCCCCTATCCCCCAAACTTGTCTTTCCAATATCTGTTTTCCAACCTGGCAGAACTATTTCCACTATCCTCCAAACTTGTCTTTCCAATATATGTTTTCCAACCGTGCAGAACTATTTCCACTATCCTCCAAACTTGTCTTTCCAATATCTGTTTTCCAACCTGGCAGAATTATTTCCCCTATCCTCCAAACTTGTCTTTCTAATATCTGTTTTCAAACCTGGCAGAACTACTTCCACTATCCTCCAAACTTGTCTTTCCAATATATGTTTCCAACCTGGCAGAACTATTTCCACTATCCTCTAAACTTGTCTTTCCAATATCTGTTTTCCAACCTGGCAGAATTATTTCCCCTATCCTCCAAACTTGTCTTTTCGATATCTGTTTTCAAACCTGGCAGAACTACTTCCACTATCCTCCAAACTTGTCTTTCCAATATCTGTTTTCCATCCTGGCAGAACTATTTCCCCTGGAAAGACAACTTTCCAATATAGGTTTCCAACCTGGCAGAAGTATTTCCCCTCTCCTCCAAACTTGTCTCTCCAATATATGTTTTTTAACTTCATTTTTAGTAGAAATAGTTTGTTTAAAAAGAACAACACTGCGAAAGGGAACTAACAACAGCCGGTATGATGCGGTGCTGTCAAAATAGTGCTACATCTCTTGACTTGCCTTGCCCAACCCAAACACCTGAACACAAGGAGGCTTAGCTAAAAGCTAATAAGAGACTTTTCCACACACCTAATTGAGCTTTTCCATGGATAGGAATGACCTAATAAAAAGTAATAATCTAACGTCATGTCAATAATTGAAAACCCTAAACACGTTAAAAACCGACTTCCATCGCAACAAATTAGTACATTTTTGCATTATTATTTTTGGTTTTTGTTAATTTTCTACTAAAGTACTACACCGATTTTAATAAAATTTATATGGGACTACACGGGAAGCACTAGCTTTCAAATAAAAAAAGAATCATAAAAATCGGTTCACCCAGTCAAAAGTTCTGAGGTAACAAACATAAAAAAAAACATACAGACGAATTGAGAACCTCCTCCTTTTTGGAAGTAGCTTGAAAAGTAATCTTCGTGTCGTGAAAAAAATAATATTAATTAATTTCGATTATTGGTTCCCTGGGGAAATCGGTGAGAAGCTATGTTAACAGAACCTGTTAGGAGCGTGCTGATTTCAGCAACCATTTGGCATAGGTTGTTTGGCGTTACTGCAACTTCAACCACCTCCGTGGCGTAATGGTTAAGTCCATTACCTTCACATCAGTAGGTCGCGGGCTCGATTCCCGACATTTTCTAAGCTGGCCTGGCTAGTTCCCACCATCTTATTTAAGTCTTGACGCCAAACATCAATATTAACTGCATTGATCTGATTCCGGCTTGAAGATAAGATAGCCAGCTCCCCATTGCGTTGGGGAATCCTCCGGCATCAATGTCACTTACCATCAGGTCAGATGATACCAAGGGCTTACATATTAAAATTAAAAAGAATCTCCTTCAGAAAGTCCAGTAGCGAACTCAGGTCGCCAGAAACTTCTTGGCTAGAGCGACCTTGGGTCACCGAGGTGCACGATCCTGTACATGCAGTTGTCAAACGGTTTTGATATTTGCACCAAAGCCAATAGTATATAGTGGTCACGAGCTCCGCTACCGCCGCTTCAATGTATGATGTGTCCCGAGTTGTGACTATGGCAACTAGGGCTCGACCCTCGGCCCCCTCGCTCGATTTCCCTATCTAAACGTCTCCGATGAACAAATATGAATTCTTAGATTGTGCGTAGAAGGAAAGATCGAAGACAAGCGCGGAAGAGGAAGACCTAGAATTGCATAAATAGACCAAGTTAAGAAGAAAGTTAAGGTGGAAACGTATAGAGAAATGAAGGAGATAGTGTGGGAGAGACAGAGAACTGGAAAGAGCTACACCGACAAGAGAACGGCTCTTGAATTATGATGATGATGAGATTGTGCCTGTACTGTGCATAACCTACAGGTACCAAGCTACATTACGTAAGTGTAGCGAAATTGCCTCACAAGCATGAACTTTTGTTCAAACAACATGAAATCGATAGAACTACCGACGATATTTCAGACTGCAGACCCAATCTCGTCCTTGACATTGTACCCTTTCACATTTCGCACAACACAGGGTGCCAACAGGCGCGGCCCGTAACCTCCAGAGACGTTCAAAATTTCACCTGTCACGCACGAATTCGTTTAATGTGTCTGTCTGTGTCATCTTTAATGAACGTGCGATTTATCAACCATAATATGGCTCTTAGTAGCTTTTTACCATTACCATCAGCCCGTAATATTTTGGAACAGGGCAAGGAAATAATGATAATGATCAGTGTTCACAGAAGACTATAGTGCCTGAATTAAATTAGTTAGATGGGGCGTTAGTTGACCACGCGATGCCAGTGCGGATTGGTGAATACAACCTTCGAATTTCTTCGCAGGCGTGTGCAGGTTTCCTCACGATGTTTTTCCTTCACCGTAAGAGCGTTGGATAAACTCACATATGAAGTCGAAATTCGAAAACACATTGGTACGTGGCAGGATTTGAACCATGACCTCCCGGACACGAGGTAGCGGCCCAAGCCATTGCGCTACCGACGCCTTTTTTGCCTATGTAAAATAACGTGAAATTAGAAAAAGTACTTTGCTATACGGCGGGAAATAATTAAAATTTAATGGCGTGATTTAATCAAAATGGATTTGCGAGATATGTACAAAAAATTTCACAAAAGTGAAAAAATCCAATAAACTCACCTTTCCACTGCTTTGAATGCCCTTCATCACGACAAAGAAGACCACGCCCCAGGCTAGCAGCAGGTACAGAACTATCCACCAGCGCGGGACTCCTGGCTCCTGAATGCTGGGGGCTGCGTCCAGCGCCTCCCGATACCAGAAGTAAACCGTGGCAGTGGCCTTGGAGCACTCTTCTTTAGCTGTTCCGTTGTCTTGGGGACACTGTGACCAGGGGAGTTGGTCGGCAGTAAGCTGGAGGTAGAAAAGTTTCTTTATTTTTGACTCTTCTTAAATCTAGAACTATTCAGAATAGGACAAGTTTCATAGCACAACGCTGAGAGGTCGAGTGTATCAACCCGTTCCTATAACATGTTGGTATAGCCCGTCAACTTCGTGCGCGGTACGCCTGCGGTAAGGGCGGGAAGGCGGGGGTGAGGTAGCACGACACGGCACGAGTCTCGTGCCCTTCCCCGCTAGCCTCAAGCTCCCCCGCGGAGATCTTCCCGCACACCCCGCCTCAGCTGCTCAGGCGTATCGGGCACGAAGTTGACGGGCTATAGGACGTTTGAAATTAAATTAGTTAAGTACAAGTGAGCACATAATATAGCAAAGAGTTTATTTTATAAACTATTAAGGCCCAGTGGGTACCTAAAAATCCACTTAAACAGGTTTTTAGAATTCTTTTTGAAGTAGTTAACAGTAAACTTAAATTCTAGGAAAACATACTGGTATTATTGAGAATAGTTACGAGGGACTATATCGACTGGAAACACGATTTAATAAAGTTGGCTCGATAGAATAATTTCGCAAAGGTACCTACCTCTTTTCGAGCCATTTTATCGTCTATTTTTGTTAATATGATTTATTTACTGAAATTAAGTTCATAGGTGACTGAAGGGAAAACATCGAATGGATTTTTATTTAAGATAAATATGGATAATAAAAACGAAAATCATCGAAAAAGTGCAGAAGTGTGGTTATTTTCTTCCCTCTTTACACGTAAATAAAAAGACAAAGACAGATTTTTAAGTACCATTGCGCTTTAAAACTAAAACTATACTTAGCTAAAACACCCTTAAGAGGATTGTGAAGTTACGACGTTACATACAAACAGCTTAAGCGATTTTTACCTCTTAAAAATTAACCGATTTTGACCAATTTTTGATAGGTTGTCAGTTTTTTTTATTCATAATTGGTAAGCCCTTGGCATGATCTCACCTGATGGTAAAGTGACGATGATGCCGAAGAGAGAAGCGGGCTTTCCCCGACGCAATGGGGAAACTGACTATCTTATCGTCAAGCCGAAACACATCAATGTTGTTGGCATTGATGTTTGGCGGCAAGACTAAGATGGTGGTAGTTGGCCAGGTGGGCTTAGAAAATGCCCTTCCACCACCCAAACGAGTCTTACAAAGTTAGACTCCGCCGGAAATCGAACCCGCGACCTCTTGATATGAAGCTAATGGTCTAAACTATTACGCCACGGAGGTGGTTAATAAAGCTAGAAAAAGTTAGGTTTATAGGTTTTTGTTTTTTCAACAAAGTTAATAAGTTAAATTTTATTTTCGTTCACGTCTTTTCATCATATCATCATCATATCAGCCGAAAGACGTCCACTGCTGGACAAAGGCATCCCCCAAGGGTTTCCACGACGACCGGAATCTCAGTCGGTCCTGTAGTTTCGGAGCAAATCAGATGTGACAGGCGGACGGACGGACTGACAGACACGCGAGTGATCCTATAATGGTTCCTTTTTTCCTTTTGAGGTACGGAACCCTGAAAAGTTAAAAACATAAGATGAAGACGAGAATCAGTAGACTAAAAAAAGTCAAAATTTTCAAAACATAAATAAAAACAATATAAATAGAAGACAATATCAAAACAGATCAAAAAGAAAATTTAAAAGTATGACTCCGTCACATACTGACCCTGATGCTATTAAAGAGGTAGAAGAACACCCAAGTGATGATGACGTTGTAGTAGAGAGCCACGAAGAGAGTCACGATGCAGCTGGAGATACCAATGCCGCCCAACCACGGATGGATGGTGTTCCACACACCAAGCGATCCAAGGCGCATCTTCTGCCCGATGGCCATCTCGATAAGGAAGAGAGGTATACCTTCCAGAACCAGCATGATGAGGAATGGGATCAGGAATGCACCTGTCGACAGAATTTTAACATTTTGTAGGTTATAAAGAATATTAAAAAATATGAGTGAAATTTAAAGGGGCTACTCAGAAAAGAGCGTCGGTGGTGTAACGGATAGGGCTGCTACCTCCTGTCCGGGAGGTCGTGGTTCGAATCCTGCCACGTACCAATGTGTATTCGGATTTCGATTTCATACGTACGTTTATCCGACTCTTTTACGGTGAAGGAAAACATCCTGAGGACACCTGCACACGTCTGCGCAGAAACTCGAAGGTAGTGTGTGAAGTCGACCAACACGCACGTGGTCGACTAAGGCCCGATCGTCCTAATTCAGGGTAGGCTCGAGCCCCTCCGTAGGGACGTAATATTATGAGTTGAAAGCGGTAAAGGCGGATGCGTGAAAATCCGACTCGCGGTTAAAATGAACACCGGGAGTCTGAAACGCGATACGTGAGGGTACAAAAACCACTCTACCGAAAAATAGGCTAAAG
Organism: Coleophora flavipennella; assembly: GCA_947284805.1. Classification (NCBI taxonomy): domain Eukaryota; kingdom Metazoa; phylum Arthropoda; class Insecta; order Lepidoptera; family Coleophoridae; genus Coleophora; species Coleophora flavipennella. Next base: position 7,655,787 of record OX369282.1, on the reverse strand, counting down.
AAATTTTAAAAATGGGAAATTGGTATAAGACCTCAAGAAATCTAAACAATACTGCGGAATACAGAAACGTTGTCACATAAAAGTGAACAGGGTATGCCAAAAATTTAAGGAGTACCTCGCAAAGCACCGCGTAAAAATATTCCAAACAGTAACCCTTCGTGGTTAAATCGTGGGTTAAAAAGTAAGTCGGTTCCAACTTTCGATCGGAAAAATCTTGAGTCTAGCCATTAAGTACTTAATTAAATTTTCTTGAAATCGAATTAGAGAGAGAATACACAGGCAAAAACAACTCTACAACACGAAATCAATTAACCGAAAGAGGAATAATGCCATTAAGCCGGGGGAAAAACGACCCGTGTGAAGAAAAGCAAAAAATCCCGTGCATACCACAGTAATATATAAGTCATTGGTGCATACAAACAAAAACTCACGTTTCCAAGAAAACTGCACGATTAAATTAAGTAAGGGGTCTTGAGGAATTAAAACATAATCCTAATATCCGACGGATACACCCACCAACGACAAAAAAGGGGTTCGTTAGGGAAAGGTAAACAGCAGAAAAAGGGGTAAAATTATTAGTTCGGGCGCCCTTTATGTAACGAAACGTACGTATTATGGATTGTCCCTTCTACTACTTATTAAGGTTTAACAAAAACTAAAAGTGTAATCACACGTTTGTACTCCATGTTCAATTTTAGTCATAGTCTCTCAACCTATTAAAAATTGATATTATTATAAGTACCATTTTACATTTCGCGGTGACCAATTCCTTTGATACTAGCAGTTATTAGATACAAATTTTAAATTATATTTTAATTTATTACGTCTATTTTACTTCTTCCATTATTCCGCCGTTTGCCTGAAATTACCCAAAATTCCACGTATGATGTAACAGATCTTTCCTGGGTATTATTAACTTATTTTAATTATTTTCGTTACACTACCTAACTTTTAGGGTTGACAATAAAATGGTTTTTTTGCCGTAATTTTATTTCGTTTTAATGCTTTTGCCTGAATCTAATCCGTTGGAAAAGGGTAATTAATGATAGTTAAAATAATACAAGTTTGCTTTCAGCTTGAGAAATTCCAAATTATCCATATTCCTATTACCTACCTAGTAGGTTTTATTAACCTAGTTCCATAACTTTCGTGACTGGTACCAGTCTGTGCAGTAGGTAAGTAATGAATGAATTAAATTTCTTACTTTGCATTCTATTAGTTTTAATATGAATGGAAACAAAAATAAATTGAAACATTTCGCTCCCCTGGAAATCCAATGGTTTTCCCAATAGCTCTACTGCTAGATAACCACTCGTCTGTCGCATACCGCCAGGCGGCAAAATAAAAAAAAACCCGTATCTGTCGCTGGTTGCTATGCGGCACGATTAACGGCGGTTCAAATTAGCGCCTAAACAAATCAAAGGTTGCTTAAGGAACAATAGAAAGCTAAGAAATGAATGGGAGTGAAGTTGGCTACCTCTGTGGCCAATCATTAGCCACACTTACAGTAAAAACATATTCAGAGAAACTTCACTCAAAATTCATGTCTCGTACTTCAAATCGCGAGTGAATGTGCGCACTAGGTGCGCACAATTTACGTTGTTGTTTCTGTGTGTCTGAAAAAGATTTGCGGTGAAAACGATGCCAGGGTACGTAATCATTTATTTTAATTACTTATACCTATACTTCTGATTTTCTGTGAAAACTTTTCCTTCAAACTATGGCCTTTTTTGTGACTGTTTTTTTGGCATTTTTTTGTTATTAAAATGGTCTAAATATTAAGTAAAGGATTATTGTTATTTTATGTTTATGTTATAAACACTCTAATTTAGATTAATATTTTATTTATGGAAATACACAATATTCCATTTAGATTCACAGAAAATCCATTAAAAGTAAACAATAGCGCGCCCAGAAACCCTGTCTGTCACTGTCCATCTGGCGGTTGCGACAGACAGGGAGGGTGGGAGTTATTATAGTTTGACAGGAGACAGCTCTGAGAGAGGAACAATGCTTTCCAGTGCCATAATTTCATATCTTGGGTGTGGCCATCTTATGGCCCGTCTGCGCGATGGCCCATTATGGGTCAGCAAACAGCGATAGGGACAGAGCTAGTACAAGTAAGGCAAGATCATACTTACATCTTCACTCTTCTAACCTATAGCTTTGTCCCTTTTGCTAGCCCATGATGGCCCATCGTGTAGAGGGGCCATTACATTTCCAAATAAAGATGACCAAGACGAAGACTAATGAATGAATCAGAAAACTTTTTTGTATTTAACTTAAAATCACAGGTCAAAAAGATGTATTAAAAAAGTTGTATTAAAATTATATTCTTGGAAACAATTGGAAGCAAAGAAGCTGTTTGACAAAGAATACTTTGACCAAAACCTTCAAAAGAGAGATATGCTTTAATAATATCTTAAAAATATTAAATCACGAAGGAGCGTATGTATGTAGTTTTATAAAACCTTCCAGAAGAGTGATTTTAAGAAACAGTTTAATTGAAAAAAGCAGCAGGTGGTGTCAACGAAACAAAAACCCAAAAATTATTTACATAAGTGGATACTTCCTATCCCGCCTCTTTATGGAGATTTATTATTTAGATAAAATAAACACTAACATAACATAAATAATAACTAATAAATAAATAAATATTCTGGGACAAATCACACATGGCCATCTGGCCCCAAATTAGGATTCCCTGTGTTATGGGTTACCAGAGACTGATATACGTACTTATATACGTTTAAATACATACATATATAGATATATTTAACACCTAGACACAGAGCAAATCATAAATCAAATTCCCCTGTGCGCTAAAAAAAGTTGTTCCGGATGTGACGTACAACGTTTAGAACTAGGAACTTACCAGACCCAAAACAAAGAAGTGTCCACTTCAAAACTAGCGAAAATAATTTCGAAAATCTAAAAACTTTTAGGTACAAGCTTTTAATATTGCATTTTCACGCGATATACTTAAGCAAGCAAAATTTCAGCTCAATCGGGAACCGGGAAGTGTGTGAAATATAACTGACAAGATTTCATTATAAACACCGGGACAGGTGAAACTATGTAAAAGCTTGTAAAAATAATTAGGGATCTTTGCGCTTGTCTTTGTTTATGAATTTTGGTTACGCTTTTTAAAGATATAATATGTTCTAATTTGTTTTATATCATCTCACCTGATGATAACTGACGGTGATGCTGAATATGAAAGCGGGCATACCAAGAATCCCTAACGCAATGGGGAACTGGCCATTTCATTTTATTTTTAAGGCGGAACACATCAATTTTGTTAGTTTTGATGTTTGGTGGCAAGTCTTAGGTAAGATGGTGGTAGAAAATGCCCTTCCACCAACCAAACCAAGTCTTACAAAGTAAGTCTCCGCTGGGAATCGAACCCGCGTCTTCTTGATGTGAAGCTAATTGACTCAACCATTACGCCACGAAGGCGGTCATCAAGATGGCGTAGTCAACTCAAAATCGATGATTTGTTGGATACGCCCATTTGTGATTTGACCGACGTTAATAATATCAGAGCGATACACGTACAATGTCACTTTCTAAGTTTTGACGTTGTGAAAGGTCAGTCAACTTTCTAAATAATAACATTTTGAAATAACAACTTAAATGTTCCACTCCGCGCCGAACGCACAGTGCGTCGTAGCGCCGCGTAGACGTCGTAGTCTGGTAATAGATTTATAATCAATGTAATGTAAAGGCACAGTATTACAATATAGCGGCTTACAGTAGTGCAACGAATGTACTTATGCAGAGCAACGGAAGGGTACATGCGGGGCAGCGGGCGGCGGGGCATAGCCCTACATATACTACAGGCTAGTACTGCTAGTACCTACGCCGTGGCGGCATCGTGCGACATCAAAGGCGTTGCGCTACTGTAAGCCATATCGTAATTCGTAATACTGTGGTAATGGGGTCGTGTCTTGCGTACTAAATGAAGCTGTAAATAAAAGCTGTGTTGTAAACAAGACTGTTATGTTGTGGCTATAAATACGCACACACTTTATCTATAAGGTCAAACAAAATTAGCTGAAACTATTTTAACTGGTGTTTCTACCCATGAAACTGAACAACTTTCCCCATGGAACCCATAGTCAAATCTCAAAAAAAAAATTTAACTAAGTTGGCTGATCAGCTTATCGAGTTAGTGTGGGAGAGCCAATTTTTTTTTGCGATTTTTTATGGGTCCCATGGGGAAAGTTGTTCAGTTTCATGGGTAGAAACACCAGTTAAAATAGTTTCAGCTAATTTGTTACACCTTATATAATATAAATGTCGACGTGTTAACTATAGATTTTGAAACGGTTGGAGGGATATTGATGAAATTTTCAGGCAATCTTCAAATTATCTCAGAGGGTGATCCTGTGAAGTATGTTAGTGATCGAATCTCAGAATAATGAATGACTGAATCGTAGAAGTAGTTTGATTGTACACTGCCATACACTGCCATACACACACTTACACAAAAAAGCACAATACAAATGCACATCTTGCACGACTCGCACGCACCGAAGTATAGCGACGAGAACAAATAGGCAGAGTCACAGACTTAAGACATTTGATATTTAAGTGACTTTTTGAATTGGTGTCGTAAAGGTAGTCAAGGTATCCCTTTGGACGTCTGTATCGTGTATGATCGCTTTCCATGGCAACATTTTATCTGTATCTTTCTGTCCCATTATTCTGCGTATTGGAAAAAAAGGACATGTATACAGGGTGTAAAAAAATGGTGAAGGACCCGTTAACTGGGGCTTCTACTCATCATACTGAACAACTTCCCCAAGGAACCCATAATCAATTCGCAAAAAAATAAATTCGACGCTCCATACATAAATTCACAAAATTGGTCGATCGGCTGATCGTTTTATAAGAGTTTAAACAATTTTGTGATTTCAGCAAACTTGTGAGTAGAAGCCCTAGTTAACGGGACCTACACCAATTTTGTTACAGCCTGTATAAGTGTTAAATTACACTACTTCTATGCATTAGTTATTATTCTAAGGATCGGATTAATCCGAAAAGGTTGAAACGTGTTAAAATAATATCAAACGTAAGTCTATTCATTTTAAGGGCCAATTAATGCGGGCTTTAACGCGGCTGTTACGTTGAAACCGAACGCCCAGTTCTCGATTTTTGCATGTTTTTATTACTTTTCTTCACTTTAAAAAAGTTTAAAAAATTGTTTTCAAGTAAAATGAAAAGTGTTAAAGTCACCGATTTTTGTGTGTTGGTCTTATTCAACATTACCTATTTGTTTTCGAGAAATTTTGCAATTAATGCCTAAAACAGGGTCTGCAGTGTATTTTTTTTTTATATCAAAAGTGGTAATATTTTTAAAATTGCATTCAATTAAATAGATTTTTTTATTACTTTAAGTATATTATATATTTTTCCATAGTGATAGCTTTACACAGTCTTTCAAGATTTTGATTGAATATTGACATTTAACCAATCTTAAGGCCTAAACAGAATGTTTTGGCACTAACGCGCCGGGCGAAATAATATTATAAAGGCGAAAATTTATGAGTGTGTATGTTTCTTACTTCTTCACGCAAAAACTACTGAAAGGATTTGGCTGAAATTTGGTAGGTAAACAGATTAGGCCCTGTATTAACACATTGGCTACTTTTTTCCACGCTCGCGAGCCGCACTCCACACCCTAAAAACGTCATAGAAACGTTGTCCACGCGTTGAAAGCCGCGGGAAACAGCTAGTATCATAATATGTTTGAACCACAGAGTTAAAAAAATCGAATCCAATGTTTTTGGTCCGACCTTCAGACATAGCGTCTTCTTTGTGATTGGTCAATGTCTACATCAGACATCAGTAAACAGATAGTTCAAACATAACATACAAAAACCTAAATAAATTATTTGAAATGAAGCCATAGAAATTAATATTCTGTGTTTTAAACAATAATTCTGAAAACTCTGTGAATAACTATGTGAAGTTAATAACTATTGGTTACTCGAGGATTCCGAATGAAATCATTATCACAAAATTGTAACGACTGATCCTTTGAATTACTGGTAAGCAAATCTATATATAAGATGTCACAAAATTGGTGTAGGTCCCGTTAACTGGGGATTCTACTCATCAAACCGCACAATTTTTATTCTACGAGTTTGCAGTAATTGCAACAAAAAAAATGCATACAAATCGATCAGTTGATAGACCGATTTTTAAAAAAATGTATGGATGGAGGGTCGGTTTTTTTTTGAGAATTGACTATGGGTTCCTTGAGAAAAGTTGTTCAGTATGAGGAGTAGATGCCCCAGTTAACGGGTCCTATACTAATTTAGTAACAACCTGTTTATAAAAATCTCGTGTCACAGTGGTTGTGTACGTACTTCTCCGAAACGGCTTTACCGATTTAAATGAAATTTTTTATGTGAATTTGGTAAGTATGGGAATAGGTCGTAAAGTACATTTTACTAGGGCTAAACAACGATTGCGGGGTCAGCTAGTATACATATATTGGTATGGTCAGGTCAGAGTTGCCCTAAGCGATCGAATCAAAATTATGGAGATCCATGGGAGAACCAAGGTATTCGAAATAGCTCTTTGCTTAACCTACCTCAAACTAGCAACTTAATTTGCGTCAGTACAAATTTCAATCAAAACCACGCTGAAATAACGTTCATAATAGTGCGCACCGTGACTTGGTGGTTACGAATACCTTTGTGAGCAATATATATTTTTTAGAGCTAATTCTGTGAGACTCATGAAATATATATTTTTTTATTCACAATTTGATAAGCCCTTTTGGCATAATCTCACCTGATGGTAAGTGACGATGATGCCGAAGATGAAAGCGGGCTTAGCAAGATTCCACAACATAATGGAGATCGGGCTTCTTATCTTCAAGCCGGAACACATCAATGATGTTTGGCAGCAAGACTTCCTCCGCGCGACCTCCTGGTGTGAAGTGAATGGACTAACCATCATACGCAAAGCAGGCATAAAAACTTCTAATTTCAAAATTTGATTTGATGAAAAAAAAAAAATATTTAAAGCGGATATTCTAAAAATAATAAAAAAAAAGGTCAAAAAGGAAAAATTTATGAAAGTTTTGGGTTCTTTTTCTTTCGTGTCGACAACAAGTCTACGAAAAGTCAAAGTTTCTGTTAAGAGGTATGTGCTTCGACCATACATACAAAAATCAAGTGTCTAGAAAATATCTCAACATCTTGAATCTTGGTAAGTCCGCTTCCAACCTCGGCATCATTGTCACTTACCTACTATCAGGTGAGATGATATCAAGGGCTAACCTGCTCGCTTAAATGTTCGCGCGGATCGTGGCGCATCGGGAGCCGGGTCGTTCCTTTCCCTCTAATATGGTTGACGGGAGCGATGGCTGACTCTCGCGTTATACTCGTGACCGGGTGCTGTCCGTGTGAACTGGCCTACTCTTGTTAAATGCATTCAATGATTTTTATGTATAACTTTTCGTGTCATATTGTTTTCATGTTCTATAATGACATAATCTGGTTTATATCAAGCATTTAATTTTGACGTTATTAACTAATTATTGTTTATTTCTTGATTCTTGATTTTATGACTATCAGAAAGAGTTTAATTTGCATCTATTTTGAATAAATATAGTTCAACTAATTGTGGATTTAAAAAAATATATTGATTTTTTTATTGTTACAGCCGTCGCACCTAGGCCCAATGACGTATCATAACGGACCAGAACGCATTCACTCTCATTGTTCTAATGGAATCTGGCGCTCGCTGTCGGCTGGATGATGTGACCTTACTGCAAAGGACCATAATATAGTTATCCGAATTATCAAAAAGCTCCTACGCACTAACATCGCTAAGTCTGTTTACGAGAACGCTTCAATAGAAGTTGTAGTTTTCATTGTTACATTTGTAGTGCTCAGGTTAATACACGATCACCGTGACTGGTTTATTTAGGTATTTTAATCCTAATTAGTAAAAGAACATCCATGAAAATTATTTTTCTTTGAAGCTAGTTATTGAAATATTGTGAAGTTGATGAAACCTTTGTTTCCTTAGATAATTTGGTCGTTTTCTTTTGTCTAGATTATGAGGTAATTAATTGAGATTTTCTGCTACATATATTTACGCTTCAGTTAGCTGTAGTCTAGAATTTAGAACGTATATTTTATTTTCCAGGTGTAACACCTTTGCTTTCAACCTAAAAATCTAAGTTAAACCTTTGGTTGGTCCTGAATATCTATCTTTTCTTTCAACTTTAGTGAAATTATAAAATTTGTAAGTGTTATAAGTACATTTTAAAGTTTCATGAAACACACTATATGATTTAAACTCAAAATGAAGAGACCATGCCCTATTGTATTGTCCGTACATTTGTTTGTTTGTCAACTAGTGTTAAATAGTTTTCTTAATTGGTTGATTGGAATTGCCAATGAATGAATCTTGTCTCTGTTTTCTGTGGAATTAATAAGACTGTTAGATACACACGGCTTTGCTTCTAGGTACACTACAGAAGTTTGTATATCCCTGCTCTACAAATTCGATTTAATTAATTTATTAACTAGGTACATGCCTCTCATGTTCTTGTTTTCTTTGTAGGTACTCGTCCATGATAAGAATTGTCACGAAGGTTTTTACCATAAAACAATAAAACATAAACATACTGCATGTAAATTGGCATCGTTCTCCTAGTTAATTCATAACACGTTTTTTACTTGGCTTCACTTTACTTTTGCTTTATACTTTTAATAAACTTTATGTACGTTTGATACGAAGTATCGCAGGGTTCATGCTCGTCAATAATAATAATAATTTTCATTAATTGCAACTTTTTCCTTCCTTCTAACCAGACTTTGTTGAAAGTAAACTTGGTTCAAAGCCTATTTCTCTTTCGTGATTATGAAAAAGCTAGGTATCTTTATACTGTACCATCACTTAAACACAAAGAATGTTAAATTTTTGGTTGATTGCATTACCTAGAAACATGAAATAGATAATCCCTGCTCACAGAATATTTCGCCTCGTTTTAGATAATTTATTTAGGTATTCAATATGGCAGGATAGCAGCTAGAACCAGTTAAATTAAGGACCTAATGCTTCATCTAATATAAGTGTGCGCTTTCACTGATTCGGAGATGATTGGAACATGATGGAAAAGGATTTTTCTCAATTTTTTTATAGAAAAGTAAAGACTATATAGTCTCCCTAGAAGTGGGAACGCACTTTTAAGTTATTTATTAAACTAATCATGTAGTGGAAGAGTTTAACGCACTTTGAGAACTAGTTTAGTGCCTATTTAAATTTGTGTATGTCACCTACTTAGATGAAAAAAGTAAAGTTTTGTAATATTTCTCAATTTATATTCATTGTATTTGTTTTAGGACACAAAATAAATTGTAATGCAACTTGTATTTCTAAGTAATTTTATTTCACGAATCAGACTACAAAGTTAAACTTTAAAGATTAAGAAGTGCTAGTATTTGACTTTTAAAGTTTATTGTCATAGTATTTCAAGTAAAGGGTCCGTAACTTTCAACTCTAACCCTCGAAACTTAAAAAAGATATAGCGGCCATTTTGTTAAAGCAACATCTGTAATTTTTCCCCCAATTTTTTCAGCAGTCTATGGCAAATGACCATAAAAGGTTATAGCGTTGAACACCGTGTGGAAATTATAAAATTTTATCATCAAAATCAGTGTTTCGTTTGAAAAACGTTCCGCACTTTTAGTGATTTTACCTCGCCACAATCGTTCTGCCGAGTTGACTATTCGACATTTGGTGGCCAAATTCGAGTCAATCGGTTCGATGACAAATTGGATGAAATGAATACCGACAACACGTGGTTCCAACAAGACGGAGCTACGTGTCACAGACTAGACTCACTCCTTTAGGGCTATCTTAAATAGCAGCTCTATATCATTAAACCGCAAACAATCGACGCCCTCAGAGTTTGCTAACTTAAGGAACACCATGACAGCGGCTGATAATGCTGTTAACGTGGCCTAATTCTGGGCTGCTACAGTGTAGTGTCTGCCATCGACACGCTAAGAAAAGAAGGAACACCATCCAGCAAATTCAGCCAGATTTATGCTATCATTCGAAATTGGACCTCCAAAACACGTACCACCAAGCAAAGCCGCGGCGGACATTTAAACGACGTAGGTAAAAATCAATACTTAATGCCTTAAGGCTCCTCCGGCCCCAAAATTAGCAACTCGTTTCACGATGTTTCAAACATCGAACGAAATGGCTTGGAAATAAAGTTATTGTCAGCTTATTGTTAGCAACGTGGCTGTTACGTCAATCGTTGCGGACGAATCGTGCGAAAATTTTGGTTTTTAATTCATTACAAATAAAATAAGAAGAATTTCCAAAACGTAAGAAAACAAAATCGTTATTGTTTGGTAAGAAGTTCCTAAATTATAGTAATGTTTCGATTAAAATTGCAGATATTCTTTGGTTACAACTAGATAAAAATGGTGCATTACTCGTAGGATATTTTTCTCTTTAGTTCTGTGTGTTAAAATATAATTCGAGAAAATCAAAATCGCTCCTCATATCCTGTAAATTACAAAACTTTTGTTTTTCAATAAAAATCTTAATTGTAGTAATAATTGAAAACGCTAAACACGTTAAAAAACCGACTTCCATCGCAACCACTTAGTGCAATTTAGTTTTTTTTTTGTTTTTGTTCTTTTCTAAACAAGTACTACACCGATTTGGATAAAATTCATATGTGACCAACCTGGAAGCATACCCTATCGAATAAAAAAAAGAATCAGTAAAACCGGTTCACAATCTGCGAAGACATCGCGTAACAAACATACAAAAAAAGCATACAGTCGAATTGAGAACCTCCTCCTTTCTGGAAGTTGGAAGTAGTTGCAAAGTTAGCGTTAGTGGCGGCATAAGCCTTAAACCATTGTCTCAAATAAAAAAAAAAAGTCCAAGTACGAGTCAGATCACGCAAGTAAGGTTCTGTAGTCTTTTCAAAACACAAATGTATATTTTAAAATAAAATTATATTTGCATTTGGTAATAGAACATTGTGTATGGAAAATCTATGAACTCTTTTCAAATCCAACTGCACACCTAAACTTGGTCAGCTATTACTCCTAAACTAAGAAAGTCTACTTAGCCGTGATAGTTTTCCTTTTATATCCTATAGGAAGCTTCACAATATATTCACGTCCCAAATACCGCAGTGTCTCAAGACTAAGGTTTTTGAACAGTGTGTGTTGCCAGTGATGACATACGGAACTGAGACATGGTCGCTTACTATGGGCCTCATAAGAAGGCTCAAGGTTACCCAAAGGGCAATGGAGCGAGCTATGCTCGGAATTTCACTACGCAATGGAATCAGAAATGAGGAGATCCGCAGGAGAACCAAAGTAACCGACATAGTTCACAGAATCGCTAAACTGAAGGGGGTAGGGCGTATAGCTCGTAGAACAGACGGCCGTTGGGGCAGAAAAGTTATCGAGTGGCGACCGCGCACCGGAAGGACGTAACGTAGACAGTGACCTAGTGAGGATCGCGGGAAGCCGCTGGATGCGGGCAGTGCAGGACGGTCTTCGTGGAAATCCTTGGCGGAGGTCTTTGTTCAGCAGTGGTCGTCTTTCGGCTAATATGATGATGATGATATGTCCTACTATTTACAATTTTTTCAGACGTTATTAAATATCGGTTTAGTAGGGGGGGGGGACACGTGACTAACAAAAATATTAATTTAAAGCTATATATGTCACAAACCGTCCGTTACATGTAGGGGAGGGTACCCTAAATTTTCTTTTTTCTAGATTTTATTGTACCACTTTGTCGCCGTGAGTAATATGTATACGTGGTCAAATAACAGCTTTCTATTACTAATAGTCTGCGCCAAGCCGTAGACAGACGGACGGACAGACTTGCGAAATTATAAGGGTTACTTGTTGACTTCGGAACCCTTATAAAAATTTAGTGGACATCTCATACACAATTTGTTTTATTTGCATTACGTTTAAGAATCGAGCATACTTATTGAAAGACCCTTAAATAAACATAACCTTAAATCTCGAATATATCTATCTATACCTATACGAAGGAATATGTAATAGAGGATCGGACTGCTAGTCATTTGAGTTTATTTTTATGATCTGTCTAAAACGAAGTTTTGTTCTAAAAATGTTTGAAATACCCACAAGTGACGTCATAGATTTTGAGCGTCATTGACGTACTTATTTCGTGAATTTGATCAATTAAAAATTGAAGACGTGTGACGGAAAAACGAAACAAGTAATGTTTTTTGAAACTTTAGGAAATAATAATCATAGGAGGAGAGCAATTTAGAAAATCATATTTCAGAATATATTTTTGATGCAGTCCGATCCCATATTGGGAGCCCTACCAAACGTCTATCGGTGCGCGTGTGCGCAGTTGCCACTCGAGCTATTTACTACACCAACGGCCGTCCGTTTTACGAGCTATATGAGTTCTCTATATACCACTTTAGTGCAGCGATTCTGTGAGCTATGTCGGTTACATCTCTGATTCAATGTGTCTAAAAACTAATCTTACAAAGTAAGTATTACACAGTTTATATAATCATGGATAGCCTTTTGGGACAAGTTCAGGTACGGACAGAAGCCCAAAACCGCATTCGAACACTGCGGAAAAGCACATTTCGATAGAATACCCTTATTATAGCCCGTCAACTTTGTGCGCGATACACCTGAGCAGCTGAGGCGGGGTGTGCGGGAAGATCTCCGCGGGATAGCTTGAGGCTAGCGGGGAAGGGCACGAACCTCGTGTCCTTCCCCGCTAGCCTCAAGCTCCCCCGCTGAGATCGTGTCGTGTCGTGCTACCTCGCCCCCGCCTACACGCCTGTACCGCAGGCGTACTGCGCACGAAGTTGACGGGCTATATAGTCGCGATGCAATGTAACGTACATACCTGCAGTAGTACATTATGCACTTGCAATAAAGCAGTGTTTTACATTACGGGCGGCATATCGGACACTGAGCATAACGAGGGACATGAGAAAAAAGTATTTTCTTGATCTGAGTTACAATGCCAGTATGCTAAGAGTTTTCATACGAATTTTAACATTCCAAATTCAAATCACGCTACATCGCTTCGGGAGTTTCGTACAACTTTATCTCCCTTGCCTTGCTTTACGTCGAGATTGTGAATAGGGATGACGAATTGACGAATGCTAGTCATCTGAGTTACTTTTTATCATCTGTCAAAAACGACCTTTTTCTTTAAAAATGTTTGAAATACCTAGGCGTGACGTCATAGTTTTGCAGCGTCATTGTACTTATTTTGTGATTTTGGTGAATTAAAAATCGAAGACTTGATGGAAAACAAAACTAGTAAGGTTTTCCGAAGTTTAAGTAGGAGGGCAATTTAGTAATCAAGAAATCATAATTTATTTCTGATGCTGTCGTCATCCCTATTCGATATTGTCAAGCAGGTGGTGTGACAGTTATTTTTCTATACTCACCTCCGCCATTTTGCTGACACAAGTACGGGAACCGCCAAATGTTGCCGAGCCCCACAGAGTATCCGATGATTGAGAGGAAGAACTGCAGTTTTCCGGACCAGGCAGCGCGGTCCTCGCCCGGTATTTCGCGATGGAGGGACCCTCGGGACCCTTGTAGCACGATGGTGACCCCATGAGGTCTTTCGCTGCCATCAGCTCTGGTATTCAAAGGTGCTAATTCGTGCCCGTTGCGCGCACCAACCACTTCCGGCTTCGATGCCATCTTGTAAGCGGTGTTCTTTTTAATTTTGGTGTTTTTTAATGTCAACTTTTTTATTTATTTGTTAAGGAAAATAATTTATTTAAAAATTTTGTTTAAAATAATTTATTTATTGTCTGTTCCTTTATATATTTCTAATAATATGGCTATTTTATATTGGATTTAAGTGTTTAAAATTAGGAAGAAATCAAGACAAAATTTTCAATTTAACAAGATTCTTCGAATGGTAATCGTTACCTATAAATATGTTCATACTATATCTCTAAATTGTAGTCGTACATGAAGTATCGTATTGCGTCCTTCTTAACGAACTCGACTACTTTAAAATACGTAGTTGTTCTTTGGAGCAATTTTTGGCGTAGTTTTAGCGAATCTCTGAAAACGTATGATGCCTCTTTGTGCATAGATACGTTTATTATTGGTTATATTGTATTACGTGAATACTAGGCAACGAGCATTATGTTTGGGAAGAAAATATTGCTGGTGTGGCTACTCAACTCATTTTATGCCATTCTTGTAACTTCTCGGGTTTCGAGCGCAGTTGAACTGAAACAAAAGACAAACGTTTGAGTAATGTATTATCACTCATTTTATTATGTACACAAACCATGATGAAGTATATATTATTAGGTCCTAACAGAATAATATGGACCGACGACCTGGACGGGAAGCCGATGGATGCGGGCAGCGCAGGATCGGTCGTCGTGGAAATCCTTGGGGGAGGCCTTTGTCCAGCAGTGGACGTTTTTTCGGCTGATATGATGATGATGATGATGAGAATAACATACTGGGGGACAAAAAGTGAGGAAGGGATTTGAAAATAATATGTCATTTCTAGTGACATTTATAATTATTTTATTTAAAAAACATAAAATATATTTTGGATATTCAAAGATAATTTCATTATGAACATCTTCGGTCTATTATTCATTGTTTAATTTAACCTTTAATAAATGCCGCTCGCCGCTGGTCCGTCCTGAGTTCAATCGGCGGCGCGGTGGGAGGCACGATTGAACTCAGGGCGGTCCCTTTGACGGAGTGTTTGACGCGAGCCGTCAAAGGTGCAGCTACTTTAGCAAATTTCTTGATCTGAGCAGCGAACGAATTTAATTTATATAAGAGAAGGACAATCGAGCAGCTGAAATACGGTTGATGACTCCTGAGAAAACTAATGAGAAGTGTTCTCGAAAATAGCCTTTGTGAGGCTGTAATGTAGCGGTCATTTACGTGACGTAATAGCCAAAACGTCACTCGAAAATATCTTAATAAATTTTGTTTTATTGTAATTTATTATTAGACGATTTAATAAATAAATAAAAAAATTACAACGTAGGTAATCCTTATATACTAATACTAGCTTTTGCCAGCGGCTTCGCTTGCGTAAACATATTTTCTATGACTGTATTCGAGGGTGCGCAGTGCGCGAGCCACAAGCGGCTCGAGAGCGTAAAAAAAGAAGCTTTTATGTTAATCCAGGTCCTAATCTGTCTACCTACCAAATTTTATTAAGATCCGTTTATCTGGTGTGGCGTGAAAGAGTAACAAACATCCATACATACAAACTTTCGCGTTTATAAAATTAGTAAGGACAAGGATTTTAAATGTGAAAATGTTTATTTGTTACCTTTTCACGCTCTTCAACACCTTGACCAATCTTGATAAAATTTGGCATGTAGTGTTTGCGTCCGTCCCTGGATAGCCAATGTCAATCTGTGTCTTCCCTCGGCCTGTTCCTTTAATGCCTTTATAATAGTGCTCCTTGGTAGCCCTATATTCGCTTCTGGACCACATATTGTTGTCTGTGTTCCCATTCTAGCCAGTTTGTCTGCTTCTTCATTGCCTTCCACTCCTACGTGTCCAGGGAACCAGAACAGTTGCAGTTTGTTGTGTTGGCCCACTTTGTTGAGGACCTTTACACAATTTAGCACAGAGTCAACCTTAAAGGAGTCAAGAGCTTTAAGAACAGCTTGGCTATCGCTGAGAATATAGATGGTTTTGTCTTTGACTTCCTTGTCTATAATCTCCTGTGCACATGCAATGAAAGCATAAGTCTCCACCTGGTAGACTGTTGCATATTGCCCCAGACTGATACACGCTGAGTTATTCTTAGCATAAACGCCTGCACCAGCACCAGGCTCCATTTTCGATCCGTCTGTATACCATGTAAGAGTGTTTTGTCCTTGTTGTTTAAGTCCTTTACTCCATTCTTCCCTTGTCGGAACATAGATTTTATATTCTTTTTTGAATATGTGCATAGTCTGTATTTTGCCACATCCTATGCGCATAATGACAGAGCCCGGTGGAGAGCAATCTGCGCCCCCTCGATGACATGACGGTCACGATCCCCAGCATTGGGGGAACGACTGATTGGATTGGATTGGATTGGATTGGATGCGCATAAGCCTTTCCATACCTATAGATTAGTATGTCTGGTTTTGGGCATGTCAAAATTCCACATGCCATTTATCGATTACCTGTGTAGGGCCTTGGCCGTCTCTGTTGGAATGTGTATTTGAAGCGGCTTTAGATTTAGCAGCATTTCCATAGATGCAGTAGGTGTTGTACGAAATGCTCCAGTAACCGCCTAGCAGGCCAACCACACATTGCTGCCATAAGTAATACGTCATAAGCCATAAGTCTTACTATCATTGTCTTTAGCTAGTATATGACTCTGGGTTTCAAGCCCCAGGTCTTTCGGTACGCAAATCTTAGCATACCACAGATTTTTAAAGCCTTGACCATGATCCTTTCTGTGTGCAGACTCCACGTTAGTTCTTTATCCAAGGTCATGCCTAGATAGTTGACGCTCGTGGGCCAGTTTAGTTCTGTACCATCAGTTTGAGAGTTTGTAAACCTTGTAGGTTTCTTTTCCTGGTGAATGATACAACCGTTGTCTTGCTAGGGTTAATCGATATGTGATTTTCACCACACCTCCTTTCAACTTTACGCAAGGCCTTTTGCATTATTTGCGATACTATGTTCGGAAATTTGCCGCTGATTAGTATAGCTACGTAGATCGTCAGCATAACCAATCGTGTAAATGCATGCTGCTCGCGTTGATTTTTTTTTCTTTTAATATATTTTGCTAGGAGTAACATTGTGCTCGCGTTGATGTTTTTCTATTTTAGTCTGATGCAGTTCCTGAGGGAACTGGAAAATACTCTATCCCACCAAAAACATCCTGTAAAAACTAGCCAAGTCTCGATTGAGCTGCTTGTTTTTCTATAAAAAGTAATGAAATCTCTAAGCAAAGCCAAGCCTAGTTTAGGGTTCTTTACTGCGATTTCTTTATTATTATGGTTAGATTTTATGTGACCTGCCGTTGAACATTCTTTATGCATATTTACTCCTTGAGACATCCAAGTCAACGGCCAATAGTCAACGGCCAACGGACAGTTGACTGTCTAGCTATCGTGGTTCATGAAATAAAGCCTGGTGACAGACGGACGGACGGACGGACAGACAGACAGACAGACAGAGAAGTCTCAGTAATAGGGTTTTCACCCTTTGGGTACGGAACCCTAAAAATGGCCTAGTGCGAGTTGGACTCGCACACTGAGGGTTCCGTACCAAAACACATTTGAGTACGAAACCCGACAAACATCAACGAGTAAGAACGACAAACTTTGTACGGGAAAATGCATGTTTCATTTATGGGGGGGAGGCTTTAATTTCAAATTTTGTTTTATTTTTATTATTTGTTGTCATAGCGGCAAACACACACTCTGTAAAAGTTCCAACTCTCTATAACGGTTCATAAAATACAGCCCGCTGATAGACAGACGGACGGACAGCGGAGGCAGACGGACGGACAGCGGAGGCTTAGCAATAGCACGCAATAGGGTCCCGTAAAAAGTAGCAATAGGGTCCCGTAAAAAGTAGCAATAGGGTCCCGTAAAAAGTTAATAAAAATCTAATCATTAGTAGTAAATCCGTTCATTTCAGTTTCAGGAGAAGATGCCAAACAAAAGGAACCTACCTATATGTACACAATCGGAGCAAAAAACAGGGATTTTCTTTCGAAATTGGCCTATTAACAAATATTTTAGTATATTATTTAATATTACTTTATTCCAATCGTATGGGTTCCTTTTGTGTAAAGTTTTTCAGTTTCATGAGTACCATCCTGATTATAAAATTTGGCTAATGATTTAAATTTGTGCCAAAGGTTTTAAATTTCAACCTGTATTATTCATCATTACAGCTCATATACGTCCCCACCGAGGGGCTCGAGCCTACCCTGAATCAGGGCGATTAGGCCTTAGTCGACCACGCGGGCCCAGTGCGGGTTGGTCGACTTCACACACAACCTTCGAGTTTCTTCGCAGGCGTGTGCAGGTTTCCTCACGATGTTTTCCTTCACCGTTAAAGCAATCGGTAAGTATGTACGTAAGTTTTTTGGGAAAACTCATTGGTACATTGGCCGTCCAGATTTGAACCCGGTACCTCTGGTTAGATGGACCGAGTCGTTACCGGTTGAGCCACCGACGCTTCTGTATTATTATAATAATAATTTTGATTGATTATGAAGTAACCTTTTAATTATAAAACACTAGCTGTTTCCCACGGCTTCACCCGCGTGGACAACGTCTTTATGACTTTTCGAGGGAGCGTGGAAAAAAGTTGTATGTGTTAATCCAGGTAACAGAGAAGATTCAAAGCCACCGACTGACTTGGTTTGGCCACGTTTGCAGAAGAGAAAAGGAGCATGTGACACGTAGAGTGATGGATATGAGGGTGGAAGGATACAGAAGCAGAGGAAGACCGAAGAAACGATGGTTGGATGGAGTGAAGAAAAATATGGAGGAGTGTGGAGTGACGCAGGAGTTGACCAGTATGAGGCCGGAATGGCCACAAAAAACATTTGAAGCCGACCCCAAATAGTTGGGATTAATAAGGCTCGGAAGATAATGATGATGATGTGTTAATCCAGGTCCTAATCTGTCTACCTACCAAATATTAGCCAGACCCGTTCAGTAGTTTTTGCGTGAAAGAGTAACAAACATACATCCATACATTCTTACAATATTTCTCGTTTATAATTATTACTAGGATTACACCATCCCTACTAATCCCTACTAATATTATAAATGTGAAAGTAACTCTGTCTGTCTGTTACGCTTTCCCGCAAAAACTACTGAACGGATTTGGCTGAAATTTGGTAGGTAGACAGATTAGGACCTGGATTCAGACATAGGCTACTTTTTACCGCGCTCGCGAGCCGCTTGCGGCTCGCGCACTGCGCACCCTCGAAAAGTCATAGAAACGTTGTCCACGCGCGCGGGTGAAACCGCGGGAAACAGCTAGTAATAAATAATGGAGTTTACAAACGCCTAAATTAATAAAATTACAGTATTGAACGTAACATAGGGAAGCCTGACATTACTTGTCCATCTAAAAGTAGTATCTGGGTCACACAACACATCAATATCATTCAAAACCTATTACAATGGGATATCATTCAATCAATAAATACAAAGAAATTTAATCAACGTGAATAGAACGCTACTGATCTGTTTGTAAACTCTAGAATAACGGATTGTGTAGATGTTGTGGACATGTTGTAGTGTTGTGGATGTTGTGTAGGTGTGTTACGATCTAGTTTACATATAAATAATTGAAAACGTTACACGTTAAAAAAAACCGACTTCCATCGCAACAACTTAGTACAATTTTGTATTATTATTTTTGGTTTTTGTTAATTTTCTAATAAACTACGACACCGATTTAGACAAAATTTATATGGAACCACACGGGAAGCACTAGCTTTGAAACAAAAAAAAGAATCATCAAAATCGGTTCACCCAGTCAAAAGTTCTTAGGTAACAAACATAAAAAAACAGTAAAATTGAGAACCTCTTCCTTTTTGGAAGTCGGTTCAAAATACATTTAGTATAGGTTGTTATCATCATCATATCAGCCGAAAGACTTCCACTGCTGAACAAAGGCCTCCCTCAAAGGTTTCCACGACGACCGGTCCTGCGCTGCCCGCATCCAGCGGCTTCCCGCGACATTCACCAGGTCGTCGGTCCACCGCGTAGGAGGGCTGCCTACGCTACGTCTTCCGGTTCCGGAGGTTATTATGTAGGTGGCTGATTAATAAATATACTAAGAAACTGAACAATTTACTTTACCGCCTCCGTGGCGTAATTGTTAGTACGTTAGCTTCAGATCAGAAGGTCGCGGGTTCGATTTGTAAGCCTCGGTTGGGTTGGTGGAAGGGCATTTACTAAGCCCGCGATGCTAGCTTCCACCATTTTATCTAAGTCTTGCCGCTAAACATCAATTAAT
The DNA here is from genome assembly GCA_947284805.1 of Coleophora flavipennella. Classification (NCBI taxonomy): domain Eukaryota; kingdom Metazoa; phylum Arthropoda; class Insecta; order Lepidoptera; family Coleophoridae; genus Coleophora; species Coleophora flavipennella. Next base: position 7,635,760 of record OX369282.1, on the reverse strand, counting down.
AGCTTTGATGTGTTCCGGCTTGATAATAAGATAACCAGTTCCCCATTACGTTGGGGAATCTTGGTTAACCCGGTTCCCTCTTCGGCATCATCATCACTTACCATCAGGTGAGATGATACCGAAGGCTTACCATCATCATCATCATCATCATCATCATCATCATAATATCAGCCGAAGGACGTCCACTGCTGGACATACGCCTCCCCCAAGGATTTCCACGTCGACCGGTTCTGCGCTACCCGCATCCAGCGGCTTCCCGTGACCTTCACCAGGTCATCGGTCCACCGAGTGGGAGGCCTGCCTACGCTACGTTTTCCGGTGCGCGGCCGCCACTCGAGAACTTTCGTGCCCAACGCCCATCCGTTCTACCTTACCAATTGATGATTAAAAAAAAATATACTTTTTGCTGAAATAGCTAAAAATGTTATGCTATGTTGTAGTAGGGGCTCGCGTTTTTTACAATTTTTATTTTTCAATTTACTAATTATTGATCTTTGTCTTCTTCAAAGTACTCCTGTCCCCTATTCACACACTTTCTCCAGCTCGTGTTGATGTCTTTTCTGATATATTTTGGCATGCTGCTCACGTCGACGTTTTTTCTTTGTTCAGGTATATTTTGCTAGCCGTAGCATTGTTCTCGCGTTGATGTCTTTTATATGAATATATTTTGCTAGGCGTAGTTTTATGCTCGCTGTCTTTCCTGTTTTGTCAGTCGTAGCGGTTCAGTAGTCCGGAATGTCTCCGCAAAAGCGATTAAGTATACGTGAATTATTTATGACATCTCGTCAATGTGATTTTATCACTTCAACCAGATAACTTGGTTTATTTTAAACTGTTGTGGGTGCCTACGACTTTCTTCGCGCTTTAGTCCTTATCCCGTGTTAATTCCTAAGAATTCGGCCTTGTTTCTTAACTACATCAAAAGTCAGGTTAGGACTTATGAATGTCTACACAGGTGACTAAGCGAGTATGTTGGTATAAATAAAATAAATAAATAAAACATTTATTTGGAACCAAAAAGATTTTAAGTAGTTTACATACAGTGTTCGGTAACAGCAACAGTAGTTACAAACTGTGTCTTTGCTACTAACGCCCACCCCTGGCACACCCTGGACACTTCATACAACGGGCCAGAAATTACATTTCAAAAAAGGAATGACGGAACAATCAAAATGGTGGCGAAATACTATACGTTCGAAAACCAAACTGTAACCAATCTGTATTAATCTGGGTGACGAGGGGGTGAGGTCGCGATCTAGAGAGCGGCAGGGAGTGTCCATACTGTATGTTAGTATTAATATATATACTTTGCCCCTGGTAAGCAGAGGCGTTCCGTCCGACAAGTTACATTACAGATTACTTTATGTTAGATAAATATACAGTATTCTAAGAGACCTATTCACTATTCTATTCTCTCTTATAGTAAACAATTGTGACTGTCCGTACAAAAATATACGAAACTGGGCAAACATTTCATTTCATTGAGGGCACTGCAGGACTGCAAGTGGCAGCCTATCTGGACTAATGAGCCGACTATTTGGGCCGAGTGCAGTTCCCTGGACAAGTGCGGCTGCAGCACCAACTGCAGGACTCGGAGATACAAGTGCCGTCGTCTCCAACTCCTGTGCTCCCCCGCTTGCAAAATGTGTAAGGGCTGTTACACAATTAAGCTGTAAGTTACTACTATTTTTTTTTATGTGAAGAATCCCTGGACAAGTGCGGCTGCAGCACCAACTGCGGGACTCAGAGATACAAGTGCCGTCGTCTCCAACTCCTGTGCACCCCTACTTGCAAAATGTGTAAAGGCTGTTACACAATTTGCAAGCGGTTTTATTTCACAAGAAAATCTAAAAGAAGATAGGTTACCTATTATGTGTCGTAGCGATATCCTAGAAGAGACGGTTTCATGATATGGTTGGGCTGATCAGGAAATGCATAAAATGGTCAATTCTATTATATCGCTACGACACATAATTCTTCTGTACGTGTGTATGTCACTAAACTCCTCCTAAACGGCTGGATCAATTTTGTTTTTTTTTATTATTCACAATTGGTAATTGGTAATTTGCCCTTGGCATCATCTCACCTGATGGTAAGTGACGATGATGCCGAAGTTGGAAGCGGGCTTACCAAGATTCCCTAACGCAATGGAGAACTGGCTATCTTATCTTCAAGCCGGAACACATCAAAGCTATTAATTGATGTTTAGCGGTAAGACTTAAATAAAATGGTGGAAGCTAGCATGGCATAGCACCAACCAAACCGAGTCTTTCAAGTTGACCCCACCGGCAATCGAACCCGCGACCTCCTGGTGTGAAGCAAATGGACTAACCATTACGCTACGGAGGCGGTGAAAATTAAATTTGTTGTGTGTGATTGAACGGGTCCGTGGATGGTTTAGATTCACGATTGGGCCCGGTAGGTGACACTGATATCAGGTTCCAGAAATATATATATTTTTTTAAAGATTTTCGCTATTTCATGATTCGGGCAGGACAACGTCTTTCGGGCCTGCTTCTTCTTCTTCTTCTTTCCGAATCGATGGTTTGAATATTGACTATTGTTATTTTATATCTTATTGGCCCAATAGGTAGCCACGCGTATGCCATTATCGGGCCTGCTAGTAGGGTATAAAACATTTTGAAAGGAGTCCCTTTACAATATCCCCAAATATTTAGTTATAAAACCTATATAAATGAAAACCCCTAAATAAATTAAGTATTTTCGTAACATCGTCATACAAATCACAAAGTCTCCCCTCGACAAATGAAACAAAAGACACCGAAAGGTATCCATTCAAAACACAAGCGCTATTCAAGGTGGGGTGGCTTGAATAACCCGTCTCTTTCCCACAAGAGGGCCCTAAAGAAGGAAGGCCAATAATTGACGCAGAACCCTCCCGGTTCAGCCGAAGGACGGCCTTGACACAGTTAGCCCAGACGTTGACGGTAACGGCGGAGGGGGAGATTTTGCGTATGGGGCTTTTTAAAAGCAGGCTCCCAGCGCAGCACTGGCTTACAACATGATATTTAACCTTATGGCATCAGCTTTACAGTTGAATTTCGCGTGTGTGTCTTAACGTGACCTACGTCCTTTACTTAGGGCGTAAATGCACATTTTCTTTTGTCTTAGCCATTTCATTAATACCTATATTCTCGTTCTATCGATATTTATTTCATGCGCCCAACTTATTTAATGTAAAACAAAAATACAATAATCTCTCAAAGCTACATAGTTTTACAAAATAAAAAATATCGAGCGAATACCAATAAATCGTGTTTTCGTTTTAGCCATACAAAATAAGAAGGTTCAAAGAATCAGCTGTGTAGTTGTCACGTCCACAAAGCTTTCAGCCGACTCTACATATTTTGGCAAAACTTTTTTAAAATTTTGGCACTAATTTTTGGAGCCAGTTCTTTAACAGGGCATGTAAAAAGGGTGGTGTGCCACCCGACTACTGACTGGAGCGTACTAATGTTAACTAATGAGCAGGATAACATACAGTATGGACACTCCATGCCGCTCTTTAGATTCCGAATTCACCCCCTCGTCACCCAGATTGATACAGATTGGTTACAGTTTGGTTGTCGAACGTATAGGATTTCGCCGCCATTTTGCTTGTTCCGTCATTCCTTTTTTTGTAATGTCATTTCTGGTCCGTTGTATGAAGTGTCCAGGGTGTGGTGGTAGGGTATTTTCTAAGCCCGCCTACCTAGGTACCATCATCTTATCTAAGTCTTGCCACCAAACAACAATGTTAACAGCATTAATGTGTTCCGGCTTGAAGATAAGATAGCCAATTCCCTATAGCATTGGGGAATCTTGGTAAAACCGCTTCCATCTTCGGCATCATCGTCACCGTCAGGATAATAGGATTAACTAAAAGTGGATTTATAAAAAATTAAAGTAAGTAGGTACATTTTTTTAATCCATTGTTCTTTTTGGATTCCCTACCAGGTAACGAACGAGATCTAGTTCTAAGCCTGCGCTGTTTGTCTGTTGGGATGTCTATGTTTTAAGAGGCTGTATCTTTTGAACCGTTAATAGGCAACCGGCTGAAAATTTCACACAATAAGTGTGATATTGAAGAAGACGGACAGATAGTTAAAGCAATTAACTCGTAACATAAAATTGTATACCTATTACTATTAATTCACATCCTGAGTACCTTCCTGAATGATATATTGTTGAGAACAAAGCAGCCTGTATGGAAATGAAGTATTTTCCACTCGTTTACAGTCTGGACCTCCTTTAACCTAACTATTAATTGGAAATTACTACATAATTAAGTGTCACTTAGATATATGACTAAAACTTACCTAGGTACGTTTTGTGTACCGAATGGCAAGTGCTTGAAGTGAGTGCGTATAGTACCTACTTTAATTTAAAAAAAATTATTAATAATTTTAGTGCGTTTGACTACAACTCACCTGATGGTAAGTGACGATCGATGTAGTCACAGTATTACTATATAGCGGCTTACAGTAGCGCAACGAATGTCCTTACCCAGAGCAACGGAAGGGTACTTGCGGGGCAGTGGGCAGCGGGGCACAGCCTGAAAAACTCCGCGAGTTTGCCAGGCTGGCTACAAGCTAGTGTGGGCTTAGTACCTACGCCGGTGGCGCATCGTGCGACATCAAAGGCGTTGCGCTACGTAGTAACTAATTAGTAATCTGTGGCGCTACTGTAGGTAAGCCATATCGTAATACTATGATGTAGTCGAGGATGGTACACGCAAACTCAAATAATGCCTATTCTTTTAATGACTTGGTATACTTACAACTAGGTAAAGGAAAGTACATAAGAGGCCAAAATGGTATTTAAAAAGCGTGTATCCCTAAAAGTAGTTTGGTACGTACTTGAATATTAATCCACTAAAATTATTTAAATTTTTTACTAGTTATTTTCAGAGAATATGATATCTGTGTGTGTGATTGGCAAATTTCCTTAATATAATTGTGTGGTTTTTTTTTACAGAATTTAAATGATGCCATTTTTTAAAACCACCACCCCCCGTTGCTTACCAACAACCACAAGAACTATAGAAAAATAAAATGAAGAGTGTAACGAGAACGAAGAGTAGTTCTTTAACGGAAATCTGAGAAACCACAGACACAGATATTAGTTTCTAGAACGTATTTACAAAATTTGAAAAAATTGACATTTGTCGGCGCAAGCGACTTTTCCAAGTAGCATTTTTAAGAGGATTGTAAAGCTGCGACTTTTCATACAAACGGCGTTAACGATTTTCACCCCTTAAATGTTAACCGATTTGGATCAATTTTTGATAGGTGCAGTCAGAACAAAAGCTAGGCTTATACGTTTTGTTTTTTTTAAATTACTGATTATAAATAAACAAAAAATGGCGGAAATTAGTTTTGTATGAAAACACGTGAACGACAATGCAATTAAACTTAACTTTATCGAAAAAACAAAGACATATAAGCCTAGCTTTTGTTCTGACTGACAACCTATCAAGTATTGATCCAAATCGGTTAATATTTCAGAGGTCACAATCGTTAAAGCCGTTTGTATGAAAAGTTGCAGCTTCAGATTCCTCTTAAAATCGCATTTCCTCGCGATTGATTGATTAATACTAAAAAAAAAACTATGTTTGTAATTTGATGCAGCGCGCTAGCTTTTCATAAGCGCGGAAATTTATATCCATTAAAAATAGCAGATATTTGTTTGTTATTGGTTTGATTGTAATCTAAAAGGCACAATATCCACCTCCAGTCATCTTTTTTTGTTCTTTATGATCGTTTAGAATATGAAACGGAATTTTTGATGTCAATTGTATGGGTACAAACAGAGATTTGTTACCATAGATGGGTTATGCACTAACAAACCACATTTGAAAATCGAATCCATTTACACACACATTATAATAGGTACCTACCGAATGCTACTATGAAAAGAGATGCCAATTGGCATCTTTTTTTTGCTTCACTTTTAGGATGCATGTAACCTATCTACCTCCCCTTATATATAGCATATCTCTGGGTACAAACTTAGAACCAATGTTATATGAATTGTTATGTTCATTAACTCAATACACAAGTTTAGTGACCGAAAGACAAAAAACGGCCAAGAGCGTGTCGGGCCACGCGCAATGTAGAGTTCCGTAGTTACCATTATAGCGTCCATATCTAATTTTCAAATTTCCAAATACAGCGGTTTAGTTGTTAAGAGGTAGGGACACTCGACTTCAACAAAATTTAGCACTTGCAAGCAAATTTTTTTGAAAATGGAACCCTGAATTATAAAATGGTCTGAGATGACTCACAACAATTTTTTAAGCTTTTACTAACGATACCCCTTACGACTAGGTTTAACGAGAAAAAAAAACCCACTTTACTTGTAGGGAAGGTACCCTTAAAATTATTTTTTTTCCAAGTTTTTTTACAGTTCTTTCGCGTTATTTTTATATATATATATATCTTTGCCAAATTTCAGCTCTTAACTACTAATAGTCTAGGAGGTAAGCCGCGGACAGACAGACGGACAGACGAATAGACAGACATGAAGAAACTATAAGGGTTCCTTGTAGTACTACGGAACCCTAAAAATAAGCAAAGTAAAAGAAAACTACGAAAAAATACGGTTATGGTCAAAGGTTGATGGAAGGTTTATCAATTTTTAGCCCAAATAAAATAAAGCTTCAAAGCTTATTGAGCCAGAAGAAATAGATACATCGTATTTAGATTTATTCCACGTGCCCGTTGCAGCACACGTGTACGTAAACGGGTCCGGGAACCTTGCTCCGGTGAGTCCCGACCTTCCCCTAGCCACAGCGCATCCCCTCCGCGCCGACGGAATCGATAAACACCCCCCCGCTGAACATGTGAAAAACCTTTTTGGTTGCAATCGAAATCTATAAAAATAAAACGGTTTTTTTTTAATTTCTGCAGGGTTTCAGTCGCAAATTCACAAAGAGATTGGAATAGATAAAAAAATTGACATGACTTATAAATAAGAGTTCCATGTTCAAATTATATCTGGCACGTGCTCCAAGGGCCTGTATATCGTTACGCAACAATTAGAAAATAATTTTCAGCGTTGCAGTTTTATTAAATGCGTTGTAAATAATCTTACCTTTTGATTGCCCCGTATTTATAGGTGTTAGGTATTTTCAGTATTTTCCAAACAATAAACACCAAGTTAAACTAAAAAATATTTCTTCACGTTCAAGATTAATAACTAAGTATCACTGGCCATATGCAACACTTTATTTTTGTTGGCAACTTTATTAATTTTTTTTCCGAAATTCAAATTGCGAACGCGGTATGCGGTCTCCCGCGACGATCGTACTGCACTGACTAGCCGTGTCAAGATCGAATAGTGATGCGACTCTACCACCCCTCATTTTGTCGATAATATAATAATTTTACTTAGAATCAGTTTAAAAAAAACTTTGTAATTTTTCACTAATCTACGAACTATGAAAAAGGAACACTTCAAACTCCCAAAATACTTTCATACGTTACGGTAAACCTTTTTAACTTTTTACCGCAATTAAATTTTCCTTTATCATTTACATTCTTAAATATTGTACTGAAAACTGTTCATTATAATAAATTGTCCTTTTCTTGTCCATCTACTTAAATAAAAGGTTTAAACAGGGTGTAAAGTGTGTTAACTGGGGATTATACTGTCTTATTAATTTATTGTAGTGATCAACTTTTTCGAGGAAAATCATAGTCAATTCTCAAAACACATTTTGGATTCTTTAGTCAATCAGCTGACCAGTTGTATGAAGACCATTTTAATCGCCTCCGTGGTGTGATGGTTCAATCCATTAGCTTCAAATCAGGAGGTCGTGGGTTCGATTCCCAGCGGAGTCTAACTTTGTAAGACTCGGTATGGTTGGTGGAAGGGCATTTTTCAAACCCGCCTGGCCAACTACCACCATCTTATTAAGTCTCGCCGCCAAACATCAATGTTAACAGCATTGGTGTGTTCCGGTTTGAAGAATAGATAGCCAGTTCCCCATTGCGTTTTCTTCGGCATCATCGTCACTTACCATCCGGTGAGATGATGCCAAGGGCTTACTAATTGTGGTTAAAAAAACATAAAACCATCCGAATTGAGAAAGTTGTTTAGCGTGATGAGTAGAAACTCCAGTTAACAGCTCCTATAGGAGCCAATAAGGAGAGGTCGGCGTATGTTATAAAGTCCGGTTCCCTTATATTTCTTATAATTGCGTGTTCGTTGGTCTATGTTGAAATGAAACGCGGAACTGAAGATATACTATAGCTATGTTGTAATCTTGATTAAAAGTACAAAATCGTGAAACACAGTTGCCCTGGTAGCCATCTTGTAGTGCTTCTGAAGAAGTTACAATAACAATAAATAAATAAATAAAATATTCTGGGACAAATCACAATGGTCATCTGGCCCTAAAGTAGGATTCCCTGTGTTATGGGTTACCAGAGACTGATATACATACTTATATGCGTTTAAATACATACATATATAGATATTTAACACCCAGACACAGAGCAAACAAATCTGCTCATCACACAAATGCTTGCCCTGGGTGGGGATCGAACCCACAACCTTCGGATCAGTAGTCAAGGGCACTAACCACTGAGCTACCGAGTCAGTCAATGTTGCTGTATCTAAGACATTTAATGTTGCCATTTAAGGTTTATATTTACCATTTAAGCAGTAAAAGATGGCAAGAAACGCCACCCCTCCCCCCTACGGAAAAAATAACATAAAGATAAAAGAAAACACACCAAATTTGTTACACCCTGTCAAAGAATAAATCATTTGATGAATGGCGACTCTTGCTACGACACAATGAAGTGCAAATTCAGTTCCTTAAGTCCATTTTTGAGACCAAAAATATTTAACTGTAAGGTAGGCTAAAATTGTCCCTGAGTATTTTGAAAATAAAAATTCTAAAAAAGGTACCGTTAGCAAATAATTTAAAACATCTATGTGGAAAATTTCATCACATTCCGGCCCAGCAGTTTCTCTCAAAATCGGGGATACGAACGCACATACCCACATTTTTTTTCTATAACACTTTTTTATAGTCAAAAAAATGTTGACACCAAAGAATAGCGTAATGTATTATAGTCAAAATCTCTAAGACAATTTTTCGGATAAATACATAACCTTCTTTTACTCATTCTACGCTCGAATACTTAGATATATTTTAACATTGAAATAATTTCAACCTAATGTGTTACTGAGATATTTTGGATTAACTTTATATAAGGTCTAACAAAATTAGCTGAAACTATTTTAAGGGCAAGTTCAGTAAACGAAACTGAACAACTTTTTCTTCAGCGACCATACTGAAATCTAAGAAAAAAAATCTTCAATAAAAAAATAAGAAATCTTAATAAATGCGGCACTGGCCATCGTACCGTAACTCGTAGCAGCCGCAGCCCACGTGCCTCCGCCACAGATGATAATAGTAGCACAAGCCTCCGCCTATTTAGTAATCTGTGCCTCCGCTCCGATCATTCCGACCCTTTACCCGCAGCCTTCCTTCTTACATCCCAAACCTGTGGTTACAAACTTCATAGCACACCGCCATGTCCAAATACTTTTGTACGGCATTTTCACTACGAAACACTTAACTTAGTCACAATACAAAAATTGTATTGTGACTTAGGCACTTAGGTCACAAAATGTCATAGGTTAGGCTTTGAGCAACGTAACTCAATGAGTGCGCGAGAGTAACTGGGATATTTATTTACTTCACAGTTGCTTGCAGGCGCTTGCTCGTAGGTACATTTCGCGTGGTTCGTTCAACGACCTCAAGCGCCTCAAGAAAAGAGCAACTGCCTTCAATTTCAATTTCTTCTTTTTCCTAAAGTGTAAATACCTGTTAGATTGTATTTTACTACCTACAGCTAAAAGGAACTGTAAGGTTTTAAGTATTTTAAATAAGAATTGATTGAGAGAACTAGCAAAGGTCAACGGCCGGGCACAGTGCACAGTTTTGTTGCGACACGTCACGAGTCCAGCGATGTAAACAAAAACCAGGACCGTACTACGAGAATATTATTTATTTAAGTAGGCAGTAATGGAATGTGGCGATTTTTTTTTTAAATTCGGTATGGTCGCTGAAGAAAAAGTTGTTCAGTTTCGTTTGCTGAACTTGCCCTTAAAATAGTTTCAGCTAATTTTGTTAGACCTTATATATGTACTATGTCTTTAACTCCATAAATCTCGAAAACGTGACGCTTTCAGAAAAGGTCGTAGCGTGGCTTACGTGGTTGGGTCGATCACGCAGTTTATCTGATCAGAAGCATGGTCATTACCGGGATGGGTTGAACCTCGACCTCTACCAACCCAGACTCAAGAACTTAAAAACTTCTGACAGTGTGTTTTGCCACTATCCTTACGACGTCTACCAACCCGGATTCAAGAACTTAAAAACTTCTGACAGTGGGGTTTGCCACTATCCGTACGACCTCTACCAACCCGGACTCAAGAACTTAAAAACTTCTGACAGCGGGGTTCGCCACTATCTTTACGACCTCTACCAACCCAGACTCAAGAACTTAAAAACTTCTGACAGTGTGTTTCGCCACTATTCTTACGACGTCTACTAACCCGGACTCAAGAACTTAAAAACTTCTGACAGTGTGTTTCGCCACTATCCTTACGACCTCTACCAACCCGGACTCAAGAACTTAAAAACTTCTGACAGCGGGGTTCGCCACTATCTTTACGACCTCTACCAACCCAGACTCAAGAACTTAAAAACTTCTGACAGTGTGTTTCGCCACTATTCTTACGACGTCTACTAACCCGGACTCAAGAACTTAAAAACTTCTGACAGTGTGTTTCGCCACTATCCTTACGACCTCTACCAACCCGGATTCAAGAACTTAAAAACTTCTGACAGTGGGGTTCGCCACTATCCGTACGACCTCTACCAACCCGGACTCAAGAACTTAAAAACTTCTGACATTGGGGTTCGCCACTATCCTTACGACCTCTACCAACCCGGACTCAAGAACTTAAAAACTTCTGACAGTGGGGTTCGCCACTATCCTTACGACCTCTACAAACCCGGACTCAAGAACTTAAAAACTTCTGACAGTGTGTTTCGCCACTATCCTTACGACGTCTACTAACCCGGACTCAAGAACTTAAAAACTTCAGACTGTGTGTTTCGCCACTATCCTTACGACCTCTACCAACCCGGACTCAAGAACTTAAAAACTTCTGACAATGGGGTTCCCCACTATCCTTACGACCTCTACCAACCCGGACTCAAGAACTTTAAAACTTCTGACAGTGGGGTTCGCCACTATCCTTACGACCTCTACCAACCCGGACTCAAGAAGTTAAAAACTTCTGACAGTGTGTTTCGCCACTATCCTTACGATCTCTACAAACCCGGACTCAAGAACTTAAAAACTTCTGACAGTGTGTTTCGCCACTATCCTTACGACGTCTACTAACCCGGACTCAAGAACTTAAAACTTCTGACAGTGTGTTTCGCCACTATCCTTACGACCTCTACCAACCCGGACTCAAGAACTTAAAAACTTCTGATAGTGGGGTTTGCCACTATCCGTACGACGTCTACTAACCCGGACTCAAGAACTTAAAACTTCTGACAGTGTGTTTCGCCACTATCCTTACGACCTCTACCAACCCGGACTCAAGAACTTAAAAACTTCTGACAGTGGGGTTCGCCATTATCCTTACGACCTCTACCAACCCGGACTCAAGAACTTAAAAACTTCTGACAGTGTGTTTCGCTACTATCCTTACGACCTCTACCAACCCGGACTCAAGAACTTAAAAACTTCTGACAGTGGGGTTCGCCACTATCCTTACTACCTCTACCAACCCGGACGCAAGAACTTAAAAACTTCTGACAGTGTGTTTCGCCACTATCCTTACGACCTCTACAAACCCGGACTCAAGAACTTAAAAACTTCTGACAGTGGGGTTCGCTACTATCCTTACGACCTCTACCAAACCGGACTCAATAACTTAAAAACTTCTGACAGTGGGGTTCGCCACTCCTTACGACCTCTACCAACCCGGACTCAAGAACTTAAAAACTTCTGACTGTGTGTTTCGCCACTATCCTTACGACCTCCTTCAACCCGGACTCAAGAACTTAATAACCGCATATTTTTGTCTTGGGAGTTTCCACTAGGTTATATTAAATTTATAAATCAAACAATTAAGATTCAAGTTTATGGATCAAATAATTAAGAAACTCCAGCGAGAGGACACTTTAGAAAATAGATGTGGCGAGATCAAATGAAGAGCCAAGTATAGGCAAATACAAGAAAACGAGTGACTTGGCCTTTTAACATAGTCTGGGTATATATGTAGCAATATGCTTCTTATAAGATTTACTTTATGTAACATAATATCTACCTAGATTTACTATCTTGTCTAAGGATTTACTAGTTCTATTTTGATAATCTTTATGTGAGCGTCGTCGGTGGCGTAATGGCAAAGGCTGCTATCTCCTGTCCGGGAGATTCGAATCCTGGACGTACCAATGTGATTTCGAATTTTAATTTCATATGTACGTTTATCCGACGCTCTTACGGTGAAGGAACACATCGTGACTAAACCAACGCCTACATAGAAACTCGAAGGTTGTGTGTGAACCCGCACTGGGCCCGCGTGGTCGACTAAGGCCCGATTGCCCTAATTCAGGATATGCTCGAGCCTCTCTGTGGGGACATATATGAGCTGATACGATTAATCTTTATGTATAAGTGATTCATTAAGTGAGTATCAAATTAGCTGAGCTTCACTATCAGATATTTTCACAAACTTGAAATTCTAGGGTCTTATATTGCGACGTATTCCTAGTTATATCGTTCCTAGTGCCAAGATACATGAGCTCGAAAATCGGCCGAAATGATTCTAAAAGGCAGTGCTTGCTTTGCGCTCCAGTTGGCGGATCTTTGTCTGATTTCCGCAAAAAAATACAAAGTTCCGTGCATTCGCCAAGGCTGACTGGAGGAGATTCCGAAAGGGATATGTCCACCTTTGCTATACTATTGTTTTCTTTAGTTATTTAGTATTGTTTTAGTTATATACTCGTGCACTACCTGTTTTTATGCTTTTGTCTCCAAGCAACGGGTTGTCTGGAAGAAATCGCTTTGAGCGATAAGACCGCCCAAATTGTACCGCTATAGCACCTATGTAAGTTTCTTTTATTATATTGTTTGTTTTTTTATATTTTTTAAGTTACGTTTTTTAAGTTTTTATAATTTGTTTTTTTTTAACTAGTGTGTACAATAAAGAATATCTATCTATCTGTCTTATCTTAGTATTAGTTTGTTAACTTATTTGTTCTTAAACGCAATAAAGAGTTTACATACACACAATTCCGCAAAGATATACAAGCTATAAGTTTCTAGAAGTTTTTCACAAAATTTCACTAACATTGATAAATATTTAAATGAAAACTAAACTTAGATTGCGCGGAGCTAGGGATACACTTCACTTTGGAGGCTTAGTTTGGTACCTGTATAGATCGCGGCATCTAAGTTGAACAGTGCGCAGAGTCTTATTTTCAGGTCTCAATCGAAGTGCGGGACGCGGGGGTCGCGCGCACCATGGGTTACCATCTGACAGGCATTTGCCGCATTTGACAGGCATTTTGTGGTTTAGACAGGCGTGCGGCCGGCGCTAGGCTGACTCTGGCATTTTTGAATTTCGCGGGTCTCAATGATATCTAAAAGCTCGCATAAGTGCTCCAATCACACAAGATGGTGAAACTAACTAAACATCGCGCCGCGCGGGCAGAGCGCTGCGCTGCGTGCGAAAAAACGAGTTAAACTTATTACCTATCACAATTTAAACTATCTGATGCATATAATTTATTTTTAGACTTACAGTTTTGTTACTGTAGACTGGCATTTTTCTGAAAAATCAGGCATTCTGTGTATCCTAGACAGACATTTCCGTGTACATAGATGGTATCCCTACCCGCGCTACACCCGCGCTCTTCCTGCCTGCTCGAACGACCGCCATTTGTGTTCAACTTATACGCCGAGAACTGTATATCTTGCAAACTTTACCTACAACCTGATAAAAATGTGGTCTTCATTTCAGAAAACCCGTAAGAACAATCCAAAAAAATTCAGGATTTCAGAAAACAAAAGTTGTTCATTTTGATGAGTACAAGCCTACCTTAACGTATCACTGCACCTTTATGTTACACCCTGTATATATATAGCCATAAGAATGACCATGTATATTTTTGTCCTATTATCCCGGCCTCTATCGAAATGATTAGTTTTCTTAAGATTTCTATTAGTATTCTTGGATTCCACCTTATGTATAACGCGTGTTTTTAAAGTAATACTACGAGTATGTAAGTAAATCCAAGAATGCTATACCCACCCACCTACCTATAGCTACTCTTTTATGTCGAAATAAACCCATTTAGGTACACTAAACACGTTCACATACACACACATACACACACACACAAGTACAAACTAGCAAATTATCTTTTATATTTATTTCTAATTTCTAACTAGCTTTTGCCCGCGGCTTCGCCCGCGTGGACATAGCTTTTATGACTCTTTGTGAGTGGTGCGCAAGCCGCAATCAGCTCGCAAGCGTGGACATGAGTTTTCTCCAGGTACCTCAGGAACTGTATCGGGCTATTCGGATTAGCAGTCTTTGTTACTTCCCACCACCTCAACAAATTCTATACAAAAAATCACTTTAATCCGTTGCTCCGTTGCTCCGTTGCGACGCCACCAACGTGCGCGAGCGTAGAAAACAGTTGTCCCCAGATCCCTTGGGAAGTATGTCAGGGTATACTTAATAGTAAATAATATATTTTTTCACCTCATCTCTGTGCTAAAAATCATTTTTTCGGTACGATTTTAAATAACTTAACGAACAAAGAGTATTGTTTTAGTTTCCTCAGAAACTGCATCGGGCTATGATAATTTCCACAGATAAAAAGTAGACTATTTCATTCCCAGAGATACAGGCTACCTGCATGCCAAATTTCATCAAGATTGGTATAGGTGTTGAAGTGTGAATATGTAACAAACAAACAAACATACGATATGAGCGAGCGTGTAAATGAGTTTTCTTCATATCCCTCAGGAACTATGTCAGGCTATACTAATTACTAGTCTATGTCACTTACTTTACCTGCAACTATCGCTGTGCATATAACGTCAATTCATTGCTCTGTACTGACTGACTAAAAAAGCGTCGGTGGCTCAACCGGTAACGACTCGGTCCATCTAACCAGAGGTACCGGGTTCAAATCTGGACGGCCAATGTACCAATGAGTTTTTCAAAAACTTACGTACATATCATTACCGATTGCTTTAACGGTGAAGGAAAACATCGTGAGGAAACCTGCACAGGCCTGCGAAGAAACTCGAAGGTTGTGTGTGAAGTCGACCAACCCGCACTGGGCCCGCGTGGTCGACTAAGGCCTAATCGCCCTGATTCAGGGTAGGCTCGAGCCCCTCGGTGGGGACGTATATGAGCTGATATAATAATAATAATAAACAAACACATTTTTACATTTATAATATTAAGTAAGGATTTCTAAATCTTAAATAACATACAGAGCGTCGGTGGCAGAACGGTTAGGGCCACTACCTCCTGTCCGGAAGGCCGTGGTTCGAATCCTGCCATATTTTTTTTATGCACAATTGGTAAACCCTTGACAACATCTCACCTGGTGGTAAGTGACGATGTTGCAGAAGATGGAATCGGGCTTACCAATATCTATACGAATATCGATTTCATACTGGTATGTACGTTTATCCGACGCTCTTACAGTGAGAAAAACATCGTGAGGAAACCTGCACACGCCTGCGAAGAAACTCGAAGCTTATGTGTGAAGTCATTCAACCCGCAATGGGCCCGCGTGATCGTCTAAGGCCTGATCGCCCTAACTCAGGGCAGGTCGAGCCCTTTGGTGGGAACGTATATAAACTGATATGATCAAATAACACATATACCTATATTATTAAAAAACTTATTCAAATCATTATATCAATTTAGTAATGAAATTTCCTAAAAATATTATTATGGGTCAAATCCTCGAGTCGTATCACCTCCAAAGGAGCCCATGACGTACTTCTCGTTGCTGCGCTGGATGGCAATAGACAACCTTAGCAGCAGGTAGGACCCGAAGCGGGCGTCATATCTCCTCTCTCGAAGGCGACGGCCAATCTCCTTAATGAAGGCAAATGCCTCTGAGGGTTCAGCAGCCGGTTGTCTCACAGATCAGCGGCACAAAGCAGTAATTTGCCTCCTAGACCGAGTACTTATTATGCTTCTTTCTCGTCGCAAATTGAGCAGCAGTACCGTACGGGTGAGGTGTGAGGCAGAAAAAGTGGCGTTCCAAAGCAGGCACGTTCCTCTCTGCCATAGCACCTGTTTAAACCCTCCGGCCTTTTGCCATCAGATCGAATAAAGCCCGGCGTCTGCATCAAAGATGGAATATTCCATCTGGCCGAGACCAGTGCCCTCCGAGTGAGTTCAATAAGGAATTGGTGACGTGGGAATCTTCACAAACAACGACCGCAACTCAGTGAGTGATGGCCAATTGCCTCCACCGTGGACCAGCAAATACATTGATGAGATTCACAGATATTGATATTGCAGGCGGAGAGCAACTGCCACACGCAAATAGTCGCCGTCAGAAGAGTTCCCATATCTGTGCCTCCTGTTAAAAGATACTAAATACGATTTATGTGTTTTTAATTTTTTTACACTATTGGAATCTGTAAAAAAAATACTTATCTGTTCGTCTATGAAACACATCGCTACGTGCCATAGTTCCAGAGTTAGATTTGTGTAAAGTAGTGTATGCTGAAAAATACATAAAAGAAATCCACTCAAAAGTATGAAATAATATTTTAATGTTTTAATACAACTTATGCGCGTTTTATTATTCCTGCAGTGCTATCTATTGACATTCTGCTGCTATGATTATAATGTGTGGTATGTGTAGATAATATGTGGAAAAAGTACTCTATTGTTATTATTGTAAGTATTGATAGATAATTTCCTACGGGACCTCTTTAGTTTTCCGGGATAAAGAATACTCGACTATTCAATGATGGTCAAAACAACCCATCCCAATGTAAAGGTTTCATATTGTTACGTTGAGTCATTCTAAAGATACAATTTTTTGCATTCCTGCAGGAACCTTTAATTTTTTTGGGATTCACAATGTCCCAGTTTTAATTCGCGTTAAGGGTATCAACGTGTAAAATTTGATTGTAATAGGTCAAGCCACATTTGCATGGTGAGCCATGATATAAATGAATACTTTTGATTTTCCCACGGGAACTCTTGAATTTTCCGGGATAAAAAGTATCCTATATGTTAACCCGGGCTATAAGGAACCATCATACAAAATTTCATCAAAATTGGCCTGGTAGTTTTTGCGTGATGCGCGAACATACAGACAGACAGACAGACAGACAGACAAAAATTCCAAAAGTTGTTGTTTTGGCCTCTGTATCGTTAGTAATGTCCACCAGTTATTATTTTCCAAAAATATTTCATGTACAGATACGGCCCCGTTACAGTTTTATTATATTATAGAAATAGAAAATGTTAGGTACCACCTTATAGACATTTTACTTTAATTCGTGGGTAACGTTGTTGGTTATGTACATAACCACAGATGAGATACTAGTTACTTCGATATAATAACTTTAGGTTAAGTATTTAAAACTGCGTGTTATCAGTGTATGTAATATAAGCGTTTACTTTCACAAATAATTATAAAAAAAATAGATTTTTTTATTTAAATAAATATATGTTCAGAATTGGTGAGCTAACTATTATGAATCATATAAGGTATTATTTACTAACTTACATAAAGCAAACACTAACATAGCTAGAGCAAGCAGCCTTGAATTTGTCATGTACCTAATTATTATGATTGATCCGTTCCTTTCCGTTCCGGTCCGGTGGCGCACTGGCCTGAAGTTCTACAGGGGCATTGATATCAGCGCTTAAAGGAGACCAGTCGAGGCTAAGGCACCCGTTGTTATAAGCGGGTTCCCCGTAGCTGCACCTGGCATGCAACGGTACTCCTTAGTAAATGCGGTCTGCTACCTCAGATTCCCACTGTCGCCTACCAGGCATATCCGACGGTGGCCACGCTAACAACGTCTGTGGTGTATCAGCAATCGCTGTCTGCCATTATGCGACGGAAATCTACCCGAGACACCAGCAGTGGACACGTAGATGCGATCAGGAGTGTAGGGTGGTCGCAGTTAGGATGGGAGTGACGGGAAGTTGAACCGTTAAGTTTAGTATACTAGCAACGAGTCAGCATATCACACTACTATTATAAAGGCATAAGTTTATGAGTGTGTGAGTGTGTATGTTTGTTACTTCTTCACCCAAAAACTACTGAGCGGATCTGGCTGAAATTTAGTAGTTAGACACCTTGGGACCTGGATTAACACATAGGCTACTTTTTTTCAAGCTCGCTATTATACTTGGTTTGTAATATATACAGGGAAGGATTAAAACTGCGTTTTTTTGTAAGTAATATCTTTCTGGTAGGCTTTCTTGTTGTTTGTTTCTTGATCAGGTTTCTTTCTCGGTTCTGTGGTGTATGTATGGGGTTATTGTTGTTCATTGCTAAGTTGGTCTCCGGTTTCGCAGATTCTCGGTTTGTTTTCCGAAATTTTCATAAATACGTTACGTCGTCGTCGTTTTTATATTGGTCATAATGGTTCGAGTGTCACTAGGAACTATTAAAAAAATGATAAATTTTGGGCGCCATATTGTGAGGTTTGATTTTTTTCTTATTTTGATTTTTTTTCCACAAGTTGGGCGCCATGCTCAAAAATTATTTAGTAGTTACGAGGGAACATAGAAACATAACCAACATATACCTCCTTTAGGATTGGTCGCAGTCGGGTAAAAAGAACATCAAAAGCAAGAATTACAATAAATCTTTTTTATGAATACTTCTTTCTTTCGTCGACGACAGGAAAGTTGTCAATATTTTATTTTATTTATTTGTCGATATTTATTTTTTATTGCAGAAAATATGAAACATCCCTATTTTCACCAATGACGTCACATCAGTTAGGGGTGGGCAGTGGACATGCGCAGGAAATCCGCCATTCCGCTCCGTTTCGGCAATTTCCGCTTAAGTTCGGAAATTTTCAGCGAGGACAGTCATCCATTAAGAATACGCAATATTTTTTATAATTTTTATACCAGTCACTGATACGATTATTTATGTAGAAAATACGTTCATAAATAATATTCTAAAGTAATGTTTAGATATTAGTCTACGTACTTTATTTTATTACTAGCTTTTGCCCGCGGCATCGCCCGCGTGGACATCGTTTTTATGACTGTCTTGTAGGGTGAGTGATGCGCGAGCCGCAAACGGTTCTTGAGCGCGGACACGAATTTCCTCAGATCCCTCAGGAACGATATCGGGCTATTCTGATTAGAAATCTACGTCACTTCCTACCCCCTCAACCGATTCTAAGTGGTTTTTTACCACTTCTGTCCGTAGCTCCGTTGCGACGCTGACGTGCGCGAGCGCGGAAATGAGTTTTCCTCAGATACCTCGGGAACCATGTCAGGATATACTAATTAGTAAATTATGTAATTTCCCACCTCCTCAGCTATTTCTGTGCGAAAAATCACAGCAATCCTACTTCGAATTTAAAGATAATGTGTTATAACATGGGGAAAACTTACAGTGACAACAATTCTTGAGTACTTAACTTTACTAATTAGTTGAAGTTGCGATTTTATGAATCAACCAATAAGTGACTCCGTGGCGTATCGGTTAGTTCATTCGCTTCACACCAGGAGGTCGCGGGTTCGATTCCTGGCGGTGTCAACTTTGTAAGAGACTGTTTGGTTGGTGGTAGGGCATTTTCATAGCCGCCTGGCTAGCTACCACCCTCTTATCTAAGTCTTGCCGCCAAACATCAGTGTTAACAGCATTGATGTGATCCGGCTTGAAGATAAGGTAGCCAGACCCCATTTGCGTTGGGGAATCTTGGTAAGCCCGCTTCCATCTTCGGCTTCATCGTCACTTACCCATCAGGTCAGACGATGCCAAGGACTTACCAATTGAGAATAAAAAAAGAGTCAAACAATAACTAAGGTTCTGAGTGCTGAGGTACTGAGAGCGTTGGTGGCGCAACGGCAAGGGCCGCTACCTCCTATCCGGGAAGTCGTGGTTCAATTCCTGCCACGTACCAATGTGTTTTTCAATTTCGATTTCATATGTACGTTTATCCGACGCTCTTACGGTGAAGGAAAACATCGTGAGGAAACCTGCACACGCCTTCGAAGAAACTCGAAGGTTGTGTATGAAGTTGACCAACGCGCACTGGGCCCGCGTGGTCGACTGAGGCCCGATCGCCCTAATTCAGGGTAGGCTCGAGCCCCTCGTTGGGGACGTATATATGAGCTGATGTGATGATGAACTAAGGTTAACAATAGGTAAATGTCAATTTGCAAAAAAAAAAAAATAACATACGTACATTGGTAATAATCTATGTTTTACCGTACTTAAACTGAAACGGTCGATAGCCAATAGTCCGTAGGTTCTGGTACAGACGGTTTTAATTACATTTTCCAAATGTTTATTCAAATAACTACCTACACGAATTAATTAAGGCTTTAAGATGGCTCAATCCGAGCAGGTTGATTAATACGTGTTAAAATAATATCGAACGTATTCAAATCAATGCGGGCTTTTAACGCGGCTGTTACGTATACGTTGAAACCCAACGCCCAATTCTCGATTTTTAAATGTTTTTATTACTTTTCTTAACTTTCAAATAAGTTTTAAAAAATGTGTTTAATTAAAATAAAAGGTCTTATAGTCACCGAATTTTGTGTGTTGGTTTCAATCAACATTAACTTACCTATTTCTTTTCGAGAAAGTAAATAATTCCAAAAACAGGGTCTACAGTATATTTTTTACATCAATAGTGGTAATATATTTAAAATTTTATTCAATTAAATAGATTTTTCATTACTCTACATATATTATGTATTTTTTACATAGTGACAGCTTTACACAGACTTTCAGTAATTTCAATTGAATATTGTCATTTGACCCATCTTTGTTTTGAATGCTGTGGTATAAAAATTCCTAAAAATAACCTTATAATTATTTGTATTTACAGAACACCAAGTAAACAAAATGTTAATATTGATGTCTTTTTACAAAAACTTGAAGAACTACTATGGAAATTATCACAGTAGGTACTCAAAAAATAGATTTGTAATACTGGGAGATTTAAACATTAATGTACTAAACAACAATAGAACCACTACCAAATTTCAAGACATCTTGAATAATTATAACTTGACTTCACATATTTCTGAACCTACAAGACAGAACTCTTGCATTGACCTCATAATTAGTAATATGGACAACGCTAGTGGTGAAGTAATTCCCCTAGGGCTTTCAGACCACAACACAGCTCAGATAATAAATATTCCTGTTAAAAATAAACAAACCCCCATGTCCAGTTATTTTGTAGTAAAAAGAGATTACAATCAGGAAAACCAAAATAAATTTCGTGAGTGTTTAGCCAGTTTATCTTTCTCAGAGATTTATGAAGTTTCGGAAGTAAATGAAGCATATGACATTTTTTATGAATTAATTAAATTATTTTACGAACTATGTTTTCCCAAATTTATTATTAAAATAAAACCTGGTAAGCGCACACCAGCTTGGATAACGACAGGAATAAGAAAAAGTTGCCTGACAAAAAGAAAGTTAAGATTTAAATACTATAAAGAAAAGACAAAACTTAATAAAACTTATTACATAAAATACACCAGAATGTTGAGGCGTTGCATCGATGCTTCGCAAAAAAATCGTAACAATACATACATATTAAGATCTAACAATAAATGCAAGGCATCTTGGAATATAATAAAAGGTGACAAAAATATGATAAGAACGATCGATGAATTACAATTTGATAACGTTTTAGTAACTGACCCAAAAGATATAGCTGAAAAATTAAACAATTACCTTATTAATCTAACTAATAATAATAGTGACAATAATCCAAATAACGGCAACACAAATAAAAAAACTATTAAAAATACAATATTTCTTGATCCTTATAGTACAAATGAGATTAAAAACATCATATCGGCACTCAACAACACTAAGGCGGAAGGTTTTGATGAACTATCAACACAAGTGATGAAATACTGTAAAAATGAACTAGCTCCTGTACTGACTTACTTAATCAATCTCTCCTTTGAAACTGGATGTTTTCCCAACCTCCTTAAAACTTCGGTAATTAAGCCTTTATACAAAAAAGGAAATAGATCAGACCCCAAAAATTATAGGCCTATCACGCTAATACCTATCATATCGAAAATATTCGAAAAAGCAATGCATAAGAGAATAACAGAATTTGTTACTAAATATGAAATTATAAGTAAGGTGCAATATGGATTCCAGTCAAAAAAATCCACTTCTTTGGCATGTTATAATCTTATAAACCAAGTTACAAGAGCTTTGAATGTGAAAGAAAGGGCAACAGTAGTTTTCTTTGATATGACAAAGGCGTTCGATTTCGTTTCGCATCGAATACTTTTACGCAAACTAGATGATTATGGAATAAGAGGGCCCGCATTAAAATGGCTATCTTCATATCTAGAATATCGAAAACAATGTGTAGAGATTTCAAGACTCAGCAAAGACTTAGTTTTAACAGCTCATAGATCTGAATTTAAATTTAACCATTATGGGGTACCCCAAGGTAGTATTTTAGGACCTCTACTTTTTAATCTTTATATTAATGACCTTCCTAACGTGACTAAATATGATTGCACTCTATTTGCCGACGATGTGTCTATTGTTGTAACTTCTAATAAAATTATTGACATACAAACCTATGAATATGACATCATAAATACTATTAATTTAATCGTTGACTGGCTGCATAGTAATAATTTACAATTGAATTTAAATAAGACAAACTACATGCAATTTGTTAAACACCGTGAAAATGTTGACAAGATTAGTTTGAATTACAATGGACACTTTCTTCAACAAACACATGAAAGTAAATTCTTAGGACTAATTTTGGATGATTTATGTAATTGGAAGTCACATACAGAGAGCGTTTGTAACAAGATAAATAGCTATATTTATGTTTTAAGTAGACTTCGTAGAGTAACTTCTCAAAATGTCGTTCTGTCTGCATATTATGGCTTTGTTCATTCTGTACTCGCATATGGCCTCTTGTTGTGGGGCAACAGTACTGATTCTCCTAGGGTTTTCATAGCGCAGAAAAAGTGCGTTAGGGCTATGTGCGGAGTAGAACCAGATGAGCCATGCAGACCTCTTTTTAAAAAGTTGGGCATATTATCACTTCCATCTATGTACATATATACCGTAGGTAATTTTGTTAAATCAAACAATCATTTATTTCTTAAAGCAGGAGACATTCATTCCCGTAATATTAGAAATCCAGATCGATTGGTTTATGAAGTGAGACCTTTGACCACAATGTACAAAAAAAATTGTCATGCTATGTGTGTCAAAGTATATAATGCGCTTCCAAATGAAATAAAAATCTTACCACAACCACGCTTTCGTAAAAACCTCAAAAAATGGCTTAAGGAAAAAATATTCTATTCAATCAAAGAATTACTTGAACCAAACACTTAATTATTCTGTTGATTTCAAATCATGATAAGAATACGATTTTCATTTTCATTTTGTTTTTTTTTACATGAATGCCATAATTTATATTTACTTTTTCTTTTAATTTTTGTATGTCGTACTAATGACTAAATGTGCTCAACCTCACTATGTTTGTAAGATCTATTGTATTTACCACATTTACTGCAATAAAATATCTTTATCTTTATCTTATCTTTATCTTTAAGGTCTTAAATATTAAAAATCCAACTGCATAAAACTGAACCCCTCTTCTTTGGCTAGTCGGGTAAAAATGTATCTTGTGTCACTCAAGCATCAAGACAAATCTATCGACGCCTCGCGCTCCAAAATCCATCAAGCCGTTTAGGCTTAGACAAGTTAGAACTCTTGTCGGAAGCATTTAGGTTACAGAGCGTGCCAAAGAAATTATTATATATGTTATAGGCAATGTGTATAATGCAGGCATTCTATACAATATAACCTAACCTTACTTTACCTAACCTAACCAAAAATTTGTTTTGTAACAGAATTTGTATACGTGAGCGATGTCCCTTCTAGCGCTTCGCCGGCCGCTACCGCGGCACGCTCGCTCCGCTCGCTCGGCTCGCGCGCGTTGACTGAAAAAGAACACCTGACCTAACCTAACCTACAGTTTTTTGCGACAGAATTTGTATACGCACGCGTCTCCTTCCCGTGGTCGTTCATTATACACATTGCCTGATGCGCTTTAGGCATACCTAGGCAATGTATGAAATAAATCGTATTATACACATTGCCTGAACGTTTCAGGCAATGTTTATAATGCCGAGGCATTCTATACAATGCCGGATTATACACATTACCTATAACATTTAAACATAGTTACATATATACAGTCGGAAAACGTTCCTTTCCCTCTAATATGGTTGATGGGAGCGATGGGCTGACTCTCGCGTTATACTCGTGACCGGGTGCTGTCCGTGTGAACTGGCCTACTCTTGTAAAAGGTTTTAATGACATTCAATAATTTTATGTATAACTTTTCGTGTCATATTGTTTTCATGTTCTAATGACATAATCTGGTTTATTTCTAGGATTTAATTTTGACATAATTAACTAATTATTGTTTATTTCTTGATTTTTCACAAATGAAATTATGTTATTATTAATTTATGACTATCAGAAACTTACGTACATACTTACCGATTGCTTTAACGGTGAAGGAAAACATCGTGAGGAAACCTGCACACGCCTGCGATGAAACTCGAAGGTTGTGTGTGAAGTTGACCAACCCGCACTGGGCCCGCGTGGTCGACTAAGGCCTAATCGCCCTGATTCAGGGTAGGCTCGAGCCCCTCGGTGGGGACGTATATGAGCTGATATAATAATAATAATAAACAAACACATGACATGAGTTTTCTCCAGGTACCTCAGGAACTGTATCGGGCTATTCGGATTAGCAGTCTTTGTTACTTCCCACCACCTCAACAAATTCTATACAAAAAATCACTTTAATCCGTTGCTCCGTTGCTCCGTTGCGACGCCACCAACGTGCGCGAGCGTAGAAAACAGTTGTCCCCAGATCCCTTGGGAAGTATGTCAGGGTATACTTAATAGTAAATAATATATTTTTTCACCTCATCTCTGTGCTAAAAATCATTTTTTCGGTACGATTTTAAATAACTTAACGAACAAAGAGTATTGTTTTAGTTTCCTCAGAAACTGCATCGGGCTATGATAATTTCCACAGATAAAAAGTAGACTATTTCATTCCCAGAGATACAGGCTACCTGCATGCCAAATTTCATCAAGATTGGTATAGGTGTTGAAGTGTGAATATGTAACAAACAAACAAACATACGATATGAGCGAGCGTGTAAATGAGTTTTCTTCATATCCCTCAGGAACTATGTCAGGCTATACTAATTACTAGTCTATGTCACTTACTTTACCTGCAACTATCGCTGTGCATATAACGTCAATTCATTGCTCTGTACTGACTGACTAAAAAAGCGTCGGTGGCTCAACCGGTAACGACTCGGTCCATCTAACCAGAGGTACCGGGTTCAAATCTGGACGGCCAATGTACCAATGAGTTTTTCAAAAACTTACGTACATATCATTACCGATTGCTTTAACGGTGAAGGAAAACATCGTGAGGAAACCTGCACAGGCCTGCGAAGAAACTCGAAGGTTGTGTGTGAAGTCGACCAACCCGCACTGGGCCCGCGTGGTCGACTAAGGCCTGATCGCCCTAATTCAGGGTAGGCTCGAGCCCCTCGGTGGGGACGTATATGAGCTGATATGATGATGATCAGAAAGAGTGTAATTTGCACCAATTTTGAATAAATACCTTGAATCTAAACATAACCCTCCTTCTGGCACATTCGGATAAATAGGTGCTTATTACTTTAAATAAACATAATCATTAGCTAATAACTAGCTTTTGCCCGCGGCTTCACCCGCGTGACTTCGTTTTTATAACTGACTTAGAGGGTGAGTGGTGCGCGAGCGTGTACATGAGTTTTCTCCAGATCCCTCAAGAACTATATCAGACTATTCTGATTAGCAGTTTACGTCACTTCCCACCCCCTCAACCATTTCAATACAAAAAATAAAACCACTTCAGTTGCTCCGTTGCGATGCAGACGTGTACGAGCGCGGGAATGAGTTTTCCCCAGATCCCTCGGGAACTGTGTCAGGATATGCTTATAAGTAAATTATGTCACTTTCCATCTCCTTAACCATCTCCGGGCAAAAAATCACTACAATCCATGTTCCGTTGCGATGTTAAAGATATTATGTAAACAAAAGAGATTGTTTTTTCAGTTCCCTCAGGAACTGCATCGGACTATGCTAATTTCACGGGATAAAAGTATACGGGTATCAAGGGATAAGTATGTTTTTAGTTCCCTAAGGAACTGCATCGGACTATGTTAATCCTATGTATCCTATGTCCTTCCTTCCTAGTGACACGGCTGCCTGTACGCGAAATTTTATCAAGATTGGTCAAGGTGTTGAAGCGTGAGAAGGTAACAAACAAACAAATAAATAAAAACATTTTGACATTTATAATATTAATATTAGAAAGGATGTCAAAAGAAAATCATTGACGTAAAATAATATCATTAAAAAATGAAAATAATATGACACGAGAATTTATACATAAAAAAATATTGAATTTCCTTTGACAAGAGTAGGTCAGTTCACACGGACAGAACCCGATCACGACTATAATAGCGCGAGAGTCAGACATCGCTCCCCTCGACTAGAGTAGTCGGATAGTCGGATAGGATAGGAGCCGGATAGTTGCCACACTTTTTGAAATCATTATCTCTCAGTACAGAAAGCAAAATATTTTTTAGTAAAACATTGGTTTTTTTTCGACAAATTTATGAAAAGTAAATAACATTATTATTATTTAATATTTTTAGAGTACATATTAACAATTTTTTCGAGTGGCGCACCGAAAAACTAAGCGTAGGCAAACCTGCACACGCCTGCGAAGTAACTCTAAGGTTGTAAGTGAAGTTTAGTACTCTTGGTGATATTTTTGAGTTAGATTTTGAATATGACGTCTCGTAAATGTCAGTCATTTACAGCCTCACAAAGACGGGCTCTACAAAGAGCACTTCTCATTGATTTTCTCAGAGCATGAGGAGTTATCAACCGTCTTCAACTCGGATTCAGCCTATAGCTGCTCGATTCTTCTGAGTACCTTCTCTTTTGAATAACTCCAGAGAAAATAATGTGGCGCTGTTAAATCTGGGGCATAAGCGGCCAGTTTAACGTTAAAAACTTTAGAAATTAAATGCTTTCGCCGAAAGCTGAAAATAAAATTACATATATGATTTTGGTACCAACGTTGGGCAACGGTGAAATTATCTATTGTATCAATCACCAATATGTATTTTACAATTTATTAATAATGAATGTCACTGGAAATGTCTTATTTTTAATTTTTAAATCCCGTTGTGACTTACGCAACCTGGTATAAGAGTTACATTTTATACCAGGGCACCAGCTTGCCTTTAATCAATCATAGGTACTACGAATAGTATACGTAGAAGAGCGTCGGCAAAGGCATCGGTGGCGAATCTGCTAGGGCCGCTACCTCCTGTCCTGGAGGTCGTGGTTCGAATCCTATCACCTACCAATGTGTTTTCGAATTTCGATTTCATATGTACAGTTTATCCCACTCTCTTACGGCGAAGGAAAAGATCGAGATGAAACCTGCACACGCCTGCGAAGAAACTCGAAGATTGTGTGTGAAGTCGACCAGCCCACACTGGGCCCACCTGGTCGACTAAGCTCGTGTGGTCGACCAAGGTCCGATCGCCCTAATTTCATGGTAGGCTCGAGCCCCTCGTTGGGGACGTATATGAGCTGATATGATGAGGGATATGTAAACTCGACATGTTACTTTATTAGCTGCTTAACGATCGACGCATGACAGTGCTTGTTAGCACTCTGTAAAATTACAAGATTGCATCGATTTTCGGTGTTTTGGCGCATTTCCAATCTACAGCGAAGGTCACCTAAAATTGGTAAATAAAATTACAATGAGGTAGGTATGCGTGCCAAAAAAAGGAAAAGTTATTATAAAGCTAATTCATCAGCGAACTTTACTAATACTTATTAATAACTTATATATATATATATATATATATCAGCTCATATACGTCCCCACCGAGAGGCTCGAGCCTACCCAGAATCAGGGCGAAGAAATTAATAACTTACTTAATGATTTCTAATTTAGACTTCATAAGTAAGTTTATCCGACCCTCTTATGGTGAAGGAAAACATCGTGAGGAAAAGTGCACAAGCCTGCAAAGAAACTCGCAGGTTGTGTGTAAAGTCGACGAACCCGCACTGGGCCCGCGTGATCGACTAAGGCCCGATCGCCCTAACTCAGGGTTACTGGACAACGCCCTCGTTCAAGGAATTCATTAACGTTCGGTCCTGCCCTGCGCTGCCCATATCCAGTGGCTTCCCCGACCTTCAATAGGCCATCGGTCCACCGAGTGTGAGGCCGGCCGACTCTACGTCTTCCGGCGCAAAGTTGTCGCTCGAGAACTTTACTGCCCAACGGTCATCCTATCTACAAGTTTTGTGTAATATAGTTACTAGATAAACGTTTAAATATACATAAACACCTTGTATAAGTAGGATTGTAAAATCAGCTGTTTTACAAACCAGCTAGCCGCTTTGTAAGCACTGAGTAAAAAACTCCGAATAAAACCGAGTCGACGGAGCCCCGCTTTATCCCGGCCTGGAGCGGTTCCCAGAACACCAGACCAGATATGCTAAACTAATATCACCGTATGTCGGTCCATTCGTCCGACACGGTTTTGTAAAAAAGTGAACAATATAAGTAAACCAGAATGAGTTATGAATGGAGATATTCAACATTAATAAATGGGTGGGTCTAATAAGGGAGAAGATTGGAAACGACTCTTACGATATTAACGTAAGAGCACAGACTAATGTCTACATAGTAATATATCTATAAGCTGAAGAGTATTCTTTGATCTACAGAGTTTCGCACTATTTTTTTAGGAACGAATCCCCTGGGGTTCAACTCATAGGTCCTGGTGGATCAACACAATTTAACAAATTATAGGAACCAAGACTCACATTTCTCGCTGCAGGCCAATTGATTCACTCTTTCAACAGGTTCCCTGTCCCCATAAAAGAGTGCATTTTCATAGCCGCGTCCAATGATTACTTCTGTATGTAAAGTTATGTGCCAATTTGATCACATTTGAATCATAAACAAGGAAAAATTGTAGCGGCATAAAGTGTAAGCCCGCGTTTAGTCTAGCTGAAGCTTCCATATCATCATTATGAGTCTTAAAAATACCTCTGCATTAGGGTGTGATAATATGACTACTGCTGTTATGTCTTTAATCTGTGTCTTTCTTCCGGAATATTTCCGTAAACATTTAAAAAAAGCTCTTCTTTGACCGATCTTTAAGGCTGGGGGACAGATCCAGTGTCACTAACCTATAGACCAATATCTATACTGACCGTCTTTTCCAAGATATTAGAAAAAAACATAAATAAGCGGCTTACTACGTATCTAAACGCAAATAATATCCTCAGCAACAATCAGTTCGGTTTTAGATCCGAAAAATCAACTGAGAATGTCGTTATTGAGCTTACTGATTCAGTTGCCAAAAATTTTAATTAAAACCTCAAAACTCTTGTAATATTTTTGGATCTATCGACAGCCTTCGACACTGTATCTTTTCCCATCCTACTAAGGAACCTGAAGCACGTGGTTTTTCGTGCAGTCGTTCTTAGCCTTTTTACAAGCTATCTTAATAACCGATCGCAGTTCACAGATATTGATGGTTTTGTTAGTGAAGACAAATCTCATACCTTTGGTGTTTCGCAAGGCAGTGTGCTAGGACCAACACTTTTTTTGGTCTATATAAAAGATTTATGTAACTGATACCAACCGATTGTAAGATTTTGACATACGCTGATGACACTGCTCTGCTAGTGCTTGGCTGGAAGCACATCATTTGCGGAATCAGCTCTGCGTACAGTTATGGTATGGCTTTCTTGTACTCTTTTGACACTAAACTTAGAAAAAAAAATCATATGCTTTGCTCCCAAAAAATCCTCACTGCCTAACAGCCACAGATTTGGACAAAAGGATCCGCCCGTCTCCATATTTTATTCAAATTTTCTTCATACATGGAAAAAGTAGCGCCATCTCACAAAACTCGTACGAACTAGCATGGGCGAGAGTTGAAGTCAGTGCCACGCTAAAAGGACCTTGGTAGAATTGTCGCTTTAAAAATGCGTTATTTAATTTGTTTACTAGAAAAAATACAATGTAAGGTTATTTATCCATGATACGATATCCCATGTTTCTTTTTAGCCTTCCCTTCTAATTTTTTACAGCTTCTAACAACACAAAAAGGCATTGTTATATGGAATATCTTTTCACCGCACTCTACAATTGCCAGCAGACGACTGAGTCCCGAGTGTGCGAAACTTTTTATTTTCGCACCAATTCGCTGGGAGCATTAGTCGCGCGTGTTGGCCGGGTCCTTATGCCAGTAATATATAAGTCATTGCTAACAGCTCTTCCTCTATTTCCGCTCATGTGTGTTTGCCTAACCACTCAGCCTGCAACTGTATTAAAAATATCGCTAACGAACCATATAGGTACCTTGGCACTATCTTAGATTGCACATAGACTTGACACGCACACATCGATTCTCTAATTTTTAGAATCAGAAAGCTAATATGTCTTTAAAAAACTAAGACCATTTGCTGACTTTGAAACACTGAAAACCGTATATTATGCCTTAACACAATCAGTGCTGTCATATTGCATCACATCATATCAGGAGAAACTATGATGCTGTGCCTAAAAAGGGCCCAAAGAGCGGTGCTAATAGTACTTTCTTTCAAATCAATTAGATTCCCTACATTTGAACTTTATTCTTTATCGTGTAACGTACTCTACGTACTCACCGTAAGACAATTGTTTGTACTACATCTTATACTACGCAAACATTATCTCCTCCCTTATGACGCCTACCTAATGAAAGGAAAACGTTAAAAGGATAAGGTGTGTGGCATTGAATATGGTCACCTGGCGGTGGTAGATCGCCAGTTCTACTACCTTAATCCCAGAGTGTATAATAAGGTTAACCTAAACCTAAATATCTACCCTCTATCGCTACGTGAATGTAAAGTCACGCCAGTCTGTGCAAGCATGGCGGACAACGCGGATGTCGATCTCGTGGCGGCTATTACGTTGGGTTTGACCTATTTTTAATGAAAAAAAAAATCCTGGTCTTTTTTTTTCAGGTGACGTCTAAAGGAGCCCATGAGCATATCCTTTTTTGTTTTAAATTCTTTTATAATATCTGTATTCAACTTTCTGCTCAACCTTCCCCAAGCATCGTCAATTTTTTTCTTGTCTTTATTATGTATGTGATGCGTATCCCATATTATTAACTCTGACTGGTAACATTCCAGGAAATACAGAATTTGATCACTTGACCAGTCGGACATATTTAATAAGTCGTATGCACAATTAAAAAATGAAATAAATTCGGGTGATCCCTTCGCCACGAAGTCGCATTCGACACTGACTGACGCGACTGCGCCGCGCGCGTGTAAACAGGCACACGAGCGCAAGCACATTCAACATTCAATTCACTTTGAACTGTGTCGAAAAACCGACACTTTCCCGGTTGGCGGCAAGCACGGGCGCGAACAGGCAAGCAGCCCATTTACACGCTTGTGCTCGTGTTCGTGCCCGTTGAATGTCGCTTTGAACGCAAGCGTGTGACTGCACCATAATAGTAAGTAATCTATTTCATCATTACAGCTCATATACGTCCCCACCGAGGGGCTCGAGCCTACCCTGAATCAGGGCGATTAGGCCTTAGTCGACCACGCGGGCCCACACACAACATTGAGTTTCTTCGCAGGCGTGTGCAGGTTTCCTCACGATGTTTTCCTTCACCGTTAAAGCAATCGGTAAGTATGTACGTAAGTTTTTTGAAAAACTCATTGGTACATTGGCTATCCAGATTTGAACCCGGTACCTCTAGTTAGATGCACCGAGTCGTTACCGGTTGAGCCACCGACGCTTCTAGTTTCTATTTACATATAACAAAACTTAGTAATAGTAACTTAGTAATCTATTTACATATAATAAAACTGTAACGGGGCCGCGTGTCTGAACATTATGTTTTTGGAAAATAATAACTATGTAGAGGCCAAAACAACATCTTTTGAATTTTTCGTCTGTCTGTCTGTCGTCTGTATGTTCGCGCATCACGCAAAAACTACCAGGCCGATTTTGATGAAATTTTGTATGGTGGTTCCTTATAGCCCGGAAAAATTCAAGAGTTTACGTGGAAACATTAAGAACCTACACGCGAACAAAGTCGCGGGCACAGCTATACTGTAATATAGCTTGTCGACGTAACGCCTCTGCTAACCAGGGAGGGATGGACTATAATAGCAACGACACGGTTTGTAACTAATGTTGCTGTTATCGAACACTGTATTTAAACTACTCAAAAACCTTTTGTTTCCAAATAAATGTTTATTTATTTATTTAGATCAGGGACGAAACTGCGATCATGAATCACATGTAATCCATCGGACAGCAGGGAACCTGTTAAGATAGATTGTAAACTAAGTGTTACTAATTGGTCGTTGTCTACGACAAGGAAACTGTGCGATTGATTTAATTGACTCCAATATGGAGGAATCAATTGAGATGTATTTTAACTACGTGTTTGCTTTTGTTTACGATTTTAACTATGCAAGGTACTTCGGAGTAATAAGAAGTTCCGCTTTTTGCAAATTGAAATAAAACCATTATTTTACAACCCTGAATGAAAAAAGTGTTTACAGTAAAAGCTATGTTTATTTGAAAATCCAAAAAAATTTAGTTTTTAAAGCTATAACGACAATAAGGTACTTTTTAAACATTTTTAAAAACCTCTATTTTGGACTTTACTAAACATGGTGTGTATAATAAGGCCCGTGCCGCTTTTAATTCGTTTGGCGCAAAAGTAAGCAAGAAAAACCTCAAAAATATTTAAATATGAACATAGTAATTATTCATGAACTTGATAACAGCATGTAGAAACTAAAATCATCAATACATTTTTTGAAAAATACACTTTTGCACTGTGTAAGAAAACTGCCCAGCTATCGAATTTTTAGGTGTTTAGTGTATAAATATTAGTATTTTACTTAAAAATATCGTAATTCATTCTAGAATTAAGTATTTATTGTCAAGGTTTTTTGATTTATAATTTTCATACATTGGGCCTTATTACACATATTTGGCTTAGAAGGCCCCTATTGTGGGTTACAAGGCTCTGTAAAATTCAGTACGGAAATATAAGGTCCAAATTTATTAGCTTTCAAATATACGAAATGTGCCCTTTTCGAAATTGCTTATTCATTTATAACTTGTGTAACTTAGGTACATCAGTAAAAAGAATTTTCTAAAATTTATCACTCATTTTATAAAACACTAAGGGGCCTTATTAGACTGCAGTAGGGTTGGAAGGCCCAGCCAAGTCTTGTAAGGCCCAAGCAGCAATTTTGTTGGGTCTTCCTAAACGACGTGAGCTTTGCAACACTTGCACTTGCAAATCAATCATTTTCGTAATAAATATTTATAAAATCGCACATGTCTATGTATATATCAAAATTTTTGTTAGGGATCCGTTCACCGAAAAATAATAAAGCTAGCCAAGTGCGAGTCGGACTAGCGGTAATAAGGGTGACGAAACACTACGAACATGCAAACAGAAGGTTACAGTAAGGTGACGTTTATCGTGTGGCAGTACGGAACCCTTAGCGCGCAATTCCGACTCGCACTTGGCCGGTTTTTTGTCACTTGAGAGGGGCGGATTTTTTTTGTGCCCAACCCGCACTGGGCCTGGGTGGTCGACTAAGGCCCGATCGCCCTAATTCAGGGTAGGCTCGAGCCCCTCGGTGGGGAGGTATATGAGCTGATGTGATGACATAGAATTAGAAACTAGGTTTGTATTTAGATCAAAACACTAGCAGAATAATTCCTTCAACAATATGTTTTTTTATTACTGGACTAGCAAAAACAGTTCTCTGTTTTACTACGAATATACATAAGTTATTCGTAGCTGTTTTACACAAAAAAAATTAAGTTGGGTTGCATTTTTTAAGTATAGATCGTTCGCTGTATTAGCTGCACCATAGATAAGTGCCGCCCGCCGCGTCAAAGGTAGCGACAAAGGGTGCCAGCGACGTTGTAGTAACTCAATGATTTGAACTCTGGCGGCTCATGTTGTTGTTGTTGTTAGGGGCGGGCTGGTTTCCGCAACCAGGCGACCACTGGGCCCATTTTTCGTGATTGGCCAGCATCACTGCCGTCAACTTCCTGAAGCGACCTCGGCTCACCGAGGTGCACGACCCTGTACTGTGCTAGCTCCTTGCAATCCAATAGGATGTGGGCAGAAGTCTCCTCAGTCTCCATACACGCTCTGCATAGTGGGCTGTCGGTGATACCTAGAGCGAATAGGTGTTTGAATTTAATGGCCATGTCCAGTAATAGCGGTTGTTACCTTGCGGAGCTGAGCTCTCCCAAGTTTCAGGAGCTGCGGAGCTGAGCTCTCCCAAGTCTCAAGAGCTGCGGAGCTGAGCTCTCCCAAGTCTCAGGAGCTTCCTAGCTTATTAGGTGTCGGCAGGGACAACCTCGCGGCGGCTCATTTGTCGCTACCGTTTGACGCGGCGAGCGGCATTTATCTACGATGCAGCTCATTTAACAAACGAACTTTATTAGATGCTATTGATAATTATTAATTCATCATCATCATCATATCAGCTCATATACGTCCCCACCGAGGGGCTCGAGCCTACCTTGAATTTGGGCAATCGGGCCTTAGTCGACCACGCGGGCCCAGTGACGGTTGGTCGACTTCACACACTAACTTCGAGTTTCTTCGCAGGCGTGCTTCACGATGTTTTCCTTCACCGTTAAAGAGCGTCGGATAAACGTGCACATGAAATCGAAATTCGAAAACACATTGGTACGTGGCAGGAGTCGAACCACTACCTTCCGGACAGGAGGTAGCGGCCCTTACCGTTACGCCGCCGACACTCTAATTATTTATTAATGTTCAAAAAATATTTAGTCTGCAGGGTAGGTGCACTTTGGAACTATTAAAAATAAAGCAGTGTACATACTGGAATTTATTATTTATTTTTTACCGTTTACAATGTCTATTTACATTCTTTAAGTTTGTTTTAAGCTTACTTATTTTAACAACTTCTAGGAATGGCAAGAAGTCGAGTACGTATCCAAGAAATTTTTAACATAAGAGAGAAGGATTCATATTTTTTACAATATATTTTTATGTTACTTATCTCTTTCGTCGCGTCGGTGGCTCAACGGTAACGGCTGGGTTAAGAGGTCCCGGGTTCGAAGCCGGAGACGGCCAATATACCAATGAGTATTTCTAAACTTACATAAAATTACATACTACCAATTGCTGTAAAGATGAAGAAAACCTGGTGAGGAAACCTGCACATCTGTTTCCAGATGTGTATGAAAGTCGCGTTGCACACGACGTTAGGTGTAAATCTAAATGCGCTACAAGTGAAGGCGGGTGATGCTAGGTGCAACACCAAGCAACCGGCGTCTATTCCTTGGATAGCACGTTTAATTGAGCCACACGATAAGAGCGACAGAGAGAGAGAAAGAGATCTTTCGTCTATTGGAGGACAAAACGCGACAGCGAAGCAAGTGCATGTAGGTATATCAAAAAAAAATCTTATTTTACAATAAGGTGATTTCATACACTCTTATTATTTTATCAAGAATACTCTATGTCACTTTTAACTACCTTAACTTTTTTTATTTTTTTTAATATAATTATATTTAAAATCTACTTTGAACTATGTTTAGCGTTTTTATTATAAAAAAATAATTAATTTAGCTTTAATGTACCTACCGTAAGCTATCGTACTTTATTAACAATTTTTTTTATGCTAAAATACAGTTTAAGATAGCATTCGGATCTTGGCGAACGCGACCAGGTCGTGCGACCACACCCTGGACACTTCATACAATGGGTCAGAAATGATATTTAAAAAAAGAATGACGGAACATACAAAATGGCGGCGAAATCCTATACGTTCGACAACCAAACTGTAACCAATCTGTTTCAATCTGGGTGACGAGAGGGTGAGGTCGCAATCTAGAGAGGCGCAGGGAGTGTCCATACTGTATGTTAGTACTAATATATATATACTTCGTCTTGGCGAACGCGACCAGGTCGTACGACCTACTGTTTCGTATGAATACTGTCGCTTGCATTCATCAATGCTTCATATTACTTCGAATAGAGCAGCAGCGCGCCGGTCGTGGTCGCTGGTTGCCGTCGCCTAGATCGGAATGCTACCTTTACTAATTTAGTATAAACAAGTAATATCGATCTTTTAGCCAAACATATACATAGAAATAGATGAATCTAGCAGTCTAAACTCTAAGTTAAAGTTACTTTTTTTTATTCACAATTGGTAAACCCTTGACAACATCTCACCTAGTGGTATGTGAAGATGTTGCCGAAGATGAAAGCGGGCTTACCAAGATTCCCCAACGCAATGGGGAACTGGCTATCTTATCTTCATGCCGGAACACAAAGCTATCGTTTAGTTTCACCAGTAAAGCAAAACACGATTTGTTAATTGATGTCTTCATGACCACATGCAATAATAATTTATTTGTGACGAAACATCCCTATATTATTATCTTTCTTTGGCACTGTCAACTGATTCTTTACAATTTTTGTGAAAATTTCTTATTTTTACAGCCTCTCTTTATATGGTAGTTTTTATTAAAATAAAACGGATTAACGACAACGATCAAAAATAATTAACAATTTTATTAATTAAATTATCACGTTTTTAACAGTTTCAAAAAGATAAGAAAAAAGGAAAAAGAAAAAAATATACGAATTGTAAAAAAGTATGAGTAACATTTTAAGGCAAGGTATTGATTGGAACAGTTGTCTCCGTCTTTTTCTTTACGTGTAAAGGGTAAAGAAAATAACCACACTTTTTCAATGTTTTTTCGTTTCAATCAAAAACTACAATGAAAGTATAAAAAATAATAACATTACTCACTTTGTGTTATCATAACAAATATTGTTGTATATTTTTTAAAATTTATACTTCAAAATATTAGTCATAACTAGAGTTAAAAGTAACGGTGTAGGTTTGGGATTTTTTTATATCGAGACAAAACTGCTCAATCGTGTTTTTAATAGCTTTTGACTTTAAGGGACATCATCAACAATAAGGTTTTTCTTTTTCATCCGGGTTTTCTATCGTTTAGGAGTATGACGTCAAAAATAACGAAAATCTGTAATATTACCACTTTAAGTGGCGATTCAAAATCTATTTTAAAATACCTTCGGGAAAAATATTAATAAAAAAACCTTTAGCAACATTTTTTTGGACTTTGCAAGCCAGTTTTCACTTCTACTTTTTTACATCCTGGATACTCCCACTGAATTATGAATAACTTTCTACTATTAATAATACATAAGTACCTACTACGTATACAAATAAAATATTTTAAAAAATAATAAATTTAAAGCACATAATACATTTTGTACATGTCAACAAAAGTAAAATCGAATTTCTTACAAAATGAAAAAAATAATCTTAAACATGATTTAGAGGTACAGAAAATTGAAAGTATAGTTTGTAATCTTTGATTATTTATTTGTATTTTTTTTAAAACGCATCTGAATCGTTATACGGAACCGTAAAAATGAAAAAATTGGGCAATAAAAATACTGAACATTGTTCTAAGCCAACAGAAAAAGCTATCCGAGTAAAAAAAACACGCAGCTTGTTTTATACACGTCGGACGCTATAAACTTGGGAAGTTGGAACCATACTCCACAGAATTAAATAAGTAGAAAAAATATTTCTTTCCAGCAAGAGGTGCTTAACAATAGGGAATCGGACTGCATCAAAAATAAAATCTGAAATATGATTTCCTAAATTGATCTCCTCTTGAAGTTTCAAAAAACTTTACTTGTTTTCTGTTTCTCCATCATTTCTTCAATTTTTAATTGATCAAATTCACAAAATAAGTTCGTCAATGACGCTTAAAATCTATGACGTCACTTGTGGGTATTTCAAACATTTTTAAGAACAAAATTTCGT
Source organism: Coleophora flavipennella (assembly GCA_947284805.1). Lineage (NCBI taxonomy): Eukaryota > Metazoa > Arthropoda > Insecta > Lepidoptera > Coleophoridae > Coleophora > Coleophora flavipennella. The sequence goes on along the minus strand of OX369282.1, from coordinate 7,597,413 downwards.
TTTTGACAGATCATAAAAAGTAACTCAAATGACTAGCAGTCCGATCCCCTATTGTAGATTAAAAAAATAAAAATAAATAAATAAAACATCCTCCTGATATGCACTTGTAATGCCACGTTGTACACACTTTTTATCTGGCACACAAAAAATCAACATTAATAATATGCCTACTTACCTTAATGATGAAAAACATACATACAAAATGTGAGGTAACTTATTACGTCTTTTTTTCAAATAATAAACTACCCTGTACTGTAGTCCTTATTAAAGTTCTACCAACTCGCAAATCATTAGAGCAATTTTTGAGAAAAAGTAACAAAAATCTTGGGTTTTTATGAGCGAATTTTTCCTTGATACAAACTACCACGACTAGTAGGCCATATAAAGTTATAGTATTTTTATTTTTTTATTATGGTGACAACCCCAAAAACAAAGGAAAAATTTTAAAGAAAAAAAAATTTTCATATAAGAATACTATTGCCTTAGCCCAAATTGTGCTCTAATCCGTTCAGTAGTTTAAGTGCTAGACCACCAGACGGACGGACGCACAGACACACACATTTTTTATTTTGTTTCCAATGCTCTTTATTAGTGTAAGACAACCGATCCCATCAAAATTTCAACTTCGTTCGATTTTTTTGTCATCACAATACCTTCTTAACTCCTTCTTGGCTCGCTAAAACTCGCTCTTCGGTCGTTCGAAAGTAAAAAGGTCTCATAAAGAATAACATTTAAGTACATGGGAAAACCACAAGTTGAATGAACTGGTGGCTCTTTTCAATTAAACCCTGCAGTGGTCGCGCCCCGAAAAGTCACTTGAGTGGTCATGTGGATTAATATGTATGCAAATTTTTTTTCTATTTTTTTTTATAAAAATTCATTTATGTTATAACTATTTTATTGGAAAATGGCAAATTGCCTTATCTGAAATTAAATTGTAATAATAAATTGAACAGAATAATTAACAGTTTTGTCAAAATAAACCAAAACAAAAACTTCTTATAAATCGTCTTTGAAAATTTACTTTGGATTATGTTAGTGAGACCTTAATACGCGTTAACGCTTATTGCGAAAACAAATCAACTATTATTTTCTAAATGGGAACTGACTGAACTGAATATTTGGAATGAACAGAGCGGGGGTGGGGATTATCATACTTAAAGTACACGGAGTACTGTGTAACACACTTGAACTGTTTACGAATAATTTCATT